>JAGDQO010000392.1:1945000-2545000 GCA_018342035.1 Solanum appendiculatum | reverse complement strand
TGGGCTATTGTAGTTTTCAAGGTTGCTTCTCCGTTGGTGTTTGTATCATTTAGGCTTTGAAAAAGTTTGGCAGCTTATATTTTGCTGTCTATTTATCTTTCCTATAATCCCTATGGTTTATGTATTAAATGTCATGGTTTGCTACGTTGTTCATGTTTCCTGTTGTTAGTATTCTGTACATATCTGGTTGATTGCTGAAAATTTATATTTCTATTTTTTTGGAAATGAAAAAATAAACACAGAGTCTCTCGCTAGGCTTCCTCGAATTCTGAAACTGGTATTTCAGAAAGCAGGAAAACTTATCAAGAAAGAAAATATAGTAGAAAGCAGAAAAAGACGTAGGAGAATATTTCTCTCGAGGAAGAAGATGCTGGGTTTTGGTTGGGTGAAAGTAGTATATTTTGCTAATTGTCTAGAATCCATCATGTCTACTATGGGAAAGCGTCTTATCCTCTTTTTCCTACATATCTAACAGATTTACAATGCCTTCATACAGCCTCAGGTTATGATTCGATAATTCCCGACGCTGAAGGAGCAGAATCACATTCCTTGACAAAGGCATTAGGTGAAAAAGTTAGAAGTTGTGTTCAGCAATATATAGAAGCCATGGAGAAGGTGGTTAAACAACTTTTCCTGGGGTTCCCAGTTGTAGTGTTATAAGTAGTGTGATCTTATTTTATCAGTAAAGAAAAAGAAAAGAAAAGGACAAAAAAGGAAGCTATGATAATAAGGTTACTCATCTGTCACGGGTGGCACATTTTCTTGCATCTGTTTCTATCTTGACTGGTGCTCTTCTTTTCTTTGATGCTTTTTGGTCTAGGTTAAATTAAAGCAAGGTTTGAAGGTTGCTATGTCAATTTCTAGTGAAGGAAATGGTTATCTGCAGGTAATTGTCAAGTGCTTTCTAGCTCTCTAGTTTTTGATCAATAACTGCAATGCGATGTAATTATCTCATTTTATTTTAAGTAAGTGAAATTTTGATTTTTTCATGTGACAAAGGTAACGATTGTGGGTATTCTTATGATTGCTCTATTCTCAAACTGTCGAGGTTCATCACTTCAAATTTCTTTCTGCAGGAGAGCCAATTTTGGAAACTTTACAAGGAAGATAGACCTTCCTGTTCGATAGTGATGAGGACTGCTTGTGGTCTAGTATATCTTCTAGCATGTCTTTTAGAGCCATTTATGCCATCTTTTTCACGAGAGGTAATATTTCTGTTGCCATCATGGCAAAATTGAACTTTGTGTTATGTCATCTGTCTATGTGCAGGGATTTGATGCTTTTCCCCTCTTGATTCATAGGTGCTTAAGCAGCTCAACTTGCCTCCTGAAACACAATTTTCACTGTCTGATGAAGGAGGTGACATTGAAAATAGCAAAAGACCATGGGATATTCTACCTGCAGGTCACAAAATTGGAACACCAGCACCATTGTTCAAGGAGCTGGTACTGCATTTCAGTTTCTTTGTACTGCGTGTTTATTCATTCTTTCATTTGCTTGCTGGCTTATAATTGATGCTGATGATAATATATAGAAAGATGAAGAAGTTGAAGTCTACAGAAATAAGTTTGCTGGAAGTCAGGCAGATAGGGCAGATAGGGCTCTGAAGGCAGAAACTGAGGCCAAAGAGATGGCGGAACAATTGAACAAAGCAAAAATATCAGGTTAGAATTCCATTTGTTTGACTTTCTGTCATGAATTTATTTATTTCTAGGGCAGACGTGTTAAGGTTTTAAGGAAGGAGCCTTCTAGTTTCTTTAGGCACAAGTTTCTGAGCAGTTGCTTTAATTGTTTTTGGAGCGTTGATGAGGTGCAGTACTTGGTGTGGTAATGGGATGCAATCATGGTACATAACAATATAATCTTATTTACTTGTTAAAGAAAAAAAGTAAAACCTGTTGTGGTATAGGTGGTATCCCCATGGAGGTTTGGAAGTGTCTTGGGGAGGTTGGAGTAGTATGGCTTACCAAGCCATATAATGCTATACTAAGAAGTGGTAGGATGTCAGACGAGTGGAGAAAGAGTAACAAGGAGATATTTGAAGTTGTGCGAACTATTGTAACATTAAACTTACGAACCAGAGTGCCATATGATGGAACTTTGGAAAAGAGTAATACAATGTGGACTTAGGAACACTACAATTCTACAGAAAACTAGTTTGGATTCATGCCTGGTCAATATATGAATGCTATATTATTGCTAAGAAGATTGATGGAAATGAAGTTGTTTGGAAAGACCTACATTCTCTTAAAATTCATGCAGATTTAGTGAAATATTGTCTTTCCCTTGATATGCTAAGGTGGACAAGTAAAAGTGAAAGGAAGGAGTATTGAAATCCCTCCTCCTTTTCATCTTTCTCTCTCCCTTATTCTTCCTCTTTCTCTATCTTTCTGCTTCTCCCTCTTCTCTCTCTATTCTTCTCCCAATCTCCTATTTACGAGTTGCTTAGGGCTCCTTATTCTTTAAATAGACATTTGTCTAGAATAATATGAATTGATTTGATATTAGAATCCTCTCCTCTGATCTATCCCTTTTTTCCCCTTCTTCTACTATTCCTCTATCTCTCCTTTTCTGTTCTCTCTTCTCTCTTTCTCCCTCTTCTCCCTGTTCCTTTTTTGGTGCTGCATCACATTCAGTACCTCTTCCGCATAGATTTATCAATAATTATATTACTTCATCAAACAAAAAGAACTTATAAAAAGATAGAGAGGAAAGTGTCTAATTGTTCCTCTTGTGCTGTTCTTTTCTTTGGAGGATCATGTTGGGTTTATAAAAATGAATTTAACCTTTTGTCCCCCAACACACCTGTCTTCCCTGAGACGATTTAGCAATAGCTGTCTTTGAGCACTTCTCGACTGTTCCTTTCAAGATATTGATTATCACCTCTCTTTTGGTCCTCTTGTTTTCTTAACACCACACCTCTAAATAGTAAATCCTAATTACCTGTGAAGATTTCTCGTTTGGTGCCAAAAATTTAAGCTTTCAAGAATACATAGCTCCTTATGCTTTCATAAGAGACAGTAAATCATCTACCCTCATGGGATCCCGTCGGATTCTTATCTATGTTCTAGGTTTAGTTGGCCATGATTGGTGGCTGCAGCTTAGCTCTATTCTTGCATGAGAATCATATGGATTTTGGCTAACTTTGATTTTTGTATTGTGTACCAGATGGTAATAAGAAGGAACGTGCAACAAAATCTTCTGAAACCAAATCTAAGGCCCCAGCCTCTGTTGAAGGAGAAATTTCCATTAGTAGACTTGACATTCGTGTTGGCCTCATAACCAAAGCACAGAAACATCCTGATGCTGATTCATTGTACGTTGAAGAGATTGATGTTGGTGAAGCTCTGCCCAGAACTGTTGTTAGTGGCCTTGTAAAGTATATTCCACTTGAGGAGATGCAGGTTTGGCTTCCACAGTATTGCAATTTCCAAATATAAAATGAACTGGTGAAATTTATTTGCAGTGATATTTCCCTTTCAGAATCGGAAGGTCTGTGTTCTATGCAACCTAAAACCAGCTAGCATGAGGGGGATAAAGTCCCAGGCAATGGTTCTTGCCACTTCTAATAGTGATCACACTAAGGTAAACAGCAAGCTTGCTCATCTCTTCAGTCCATATCTCTGGAAATTGCTGTGTGTGTTGCCATGATTAATTTGTACATATTCAACTTTGAATGCTATGACTACTAACCTCCACACATAGAAACCCAAAACCAAAAAGGAGAAAAATTGAAGGCCAGAAAATAAAGGAAAAATTGAATAAGATGAGCAGATTTTTTAAAAAAGCAGCATTGCTAGGATTATTTTTCCTACGAAGCTTATAGCTTTAGCTGGAACCACTGTAAAATGTCTTGGCAAAGAGGTAAATGTGGATTGAACTATTGGCATGACTCGGCGGAGAAAGAGCCTAAAATTGCCTCCTTAATTTGGAGCTTCACTCTATAAACGACTAATTCTAGTATAAAGTAGGCCAAAAGAACTTCATCTGTTGGAAAACAAGATTCTTAATGTAAAAAGCTTCTTATTTAAGTGGCAGGTGCTTGCTAGCTGGCCCCGGATACCATGGTTATAAAAAAATGTCACTCCTTTCCAAATAGGACCTCACTTTTGCTGCAGTGCACTCAAACCTTTGGAAATGTTCAAAATATCGAAGGATGTCTCAAGTATCTGCAGAAATGACTTTGGAACCTTGCTTAACATTTACAATTATACAATAAAGTCGACCAATCAACTAATTAAGTGCTTTGACCCGAAACTTGTTGGAGTTGGTACCCATTTTGCTCTGCTTAGGTCTGTTTGTTCCGATGCTAAATGATTTGTCTTTAAGGAAATTTAAGAGTTCGTCGCACCAGGCTTGCTTAGTGCGGGTTACCTCTCCTATGTGGTTTGCGAGCTATTGCATAGGAGCGGGGTTTTTGCCCCGTGCGCACCCAAAGGGTAGCGGCTGCAGGTTTCCCTTGTCATAAAAAAAAAAGAGTTCACTAAAACAAGTGTTCTCTACATCTCACAATTTCCCATTATACATGAACAGTCACGACTTTTGCAAAGCCAATATAGCTTTTCTAGGAAAAAATATATACATTTATGTGTTAGCATGTGTACCTTTTGTAGTGAGATGTTTTTGGAGGATACTTAACCTTTGCATTTGGTGGGTAGACCAAATATTTTATGTGCCTTATGTATGTTTGTGTTTTTGTGGAACTACATTTTACTTGTTTAATTCTGAAATGGAAATATGGAAAGTTAATTAATTTATGGAGGCGTGTAGTCTCGAAAATGAAGCATACATAACTACTTGCTAACATATCAACAAGTGGAAGTATTTTCTTCAAAGAGAAATGTCGATTTAAGCAAACAAGAACAAAACTTCGAAAGGTATCTGACAGAATGAAGGGAGAACAAGAAAAGTGGCTTAGAACATCTACTTTCTCTCAGTTTTGTTACTCAATAGAAACATCATAAAATGTTTTTTTTTATAGTAGACAACAGCAATATTGTAGAACGGGCATTACATGACTGCTGGCTATTGGGACTTATCTCATTGCCAATTTTATTTTAAATTGGACAGACTATCTGATCATTTATATGGATGTTGATATACAACGTCAGGTTGAATTGGTGGAGCCACCAAAAGATGCCGTGATTGGGGAACGAGTTACATTCCTCGGGTTTGATGGCAAGCCTGACGATGTCTTGAACCCTAAGAAGAAGGTATGGGAAACTGTTCAGGTGGATTTACATACCAATAAGGAGTTGGTTGCCTGCTATAAAGATGTGCCATTCACCACATCAGTTGGTATTTGCAAGGTTGCTTCCATTTCTGAAGGAACAATAAGGTAGACTGATTTTTTTGGTTCATTTATTAGTAGAAAACAATGTTTACACATTTAAAGTGTTTTCTTGTTTAGTGCTCTGATAGTAATCTATCATCTTACTGTTATTAATTGTTCACAATATTACTATAATAGCAAGTTTTGATTCTATTAAACAAGCTAGTAACGCTATTTTCATTTCTGAATTTTTTAATTATTTGATTCAACTTTTGGAACTGATTTTGACTTTTGAGTCGCCCATTATAGGCGTTCCATATTATTACAACAATGATGGTTCACTCTGTTTATCATTCTGCCATTAGTTAGTTTGACATTCGTACTCTAAATCAAGCCAAACAAATTAAAACAAAGGGAGTATGTAATAGATCTATGTAAACGCAATGGTCTATTCAACCCAAACACCATGGTCATGTGAGAGAGGTCACGATAAAGATCTGAGGTATAAAATAAACCTTGACGAACTTCACCACTTCTTTTTCAATTTTTCATCAAAGGTCTCCTAGCTCCTAAAATGGTAAAGTGAACTTTGGGTTCCAAATGAGATTTATTTAAATAAAGGTTGAAATTTCAGGAGGCTACAGGGGTTGGACATCCTGTTGTGTGCCTTCGAGTCTAGTTTGCAACGGTTCAAACAAGTTGTCATTCCTAGTGTTGAAAATAATGCAAAATGAACATCAATTTGGGGTGAAAAGTAAAGGTTTTAACCTCTATTACCATAGTTCTAAATTCTTATATAAGTCGAATGGTAATAATAGACTGATAAGTGACACCACTTGTGCAAAATTTTGCATGCACCACTAGGTGTAAATGCAAATACAATTTTGTGTCTAGACAAACAATGGTGCCTGTACCAATAGTAGTTCAAGAGCTAAAGGACCATTCTGCATTGTACAAACTACCAGTAGTACTTTTCAACATTGAGAGTAGAATTTGTGAAGGAGAAAGGTAAAATATAGGCAGAAGGTCCAGGGCAGGGCTGGCCCCACAAGGGTTTATTATACGCAGTCTTACCCTGCATTTCTACAAGAGGCAGTTTTCACGGCTCAAACCCATGACCTCCATGACAACAACTTTACCAGTTACTCTTAGGCTCCGTGAAGGGGAAGGCAAGAAGAAAATAAATCAAAACAAGGAGTAAATTCCTTGTATATTTTCATTTATTAATGAACAAATTATTTATTTGTACAACAAAACTTGGGATTAAGGAAGAAACCAAAAAAATATAAACAATCTTCAAAGAGTGAACTGCACATAGTAGTCTCTTCTTTCTCTCAAGTTGTTAGAAAGTGAACACTCTTTATCTTTTCTGGAAGTTGAATGCCTTAATGGCAAATGCAAACAGGAAGGCAAAAACAACAGGCCATGCAACGATAATTGCTGCAACGACTCCAAGAAAATTATGCTCAAATCCAAAATAACGCCCCAAGAATTGTTCCACATTTTCATCATCGCTAAGCATAGTTTGGAGGTCTCCAAATTGTGATGCAACAAGACCATACAAGGTCCATGCAACAGGGCAAGCCCAGTAGTACCATCTCCACCATATTGGAATACGCTGTTTTTAGCAAAACAGACAAAGATAACATGTCATTTTTTTGATATTCAGTTTAGTTTAGGTGGATAAAAAGAAAGATGAAAATGAAGGATCTTCAAATACTTACAGGTCGGGGAACGATGAATCCTGAGAAGAGATTCCATACTGCATAGAAGAAGGCCGCGACTATAGAAGCAACGTTTTGATTCGGGGAAATAGCCACAGTCATCATGCCATAGAAGGTGAAGTACAAGAGAGTGAAGTACATGATGAAGAGGTACCAAAAGAATTTGGCAACAGTCCATTCGAATCCGATCATTGCATACACAATTATACCATAGAAAGCTGCTTGTACAAATACATAAGGTATTTCAACGATAACCTGTCCAAAGGCATAGGGTAAAGCAGAATACATTCCAGCAGCTCTTTCTCTGTAAAATACAGTACGCTCAACGGCTACAACAGGCTGGACTGATGAGGAATTTTGTACACCAAGGAACAGAGTTGCAGCATACATAGATCCCATAGCATTTAAAAGATCCTGGCTCCGACTCCTGTGATCAATAAACCTCAAAAAGTTTAGGGAAGTTACCTTTTTTTCAAGTTTATATTTACTTGTCATTGTGATTTTACTTACACTCTGGTACCAAGATCCCAGAACAATGTGCCAAAGACAAGTGCTAGGATGACTGTGAAGATGAATCTAACTGCCGTGTAAGATGGATTACGCCAGTATGACAAATGTTGCTTCCAGAGACATGCCATACATTGAGTCCAGAAAGGCTGTGAAAATTGAGTTTCAAAATGCAGATCCTTTGTACCAGGACGAGGGGTACTTAATTCAGCAATCAAGGCTTTGTTCCTCTTGTAGAGGTCTGATTTCTTGTATAAATCAGCAAAGTCAACTCCTAACGTCATTTCTTGAGATGCAGCTGTGACTTCTAACATCCAAGTTGCTGGATTGTACGCCTCTTTTATCTTACTAACTCCAGGCAATGACTGAACTCAAGAGGAAACTAAGATTGGTATTTGGTTATATAAACTAAGAAAAACAAACACATATTTTTCTTTGTTAACGTACCTCAAAGTATTTGATCAAATGACAAGAATAGCGACCCAGAGGACCAACATATATCTCCTGTCCTCCTCGTTTCATTAGAAATAGCTGCAAAGCCGTGTTTCACTTTTAATAAAGGTGGCAAAGAGAAAGTTGAAACAAATATGCTTGAAAGGTCAATAATCCCACCTCATCAAAGGCTTCAAAAATGTCGATGCTAGGTTGATGAATGGTACAGACGACGGTTCTTCCTGTATCGACAGTGTTCCTAACAGCTCTCATTACAATGGCAGCAGCTCTTGCATCCAACCCTGACGTTGGTTCATCCATGAAAATGATTGAGGGGTTTGCTACCAGTTCAACTGCAATGGTCAGCCTTTTGCGTTGCTCGGTTGATAGACCATTAACTCCAGGCAATCCGACTAAGGCTGATCTTAAGGGAGTTAGCTCCACAAGTTCCATAACTTCCTCAACAAACATCTGCAGAGTTGTGATATATCAATTATGTTACTGCCCTGTCATACATGTTTCTTTAATATGTTCAACCAATTTTATGGAGAAAGGATATAGGGGAACCGACCTTTCTCTTGTTTTTGTCAACATCTTGAGGTAAACGCAGCCAAGCTGAGTAAACTAATGACTCATAAACTGTAATATAAGGCGAATGGATGTCATTCTGCTCACAATATCCAGAAATACGTGCAAACGTTTCTTGCTTCTTCGGATATCCAGAAATCTTGATATCACCATCAATATATCCTCCTGTTTTTCTTCCGGCCAACACATCCATCAATGTTGTTTTACCGGCTCCACTAACGCCCATCAAGGCTGTGAGAACCCCTGGCCTGAAAGCTCCACTCACACCTTTTAGAAGTACCAATCTATCTTCAGTGGAACCTTGGTCTTTTATTTCCTGCAATTCATTAGATTGTTAAGTTAGTTGTTCATAGAAAATAAAAACCTTACGAATCACGAATATTATTCCTGAAAAGTTCTGGAAAGTTACCTGAGGCATGTCAACGGAGTATACAACGTTATCAAAAGTGATGGAATGAGGTTCAAATGGAAGAACCATTCCCTTCTTCTTTTCGCCCTCAGTTTCACTTCCCTCAATGAGTCGAACATTCTCATCGTCTTCTGATATCATAACTTGTGGCTTACCAAAAGCTGAAGATGTATAAGAAATATGGTATTAGCCCCGTTTCTCCGGTCGTAGTATATGGCATCGTTCATTTTATGTTCTTTTCAAGGGGAATGTAAAGGCACCAGAGATACTCACGGTTCAGGTAAGCGAGTCCAATACTGTAGCAGAGGTTGAAGATTATTATGAATCCGATAAGTGCCACAACACCTATCCAGTACCAATATGCATCTGGAAAGAACCCTCGAGATCTTACTACTGCATGTCCAAGTGGCTCAGCTCCATTTAGCGCAATCTGTTTTAATTAAGAGTAATGAGCATCCATATACGAGAAAATTAGCTATTTGCATGTGGTTTGGAATAAAAACACTTACATGTTCCCATTTCTTCCCATCAAATTCATTCACAAGAATTGAATTCACAGAATACATTAATGGTGAGATCCAGTAACCCCAGATCCACCATTTCTTCACATCATCTGTAGTATCATGCAAAATAGAAAATAAATAAAAGTATGACTGAACAAGAAAAAAGATTTTTTGCGAACACAATAAAACATACTTCTTGAGAGGACAAATCCAGACAATGCAAACTGCAAAACCAGTGCAAATGCTCCAAATGTGGTAGCGACTCCCATTGTTCTCCCCGCTGCACCAATGAATCTGAACAATCCCGATGCCATCTGGTGTACTAGTACGAGAAGCAAGAATTGTTTGAACAATCTGCAAAGCCATAGTCCCTTGATAAACATGAAATTATGAAAGACTATCAAATTATTACTCTGCACTATCTTTTTTCTTCCCTTACCTTGAAACATTAGGATCAAATCCCATGACATAATATGTAAGAAATGTCCAAAGACCAACTTCAATAAATGTTATTGGGATTTTGAGAATCCATGTGGGAAGGGCAAAAGCCCATGAAGGATAAAAAAGAAGGTCCCTTTGTTTGAAGTAGACTGGAAGCTTCAAAATCGTCAGGTTGATCTCAGCCATTCCATTAAACATAATCACAACGACTATGAAAAAGAGAGCACCAGCATACATCCCTCCATCATCCATATTATCTCGGGGCATCTCAGTACGGAAAAAGACGGTCATCATTATAAGTGCCATTACCACGAGCTGAGAAAACAGAACCGAAACAAAGAGAATTAACAATAGGCACATGGTATTGAAATGGCAAACACTTGTATATCTAATACACCAAGTAGTCAGTACCTGAAAGAGCTTGAATATGTAAACAAATGAGTTCCTCTTCATTAGTAGGAATTCTCGTTCAGCGCAGACCTTCAACATTTGTTTCGTCCCTATACCATACTTCTGAGTAGACAAAGCAGCAGAGTGGCTTTTGGTTTTGTCATATGGAGTTGCAAGCTCATCCGCGAGTTTCTTTCCAACGTGGAAAGACTGATATGCCTCAGCAAATTCTTTTGATGTGATAAACCTATAAGGCTCATCCTTCTTAGCCCAATATTGTTGTTGATCCTTCTTTGATGTTACCTGCAATACATAATTTAAAACTTCATTCTTGTATGTCTAAGACATAGTTAACTAAATAAAAGTTTGGTATACCTAACAGATTAAGCATTTATGGTGGTCACACACTTCAACATAGTATCATAATAGAGGAAGGGTCGGTTTAAGTCTCATGACCACCCATGAAAAAGAACCAGAACAGTACGTGAGGGGACAGATGAAATAAGTAACTAAACATAAAAGTGCACTTTCTCTAACAGTTTAAACTCTTAGATGAGAGATGATTACCTACTTCAACGTCATAATCTATGTTGGTTATACTTTATTGTAAGACATACCTCTTGCAAGAAATCTGCCACACCTTTCCTTTCGGGGCATTTGAATCCCATGGATTCAAAAAAGTCAAGAACGGCTTCCCGAGGACCCTCATAGACAATGCGTCCATCCGACAATAGAATGATGTCATCAAATAAGTTGTAAGTTTCGGGGGCTGGCTGCAACAGAGATATCACAGCAGTTCCCTTCAAGAGCTGCACCGATTGTCTTAGCGAATTGACAATGGAGAAAGTAGTTGAACTGTCCAATCCAGTTGAGATTTCATCCATGAAAAGCGCCTTTGATGGTCCAACAAGCATTTCACCCGTCGTTACACGTTTCTTTTGCCCCCCTGAAATACCCCTTAACATTTCATCTCCCACCATAGTATCAGCACAAACATCCAGACCCAAAATCTGCAAATGGAAGTCAAATTACTATACTGGAAGATAACGATATGCAACGCTCATAAGACAGGTTATCTGCTACAACAAGTTAAAAGCACTATATACATTAAATGCTTATTATGCAAAATATTGGATTGTAAATGTTACCTTAAGAACATAATCTGTAACAACATTCGCTTCCTGTCCTTTTGTTACTGAAGCCTACATTTCCCAAAAACAATAAAAACTATAAATGTAAATTCACTAAAAGATTTAGAATTATTCCCTCTCATGTCTTTCTGTTGTATTCTTACCTTCATGTAGATATCAACATCATGATCTGGTTTGATATTAGCTGCTTTCTCTCTTCTTGATAGTTCAGCCAACATCTCTATATAAGTTTTCAGGAAAAATAATAATTAACAAATGATATCTAATGTTTTCACTGCAAAATAAAAAATAAAATTCACTTATAAAAAATACATTTAGAGGTTTTTTGGTACGATGTATTAGAGAAAATAATATATGTATTAGTCATGAAATTACTTAATCCTTTGTTTGGTAGGATTTTCTACCTATGCATAATTACTACACACCCTATTCAATATTATAGGATGTATAACCTCTTCATAGCAAACCATGGTATTAGCAATATAAGGGTTATTAATACATGAATAAGCATGGTTAAAGACAGAACCGATCTTAATATACCAAACCAAACAGTGGAACAGAAATAATCCTAATATAACTAATTTCAGCATTACTAATACACTTTGTTCAGTACTATTCATATACACTCTACCAAACAATTCTTTGTTATAAGAAAAAAGAACTAGAAGAAAACACTAACCATATCTAGGGCCAACTCCTTGGCATCTTGCAGAAAATTCCAAAGTTTCCCTTACAGTCATTTCTCCAATATGCAAGTCATATTGGCTGATATAAACAGCTGTTTTTTGTGGAACAAATTCATGTAGTTCATGTCCATTATAGGTCACATTTCCAGTAACCTGATTTCCAAAAAAGGGGGAAAACTTTTTTAAGAAAATCATATGTTTAAAAAGGTTCTACTTCTATGAATTGACATTGAAAATTTTTTTAGTATCAAGCTATGTTACTCGAATTCTTAAAAAATGTCCACAGGTGCATGCAGATACTAGGTAAGTAGGGCATATTCGAGGGATCCAAAATGGGTTCGACACCATTTTTGGAGAGTCCTAGCAACATAGGTATCAAGTCACTGTAGAGGTAATTAAAGGCTATGTTGCTCCGACTCTCCAATATGGAGTCGTACCCGTGTTGGATCCTCTATAATAAATACACTGTTTTTGAGGATTCAACAGGCACCCGACATCACTTTTGAAGTGTCCAAATAGATTTAATAGTCGGTAATCAACCTAAATTAATGAAATTAGTAAACTAAAATCAGATAAGCAATCTTGTATAGTAGGTCCAATTGTAATGATTCTGTGAGAAGTCAATTATACAGTCGATAAATAGTTTATATAATAGTTAAAATTTAAAGAGAGGAGGTGAAAAAAAGATTATTTTTTTTACTTTGGTTTTTATGGAAGAAGGTAGTTAAAAGATGTTACTTACTACTACTACTACTATAATGAATTTTAATATATATTTGCAATTTGTTAGTCACACAAAAATGAAGGAAAATATACATAGTACATTCGATTAGGAAAATACCAAATTTGCCCCTATACTTTGCGTAGGACTTTTGTTCCGTTAGGGTGGAAGGGTAATATGTGATTCCCAGGCTAATGATACGTGCAAATTTATTCGAAAAATTAGACGAGGGGTAAATACAAACGATTTCCATATAACCAATTTCTCAAAGTACGGGGGTAAATTTAGTCTTTTTCCCATCATCTATGATATATTTGGAATTGAAAAATCTCACCTTTAGAGTAGGATCAAGTTTTCCGGCCAAAGCTAATAACAAAGTCGTCTTTCCAGAACTTGGAGGTCCCAAAAGCAGAGTCATTCTGGAAGGCTTAATCATACCACTTACATCTTTGAGAATTGTGATTTGCCTCTTTCTACTTGGAAGTATGTGAATAGAATTCAAGAATGTCTTTGGAGCAAAAAAATGGAAAGAAAAAAAAGGAGAAGTTAGTTTCAATTACAAAAAAAAGGCAGCTAGGTGCACAAAGAATCCTGCATTAGCAGGGTCTGAGGGAAGGTCGCACCCCAAGAGGTGTGATGCACATAGTCTTGCATTACCCTAATGCAAGGATTAGTGACTACTTCCACGACTCGAACCCGTGGCCTATAGGTCACATGGAAACAACTTACTGTTGCTCCAAGACTCACCTCCTTAGTTTCAATTAAAAGAAATAGAAATATTAAAATGTTTGATTTTTTCTTTCATATTTGTACCTCAACAAAGTTGGTCATGAAGTTGATAAAAGTAGGCAAAGCTCTGCTTCCTACATATGCGTCTGCATCAATGTTTAGATGCTCATATCTCACTTCTATTGATGGCAAATCAATCCCAACTCTGAAAATTTTCAAAAAAGAAGAAGTTAAATATAGAAAATAGAAAAGGGATACTCAACTCATAGTTAGAAAAGAAAGAAGAGAAAAGGCCAAAACTTCAATGCACTAAGTTCTCGCTATCCCTAGGTATGAGGAAGGGCTAAGGTCGGAGCCACAATTGTAGTTAACTATGACTCAAATCATGTTTGTGTTTAAAATTTCATTTAATAAGAAAAAATAATCTATACATAACCCAATAAGTAAAACGAAATGTTGTTCAGAACCCATAAACTAAAAATTCTGGCTCTGCCTCTCGAAAGGCATCACATCCGGTCCATTATATGCGGCTATATCTTGTGTTTCTGCAATAGGCTGTTATCATGGATTAAGCCTTGACCTCTGCACACTCGGCCACAACTCTTATTATGCAAAGGGTCAGGAAAGGGCTAAACCACATTAGATCCATAGTACACAGTCTTACCTTGCAACTCTGTAAGAGGTTGTTTTCACAACTTGAACCTGTGACCTTCTGGTCACACAACGACAACTCTTACGTTGCGCCAAGATTTCCCAAAATGAAAATCAAATCATATCTAAATGAAAAGTTAAAATTATCTCACTTACGTCTCAATTCTGTTCTTGAGTTTCAACAAGAACTTCTCATTATCTTCATCAGCAACCTTCACAAGCCTATCAAGCAAATTCTTCCTTTCTTGATGTCCAATATCGTTTGTATCAACTTCAGCTGCAGCTTCACCGTCTTTTCCAAACAATAAACCTTTTCTCATCCGGTCGAACGTAGGCAATTTTTCCAATGCAGCCCATTTAAGAGCCTCTTCATCATCCTCATCTCTTGCTGAACGCGAAAATATTGAGTTGCTAGAATCTGCCCTCAAACTTTCCCTCATACTACCTCTAAAATTGTTAAGATTCGCTGGCTCCATTATGAACCAATGTCTCGATCAATCAAAAGGCTAACTTTTTTTTTTTTTAATTCTCGTAAACTATGCAAATGATGACTTTTTGTCGTACCTAAAAATGAAAAATTTATTTCCAATACTTCAAACTTGTCCAAATGAACATAACCAGAGTATTGGGAGATACCATGATTTTTTTCTTGATTTTTTTTTTTTTTGATTTTTTTTTTGTGCTCTTTCACTTGTATGATGATATGGTTATAAAGAACAAAAGAATATTTGGTGCCAGTTAGATTACAAGGCAGAGCACTTATATAGCAGCAAGCTCAGGATATATTAACGCAAATGTAGTCTTTTTATTCAATTATTTTTTAGGTGAATATTTTGACTTTCTAGATTATGACTAGATATTAAGGAAAATCTAGAATAACCAAAAGGCACCAATAAATCAAATATACAATGCTAAATTATGAATGGCTGATAAAGCCAAACTGCATGAAGTAAATTGATGGTATATATATTTTTCAGTAAGGAAATTAATAATTAAAAATAAAAAAAATTTCAGAAGAAACAGTCTTCAATTTGTTACCTGTCAGAGAATCAGTACAGCTGATTTGTAGGGATTTGAATATATAGTTAGCTTATGGGTCTCTCTCAAAGAGTGACTGTTTTGCTTCACCACCACCGCGGAAGGAGACGGAACACCTTCTCCGGCTGTAAATAACATCTTTAGTGACTGAGAAAGAACTGTGTGGTACTTCACGCGCCGGCGCCGGCGCCTGTTCCGACAGAACCGATTGCGGTTGTGTCTCCGGAGTGGCTCTGTAAAATCCGGCTACTTTGGTGGAATTTGAAATGTAGGGCGGTTGTGATCGGTGTCCGAGCATTTTGTTTGATGAATTGGTTTTCACAAATCACAAGTGTTTGAGAATTCAGAAATGGTGAAGATGAAAATTTTGGGAGGAAAATGGTGGCTCTAGTTCATACTACATATTTTGATATTTATTATATATACGGTACAAGTATGAGGAACTTTCACAAATAGTCACTCAAAATATTTTAATTATGCTCCATAGGTATAGTTTGATAATTACAATTCATAGCTATATGTTATAAGGAGGAGGGTGGCGAGCGAGACTGGGAGAGAGAGGCGAGCGAGAGAGGGCAGAGAGTGGAGAGAGGCGAATTGTATATGTATATCTGTCAAAATAATGTATAAATGTAACTGATGTAGATATGTATTTGTATATCTGGTGAGCGAGACTGGGAGAGGGAGGAGAGAGGCGAGCGAGACTAGGAGAGAGTGGAGAGAGGCGAGTGAGAGACGTCAGAGAGTGGAGAGAGGCGAATTGTATATGTATTTATGTCGAATTATACATATGTACATATGTCAAAATAATTGTATATATGTATATGTATCAAGTATTGTATTTGTAAATCTACGTATAATTTGAATTCTTATACAATTGAATCGAGTTAAAACATTTGTATTGTATATCCAATCTCTCTCGCTTTATACAAACACAAATGTATAATTTGTGTTTGTATAAAGCGAGAGAGAGAACTGGACAGGGCAAGATCCAATCTCTCTCGCTTTATACAAACACAAATTATACATTTGTGTTTGAATAAAGCGAGAGAGAGAAAGACAAAAGAGAACTAGGCAGGGGAAGATTTGTATATGTATAATTATTAGTGTATAGGACGGAGAGATATGTATATGTATTTGTATATCCCGTCTCTCTCGCTTTATACAAACACAAATTATACATTTGTGTTGGTATAAAGTGAGAGAGAGATTGGCAGAAGAGAAGCGAGAGAGAGAGACTGGGCAGGGAGAGGAGAGTGAAGAGCGAGAATTCCAAAGAGATGGGGGAGAGGCGCGAGAGAGAGAGGAAGAGACGAGAGAGACGAGAGAGAGAATGAAATTATACCTTAAAGTTAGTTTCGAATTGTAATTAATGCAAACTATAGCTATGGTAGATAATTAAGTAGTATAAGTTTGCTTAGCTACGTAATTTTCCCTATATATATTGAGAGCCAAGTTAAATAACACATTTATATATTATTACTTTTAACATACTTTCTAAGTATCATCATACAAAGCATCCTCTCTGATTACCATAGTTGATGAATTAACTTGTAATAATATTAAATTTGAGGTTGTTTAAATTAACCTTCTCTCTTACCTTGTCATATGTATTAAATTTATCAAAATTGACTTTTAATTTGATTTATGTTAGTAAATTATAAATTTACCACATACCTTTTAAGTGTTATATTTCATTTTTTTTCTGATCATTATTTGTTTTGTGATTTTACTATAAATCAAGTTATTAATAAACGATATGTTTATGATGATCTTTACATTCTTGATGAATGAAATTCTCGGTACATTGCCTGATCCAGTATTGTATCGATTGAAACATCATTTTCTATCTCTTTTGAAGAAGCTTTGTTCTGTGTTTCAAAATATTTCTTCATTGAATTGAGAGTTATGTCGATTTCCAAAACACCACCACATCCCATTATCTCCAAGGATTGATAAGAGGGTTGCGTCACTCTTAAGTGATTACTTACTTTATACTTTTTGTGTTGAATTTAAAATTCAATTCAATGTTTCGATACTTATTCGAAGAAGTGATAATGCTAAAGAATATGTGTCAGAATTGTTTCAATCATACATGAGAGGAAGAATAGACCTCTACTTGAAACAATTTTGGGCACTTTAATTTCAAATGAAGCTTCTTAAGCAATTTTGGGTTGATGCAGTCTTTACGACTTGCTTTCTGATTAATTGCATGTCATTTTTTGTGCTTATTGATAATATGTCTTATAGTGTTATTTTTCAAACAAGTCACTATTATTTATGGAATCTAAGGTATTTGAAAGCACATGTTATGTTCAAGAATTTCGACCATTTATTACCGAGTTAGATTCTTTTCATATAAGTGCGCTTTTTTCTGAATTATTTTCGCATTCAAAATAGATCAGTATTATTCTAATGAACTTGACAAATATCTTGTATCAGATGATGTAGTATTTTCAGAAACTACATCATTCTTCTATGCACCTCCCATATCTACAAATTTGGAGGAAGAAAATGAGTGATTAGTCTATCAAGTCACTCATATTTTGATAGAACAAATCGAATGTTGTTCCTCCATTTCTCAGTTCTTCTATTAATCACCATCCTACTATTGTATCTTCAGTATCTGTTCCATCCACGGTAGCAAGATCGCCAACTGTTCAAGTTTACTCAAGGTGGCAAAAGACCGTTGATACTTGTCAGCACCAATTTTGTTGTCAGATCCTTCAAAAACCTTGACCTCTCTATTGCTCTTCGCAAAGATACACATACTTGTAAATCCACAAATTATAGTCAATTTCATTTTCTATGACCACTTATCCTTCGTGTTTAGATCTTTGATTGCTTCTCTAAAGTCCATTTCTTTATTCAAAATAGTAAATGAGGATTTGAATCATCCTGAATAATCAGGTGAAATGCTTGTTGAAATGCATGCGTTAGAGGGATTATTTAAATACAACTTAAAATTTCAAGAAGCTACAGAAGTTGGACGACCTATAGTAGATCTATAAGTCTAGGTTCCAACTGTTCAAACCATTTGTCATCTCGACGATTCGAAAATAATGAAAAATGGACATCAATTAGGGTGAAAAATAGAGGTTTAAAACCTTTACGACCCAAGTTCCAAATTCATAGATAAGTTGAATTGTAATAATAGGCAAATTCTGCATACGCCACTGGTCATTAATAAGATTTCTTTTCAGTTTTCTGGCTAGACAAAGAATAGTGCTTTTTACCAGTAGTAGTTCAAGAGCTAGAGGACCATTCTGCATTGTACAAACTAGTAGTAGTACTTTTCAACAATGAGAATAGAATTTGTGGAGGGGAAAGTAAGAAGAAAATAAATCCAAACAAGGATTAAATTCCTTTTACATTTTCATTTATTAATAAACAAATTATTTCATTGTACAACAAAACTTGGGATTAAGGAAGAAACCAAAAAAAATATAAACAATCTTAAAAAAGTGAACTGTACATAGTAGATCTGTGTCCACTTCTTTCTCTCAAGTTGTTAGAAAGTGAACTCTCTTTATCTTTTCTGAAAGTTGAATGCCTTAATGGCAAATGCAAAGAGGAAGGCGAAAACAACAGGCCATGCAACGATAATTGCTGCAACGACTCCAAGAAAATCATGCTCAAATCCAAAATAACGCCCCAAGAATTGTTCCACATTTTCATCATTGCTAAGCATAGTTTGGAGGTCTCCGAATTGTGATGCAACAAGACCATACAAGGTCCAAGCGACAGGGCAAAGCCAATAGTACCATCTCCACCATATTGGAATACGCTGTTTTTAGCAAAACAGACAAAGATAACATGTCATTTTTCCGAGATTCAGTCTAGTTTATGTGGAGAAAAGAATGGAAATGAAGGATTTTCAAAAACTTACAGGTCGGGGAACGATGAATCCTGAGAAGAGATTCCATACTGCATAGAAGAAGGCCGCGACTATAGAAGCAACGTTTTGATTCGGGGAAATAGCCACAGTCATCATGCCATAGAAGGTGAAGTACAAGAGAGTGAAAAACATGATGAATAAGTACCAAAAGAACTTGGCAACAGTCCATTCGAATCCGATCATTGCATACACAATTATACCATAGAAAGCTGCTTGTACAAATACATAAGGTATTTCAACGATAACCTGTCCAAAGGCATAAGGTAAAGCAGAATACATTCCAGCAGCTCTTTCTCTGTAAAATACAGTACGCTCAACGGCTACAACAGGCTGGGCTGATGATGAATTTTGTACACCAAGGAAGAGAGTTGCAGCATACATGGATCCCATAGCGTTGATAAGATCTTGACTCCGACTCCTGTGATCAAAAAAGCTCGAAAAGTTTAGGGAAGTTACCTTTTTTTCAAGTTTATATTTACTTGTCAATGTGATTTTACTTACACTCTGGTACCAAGATCCCAGAACAATGTGCCAAAGACAAGTGCTAGGATGACTGTGAAGAGGAATCTAACTGCCGTGTAAGATGGATTACGCCAGTATGACAAATGTTGCTTCCAGAGACATGCCATACATTGAGTCCAGAAAGGCTGTGCAAATTGAGTTTCAAAATGCAGATCCTTCGAACCAGGACGAGGCGTACTTAATTCAGCAATCAAGGCTTTGTTCCTCTTGTAGAGGTCTGAATTCTTGTACAAATCAGCAAAGTCAACTCCTAACATCATTTCTTGAGATGCGGCAGTGACTTCTAACATCCAAGTTGCTGGATTGTAAGCCTCTCTTATCTTACTAACTCCAGGCAATGACTGAACTCAAGACGAAACTAAGATTAGTATTTGATTACATAAACTAAGAAAAAGTAAATACATATTTTTCTTTGTTAACATACCTCAAAGTATTTGATCAAATGACAAGAATAGCGACCCAAAGGACCAACATATATCTCTTGTCCTCCTCGTTTCATTAGAAATAGCTGCAAAGCCGTGTTCGATTTTAGTATCAGGTGGCAAAGAGAAAGAGGAAACAAATATTAGCTTAATTATTTTGTAAGATTAACAAGCTCACCTCATCAAAGGCTTCAAAAATATCGATGCTTGGCTGATGAATGGTACAGACGACGGTTCTTCCTGTATCAACAGTGTTCCTAACAGCTCTCATTACAATGGCAGCAGCTCTTGCATCCAACCCTGAAGTTGGTTCATCCATGAAAATGATAGAGGGGTTTGCTACCAGTTCAACCACAATGGTCAGCCTTTTGCGTTGCTCGGTTGATAGACCATTGACTCCAGGCAATCCGACTAAGGCTGATCTTAAGGGAGTTAGCTCCACAAGTTCCATAACTTCCTCAGCAAACATCTGCAGAGAGGTGATATATCAATTATGATAGTGCCCTGCCATACATGTTTCTTTAATATGTTCAACCAATTTTATGGAGAAAGGATTTAGGGGAACCGACCTTTCTCTTGTTTTTGTCAACATCTTGAGGTAAACGCAGCCAAGCTGAGTAAACCAATGACTCATAAACTGTAATATAAGGCGAATGGATGTCATTCTGCTCACAATATCCAGAAATACGTGCAAACGTTTTTTGCTTCTTCGGATATCCAGAAATCTTGATGTCACCATCAATATATCCTCCTGTTTTTCTTCCGGCCAACACATCCATCAATGTTGTTTTACCGGCTCCACTAACTCCCATCAAAGCTGTGAGAACACCTGGCCTGAAAGCTCCACTTACACCTTTTAGAAGTACCAATCTATCTTCAGTGGAACCTTGGTCTTTTATTTCCTGCAATTCATTAAAAAATGCTAAGTTAGTTGTTCATAGAAAATAAAAGCCTTACGAGTCACGAATATTATTCATGAAAAGTTCTGGAAAGTTACCTGAGGCATGTCAACGGAGTATACAACGTTATCAAAAGTGATGGAATGCGGTTCAAATGGAAGAACCATTCCCCTCTTCTTGTCCTGACCCTCAGTTTCATTTCCCTCAATGAATCGAACATTCTCATCGTCTTCTGATAATATAGCTTGTGGCTTACCAAAAGCTGAAAATGTTTAAGAAATATGGTATTAGCCCCGTTTCTCCGGTTGTAATATATGGCATCTTTCATTTTATGTTCTTTTCAAGGGGGATTTAAAGGCACCAGAGATACTCACGGTTCAGGTAAGCGAGTCCAATACTGTAGCAGAAGTTGAAGATTATTATGTATCCGATAAGTGCCCCAACACCTATCCAGTACCAATATGCATCTGGAAAGAACCCTCGAGATCTTACTACTGCATGTCCAAGTGGCTCAGTTCCATTTGGCACAATCTGTTTTAATTAAGAGTGGATATGAGCATCCATATATTAGAAAATTAGCTATTTGCATGTGATTTGGAATAAAAACACTCACATGTTCCCATTTCTTCCCATCAAATTCATTCACAAGAATTGAATTCACAGAATACATTAATGGAGAGATCCAGTAACCCCAGATCCACCATTTCTTCACATCATCTGTCGCATCATGCAAAATAGAAAATAAATAAAGGTATGAAATGATTGAACAAGAAAAAAGATTTTTTGCAAACATAATAAAACATACTTCTCGAGAGGACAAATCCAGACAATGCAAATTGCAAAACCAGTGCAAATGCTCCAAATGTGGTAGCGACTCCCATTGTTCTCCCCGCTGCGCCAATGAATCTGAACAATCCCGATGCCATCTGGTGTACTAGTACGAGAAGCAAGAATTGTTTGAACAATCTGCAAAGCCATAGTCCCATAATAATCATGAAATTATATGAACGTCATCAAATTATTACTCTGCACTATATTTTTTCTTCCCTTACCTTGAAACATTCGGATCAAATCCCATGACATAATATGTAAGAAATGTCCAAAGACCAACTTCAAAAAATGTTATTGGGATTTTGAGAATCCATGTCGGAAGGGCATAAGCCCATGAAGGATAAAAAAGAAGGTCCCTTTGCTTGAAGTAGACTGGAAGCTTTAAAATCGTCAGGTTGATCTCAGCCATTCCATTAAACATAATCACAACGACTACGAAAAAGAGAGCACCAGCATACATCCCTCCATCATCCATATTATCTCGGGGCATCTCAGTACGGAAAAAGACGGTCATCATTATAAATGCCATTACCATGAGCTGAGAAAACAGAACAGAAACAAAGAGAATTAACAATTGCCACATGGTTATGAAATGGAAAACACTTATATATTTCTAATAGACTAAGTAGTAAGTACCTGAAAGAGCTTGAATATGTAAACAAATGAGTTCCTCTTCATTAGTAGGAATTCTCGTTCAGCACAGACCTTCAACATTTGTTTCGTTCCTATACCATACTTCTGAGTAGACAAAGCAGCAGGGTGGCTTTTGCTCTTGTCATATGGAGTTGCAAGCTCATCCGCGAGTTTCTTTCCAACATGGAAAGACTGATAGGCCTCCGCAAATTCTTTTGATGTGATAAACCTATACGGCTCATCCTTCTTAGCCCAATATTGTTGTTGATCCTTCTTTGATGTTACCTGCAATAAATAATTTAAAACTTCACTCGTAAACTACATAACAGTTTCGTATATCTAACAGATTAAGCATTTATGGCGGTCACACACTTCAACATAGTATTATAATAGACGAAGGTTGTTGGCTAACTGTCATCACTACTCATGAAAAAGAACATAATAGTAAGCTCTCTCTAACAGTTTAAACTCTTATATTTTATTGTAAGGCATACCTCTTGCAAGAAATCTGCCACACCTTTCCTCTCGGGGCATTTGAATCCCGTGGATTCAAAGAAGTCAAGAACATCTTCCCGAGGACCCTCATAGACAATGCGTGCATCTGACAACAGAATTATGTCATCAAACAAGTTGTAAGTTTCAGGGGCTGGCTGCAACAGAGATATCACAGCAGTTCCCTTCAAGAACTGCACCGATTGTCTTAGCGAATTGACAATGGAGAAAGTAGTTGAACTGTCCAATCCAGTTGAGATTTCATCCATGAAAAGCGCCTTTGATGGCCCAACAAGCATTTCACCCGTCGTTACACGTTTCTTTTGCCCCCCTGAAATACCTCTTAACATTTCATCTCCCACCATAGTATCAGCACAGACATCCAGTCCCAAAATCTGCAAATGGAAGTCAAATTACTAACTATAGGTAATGTCCATTAGATAGGTCATCCGCTACAAGAAGTTAAAAAGCGCTATATACATTGAATACTTATAAAGCGAAATAATTGGATATTGTAAATGTTACCTTAAGAACATAGTCTGTAACAATATTAGCTTCCTGTCCTTTTGTTACTGAAGCCTTATATCCCAAAAACAATAAAAAAGAAAAATTAACATCTATAAATGTAAATATAATAAAAGATTTGGTATTATTTGCTTTCATGTCTTTCTGTTGTATTCATACCTTCATGTAGATATCAATATCATGATCTGGCTTGATATTAGCAGCTTTCTCTCTTCTTGATAGTTCAGCCAACATCTCTATACAAGTTTTCAGGGAAAAGAATTTGCAATACAGGAGTTATCAATACATGAATAAGCATGGTTAAAGACAGAACTGTTCTTAAAACATAAAACCAAACAGTGGATAAGAAATAATCTCAGTATAACTAATTTCAGCATCATGAATACACTCTACCAAGCGACCTTTAGTTATAAGAAAAAAGAAGAAGAAAAAGAAGAAGAAGAAGAAGAAAATACTAACCATATCTAGGGCCAACTCCTTGGCATCTTGCAGAAAATTCCAAAGTTTCCCTAACAGTCATTTCTCCAATATGCAAGTCATATTGGCTGATATAAACAGCTGTTTTTTGTGGAACAAATTCATGTAGTTCATGTCCATTATAGGTCACATTCCCAGTAACCTGATTTTCCAAAAAAAAAGGGGAAGACTTTTTTTTTTAAAACCTTATTTATGAATTGACAGTATAAAATTAGAGGTAATTAAAGGTAATCATTCTTGATTAGTAGAATCAGTAAACTAAAAATAAGACAAGCAATATTTTATAGTAGGTCAAATTGTACTGATTGTGTAGAAAATCAATTATATTGTCAGCATGTAAGATAAATATCTAATGAAAGGAGGTGAAAAAGTGATTTTTTTGAAAATTTTAAAAGTTTAGCTTTTAAATTACGAAAGAAGTAGTTTATTTTTCATAGAAAAAGAGGTTGCTCACTTGGTAAGAAAAGAAAAAGTTACAAAAGAGAATAGTTAAAAGAAAGAAAATTCATTAGGATATTCTATAGGGAAAATACCAAATTTCCCCCATACTTTGTGTAGGACCTTTGTTCCGTTAAGGTGGAAGGGTAATATGTGATTCAAAGGCTAACGATAGGTGCAATTTTATTTGAAAACTTAGTCTTAAACGACTTTCATATGACCAATTTCTCAAAGTACAAGGGTAAATTTAGTCTTTTTCCCATTATCTATAATATATTTGGTATTGAAAATCTTACCTTTAGAGTAGGATCAAGTTTTCCAGCCAAAGCTAATAACAGAGTAGTCTTTCCAGAACTTGGAGGTCCCAAAAGTAGAGTCATCCTTGAAGGCTTAATCATACCACTTACATCATTGAGAATTGTGATTTGCCTCTTTCTACTTGGAAGTATGTGAATAGAATTCAAGAATGTCTTTAGAGCAAAAAATTTAGAAAGAAAAGAAGAAGAAGTTAGTTTCAATAAAGGTACAACGGAATAAAACATCTTGTGTTACATGGTTTGGGAAAGGGCCATGTAGACAGTCTATCATAATGCAAGCATTAGTTGACTGCTTCCACGACTTGAACCCGTGACCTATAAGTTATATGGAAATAACTTTATCGTTGCTCCAAAGCTCCGTTATTAGTTTCAATTAAAAGAAACAGAAATATTAAATTTTTTTTGTTTTTTTTTGCATTTCATATTTTTACCTCAACAAAGTTGGTCATGAAGTTTATAAAAGTAGGCAAAGCTCTGCTTCCTACATATGCATCTGCCTCAATGTTTAGATGCTCATATCTCACTTCTATTGATGGCAAATCAATCCCAACTCTGTAAATTTATCCAAAGAGGAAAAAAAAAACACAAGTTAAATACCAATTAAATTAAAAATAGAAAAGGGAAACTCAACTCATAGTTAGAAGAAAAAAAAAGAGAAAAATTCGAAATTTCAATGCACTAAGTTCTCGCTATGCCTAGGTCTGAGGAAGGGCCAAGGGTGGAGCCAGAATTGTGGTTAGGGGTTCGACACCTAGTAACTTTGGCCTAAATCATGTATTTGTGTTAAAAAAAATCGTTTAATATGTATACGTAATCTATTCAGAATCAATAAGTAAAAAAATTATAGTTCAGGACTCATAAATTTAAGGTCCTGTTTGGCCATGTCAATTGTGAAATTTGAAAAACGTAGTTTTTGTTTTCAAAGTGAAAAATGACATTTGAAAATTTGAGTCATTTTTAAATTTTATGAGTGATTTGGAGTAACCCCTTGACACACGGCCACAACTCTTGTTATGCACAAGGTCAGGAAAGGGCCAAACCCTACTATATGCAAGAAGCTGTTTTCACAACTTGAACATGTGACCTTATGGTCACAAAACGACAACTCTTATTGTTGCGCCAAGATTTCCCAAAATGAAAAACCAAACTATACACACATGAAAAGTTAAAATTATGTCACTTACTTCTCAATTCTGTCCTTGAGTTTCAACAAGAACTTCTCATTATCTTCATCAGCAACCTTAACAAGCCTATTAAGCAAATTCTTCCTTTCTTGATGTCCAATATCATTTGTATCAACTTCAGCAGCAGTTTCACCTTCTTTTCCAAACAATAAGCCTTTTCTCATTCGATCGAACGTAGGCAATTTTTCCAATGCAGCCCATTTAAGAGCCTCTTCATCATCTTCATCTCTTGCTGAGCGCGAAAATATCAAGCTGCTAGAATCAGCCCTCATACTTCCCCTCAAACTACCTCTAAAATTGTTAAGATTCGCCGGCTCCATCAAGAACCAATGTCCACTCGATCGATCAAAAGGTTAATCTTTTTTTTTTAGTTCTCGTCAACTCTAAGCAGAACTCGTAAACTATGCAAATGATGACTTTTCGTCGTGCCTAAAAATGAAAAATTAGTCCCCAGTACTTCAAACTTGTCCAAATGTATAACTAGTGCATTGGGAGATACCCAAATTATTTTCTTGATTTTATTTTTTTTATTTTTCTTGTGTTCTTTCACTTGTATGATGATACAATGATATGGTTATAAGAACAAAAAGAATATTTGGTGGCAATTAGATTACAAGGCAGAGCACTTATATAGCAGCAAGCTCAGGATATATTAACGCAAATGTAGTCTTTTTATTCAACTAATTTTTTTTAGGTGAATATTTTGACTTTCTAGATTATGACTAAATACTAAGAAAATCTAGAATACCCAAATGCCACCAATCAATCAATATATTATTCTGCTAAAATATGAATGGCTGATAAGCCCAAACTGCATGAAGTAAATTGATGGTATATATATTTTTCATTTATAATTTAAGAAATAATAATTATTCCTACACAAAAACCTTGGAATTTAGTAAGGAAATTATTATAAAAAAAAAAAGTTAAGAAGAAACAGTGTTCAATTTGTTACCTGCTAGAAAATCAGTACAGCTTATGGGTCTCTCTTAAAGAGTGACTGTTTTGCTTCACCGCGGAATGAGACGGAACAGATTTTCCGGTGGGAAATAACATCTCCGGTGACTAGGAAAGAACTGTGTGGTACTTCACGCGCCGGCGCGTGCTCCGACAGAACCGATTGCGGTTTTATCTCCGGAGTGGCTCTGTAAAATCCGGCTACTTTGGTGGCATTTGAAACTTAGGGCTGTTGTGATCGGTCTCCGAGCAATTTGTTTGATAAATTGGGTTTCACAAGTGTTTGAGAATTCGGAACTGGTGAAGATGTAAATTTTTGGAGAAAAATGATGCCTCCTAGTTCATACTTTATGTATGGTCCATTATAGATGCCTGTCTTCTATGGTCCATTATAAATTGTTACGTAGGACCCTTGCTTCTTGCTCATTCTCTCTCAAACAATTTAACGATTTAGTTACCTCTGAGAAAAAGAGAGGACTTCTTCTTATTCCCAAGAGAAAGCTCTTTCTTATCGAGATTTATTTATCGATATTGAGATTAAATATAAAATGTCATAGAATGATCACATAAACTTCATCTTGCTATCCGATTCCTTTACCAGAGTTGGGGCTCGGTTCTCTGTTTTGAGCATAGCGTTAAGCGACTCTTTCTATCATTCGGAAAAGTGGCCTAGCTAACTCTTGTATTGATCAAACACTTGGGTTCACCTCTCCATTTCGAAGATCGGCTTTGGTCCTCAAGGAAGGAAGAAAAGACGTTACAAAGGATGCATGTATATCGCGTAAATTATCATGTACTAAGTCATAATTGACGTGTGTGTTTACTTATTCAATTTTATATAAATTTAAATTTTTACTTGTTCATACCTAAAATTGAAGGATATAGATGTCTAAAGCAGAGTTAAATGGCAAGTTTATATATTATGGCTTCTAATATACTTTCTAAATTTCGATCATACAAAGCATTCTCTCTGGTTACTGTAGCTGATGGATTAACTTGTAACAATATTAAATTTGAGGTTGTTAAACCAACTTCTCTATTATCTTGTCATATGTATTAAATTTATCAAAGTTGGCCTTTAATTTGATTAATGTTAGTAAACTTACCATATACCTTTAAGTGCTATATTTCATTCTTTTTTGATCATTATCGATTTTCGTGATTTTACTATAAATCAAGTTATTGATAAACGACATGTATATGATGATCTCTACATCTTTGATGGATGGGATTCTCGGTACGTTGTCGGCTTCATCATGCGCAGACTAAACTGGAAAAGAAAGATTCCCTTTTGTTATCGACCTTCTTCATGTATCTCTTTTTGAAGTACATTATCGATTGAAACATCCTTCTCTACCTCTGTTGAAGAAGTTTTGTCTTGTGTTTCAAAATATTTCTTCATTTAATTGTGAGTTATGATGATTTGCTAAACAACATCACATCTCATTATCTCCATTCTCCAAGGATTGATAAGCGGGTTGAGTCACTCTTAACTCTTTACTCACTTTTGTATTTTCTGTGTTGAATTTAAAACTCAATTCAATGTTTCGATACATATTCTAAGAAGTGATAATGCTAAAGCAAAATTGTTACAGTCATACATGGGACAACACACTATTCTCCACTAGTCTTCATATATTGATACATCCTCTCAAAATAGAGTTATTGAGATGAAGAATAGACATCTATTTGGAACAACTTGGACATTTTTATTTCAAATGAAGCTTCCTAAACAATTTTGGGTTAATACGGTTTTTACGACTTGCTTTCTGATTAATCATATGTCATTTTTGTGCTTATTGGTAATATGTTGTATAGTGTTTTTTTTTTCAAACAAGTCACTTTTTTTGATGGAATCTAAAGTATTTGAAAGCATATGTTATGTTCAAGAATTTCGACCATCTTAGTGCACTTTTTCTAAATTATTTTCGCATTCATAATGAACCAATGTTATTCTATTGAACTTGGCAAATATCGTGTATCAGATGATGTAGTATTTTCTGAAACTGCATCATTCTTTTATGCACCTCCCATTTATACAAGTTTGAGGGGGGAGGAGTTGATAGAACAATGAGATTCTTCCATTTCTCAGTTCTGTTAATCACTACCCAACTATCGTATCTTCAGTATATGTTCCATCTGCGGTAGCAAGACCGCCAATTGTTCAAGGAGGCGAAACACTGATAATACTTGTCATGCACCAATTTTGTTATCAGATACTCCAAAAACCTTAACCTCCCTGCTCTTTGCAAAGGTACACGTACTTTCGAATCCACAGATTTTATTGCTAGTTTTATTTTCTGTGACCACTTATCCTTTGTGTCTAGATCATTGATTGCTTCTCTAGAGTTCATTTTTGTATTCAAAACAATAAATGAGACCTTGAGTCATCGGGTGAGCTGCTTGATGAAATGCATGCGTTAGAGGGATTATTTAAATAAAGGTTTAAATATCAGGAAGCTATAGGGCTCGGACCACCTGTTGCGCACCTTCAAGTCTAGTTTCCAGCCGTTCAAACCATTTGTCATTCCGACGATTGAAAAATAATGCAAAATGAACATCAATTTGGGGTGAAAAGTAAAGGTTTAAAACCTCTACGGCTCAAGCTCCAAATTCTTTATATAAATTGAGTTGTCATAATAGGCTAATACTACTTAAGCAAAAATTCTGCATACACCACGAGTCATTAATAAAATATATTTTCAGTTTTCTGGCTAGACAAAGAATGTTGCCTTTTACCAGTAGTAGTTCAAGAGCTAGAGGACCATTCTGCATTGTACAAACTAGAAGTAGTACTTTTCAACATTAAATTCCTTGTATATTTTCATTTATTAATAAACAAATCATTTGATTGTACAACAAAACTTGGAATTAAGGAAGAAACCAAAAAAAATTATAAAAAATCTTTAAAAAGTGAACTTTATATAGTAGTTCTATGTCCTCTTCTTTCTCTCAAGTTGTTAGAAAGTGAACTCTCTTTATCTTTTCTGGAAGTTGAATGCCTTAATGGCAAAAGCAAACAAGAAGGCGAAAACAACAGGCCATGCAACGATAACTGCTGCAACGACTCCAAGAAAATCATGCTCAAATCCAAAATATCGCCCCAAGAATTGTTCCACATTTTCATCATTGCTAAGCATAGTTTGGAGGTCTCCGAATTGTGATGCAACAAGACCATACAAGGTCCAAGCGACAGGGCAAAGCCAATAGTACCATCTCCACCATATTGGAATACGCTGTTTTTAGCAAAACAGACAAAGATAACATGTCATTTTTCCGAGATTCAGTCTAGTTTATGTGGAGAAAAGAATGGAAATGAAGGATTTTCAAAAACTTACAGGTCGGGGAACGATGAATCCTGAGAAGAGATTCCATACTGCATAGAAGAAGGCCGCGACTATAGAAGCAACGTTTTGATTTGGGGAAATAGCCACAGTCATCATGCCATAGAAGGTGAAGTACAAGAGAGTGAAGTACATGATGAATAAGTACCAAAAGAACTTGGCAACAGTCCATTCGAATCCGATCATTGCATACACAATTATACCATAGAAAGCTGCTTGTACAAATACATAAGGTATTTCAACGATAACCTGTCCAAAGGCATAAGGTAAAGCAGAATACATTCCAGCAGCTCTTTCTCTGTAAAATACAGTACGCTCAACGGCTACAACAGGCTGGGCTGATGATGAATTTTGTACACCAAGGAAGAGAGTTGCAGCATACATGGATCCCATAGCGTTGATAAGATCTTGACTCCGACTCCTGTGATCAAAAAAGCTCGAAAAGTTTAGGGAAGTTACTCTTTTTTCAAGTTTATATTTACTTGTCATTGTGATTTTACTTACACTCTGGTACCAAGATCCCAGAACAATGTGCCAAAGACAAGTGCCAATATGACTGTGAAGATGAATCTAACTGCCGTGTAAGATGGATTACGCCAGTATGACAAATGTTGCTTCCAGAGACATGCCATACATTGAGTCCAGAAAGGCTGTGCAAATTGAGTTTCAAAATGCAGATCCTTTGAACCAGGACGAGGCGTACTTAATTCAGCAATCAAGGCTTTGTTCCTCCTGTAGAGGTCTGAATTCTTGTACAAATCAGTAAAGTCAACTCCTAACATCATTTCTTGAGATGCGGCTGTGACTTCTAACATCCAAGTTGCTGGATTGTAAGCCTCTTTTATCTTACTAACTCCAGGCAATGACTGAACTCAAGACGAAACTGATATTAGTATTTGATTATATAAACTAGGAAAAAGTAAACATATTTTTCTCTGTTAACGTACCTCAAAGTATTTGATCAAATGACAAGAATAGCGACCCAAAGGACCAACATATATCTCCTGTCCTCCTCGTTTCATTAGAAATAGCTGCAAAGCCATGTTTCACTTTTAATACAGGTGTCAAAGAGAAAGTGGAAACAAATATGCTTGGAAGGTTAATAATCTCACCTCATCAAAGGCTTCAAAAATGTCGATGCTAGGCTGATGAATGGTACAGACGACGGTTCTTCCTGTATCGACAGTGTTCCTAACAGCTCTCATTACAATGGCAGCAGCTCTTGCATCCAACCCTGAAGTTGGTTCATCCATGAAAATGATAGAGGGGTTTGCTACCAGTTCAACTGCAATGGTCAGCCTTTTGCGTTGCTCGGTTGATAGACCATTGACTCCAGGCAATCCGACTAAGGCTGATCTTAAGGGAGTTAGCTCCACAAGTTCCATAACTTCCTCAACAAACATCTGCAGAGTGGTGATATATCAATTATGTTGTTGCCCTGCCATACATGTTTCTTTAAGATGTTCAACCGATTTTATGGAGAAAGGATTTAGGGGAACCAACCTTTCTCTTGTCTTTGTCAACATCTTGAGGTAAACGCAGCCAAGCTGAGTAAACTAATGACTCATAAACTGTAATATAAGGCGAATGGATGTCATTCTGCTCACAATATCCAGAAATACGTGCAAACGTTTTTTGCTTCTTCGGATATCCAGAAATCTTGATGTCACCATCAATATATCCTCCTGTTTTTCTTCCGGCCAACACATCCATCAATGTTGTTTTACCGGCTCCACTAACGCCCATCAAAGCTGTGAGAACACCTGGCCTGAAAGCTCCACTCACACCTTTTAGAAGTACCAATCTATCTTCAGTGGCACCTTGGTCTTTTATTTCCTGCAATTCATTATAAAATGCTAAGTTAGTTGTTCATAGAAAATAAAAGCCTTACGAGTCACGAATATTATTCATGAAAAGTTCTGGAAAGTTACCTGAGGCATGTCAACGGAGTATACAACGTTATCAAAAGTGATGGAATGCGGTTCAAATGGAAGAACCATTCCCCTCTTCTTGTCCTGACCCTCAGTTTCACTTCCCTCAATGAGTTGAACATTCTCATTGTCTTCTGATAATATAGCTTGTGGCTTACCAAAAGCTGAAAATGTTTAAGAAATATGGTATTAGCCCCGTTTCTCCGGTTGTAATATATGGCATCTTTCATTTTATGTTCTTTTCAAGGGGGATTTAAAGGCACCAGAGATACTCACGGTTCAGGTAAGCGAGTCCAATACTGTAGCAGAAGTTGAAGATTATTATGTATCCGATAAGTGCCCCAACACCTATCCAGTACCAATATGCATCTGGAAAGAACCCTCGAGATCTTACTACTGCATGTCCAAGTGGCTCAGTTCCATTTGGCACAATCTGTTTTAATTAAGAGTGGATATGAGCATCCATATATTAGAAAATTAGCTATTTGCATGTGGTTTGGAATAAAAACACTTACATGTTCCCATTTCTTCCCATCAAATTCATTCACAAGAATTGAATTCACAGAATACATTAATGGTGAGATCCAGTAACCCCAGATCCACCATTTCTTCACATCATCTGTAGCATCATGCAAAATAGAAAATAAATAAAGGTATGAAATGATTGAACAAGAAAATAGTTTTTTTGCGAACATAATAAAACATACTTCTCGAGAGGACAAATCCAGACAATGCAAACTGCAAAACCAGTGCAAATGCTCCAAATGTGGTAGCGACTCCCATTGTTCTCCCCGCTGCACCAATGAATCTGAACAATCCCGATGCCATCTGGTGTACTAGTACGAGAAGCAAGAATTGTTTGAACAATCTGAAAAATGATAGTCACTTAGTAATCATGAAATCATAAAGGCAATCTCATTATTAGTTTGTACTATCTTTTTTCTTTCCTTACCTTGAAACATTCGGATCAAATCCCATGACATAATACGTAAGAAATGTCCAAAGAGCAACTTCAAAAATTGTTATTGGGATTTTGAGAATCCATGTCGGAAGGGCATAAGCCCATGAAGGATAAAAAAGAAGGTCCCTTTGCTTGAAGTAGACTGGAAGCTTTAAAATCGTCAGGTTGATCTCAGCCATTCCATTAAACATAATCACAATGACTATGAAAAAGAGAGCACCAGCATACATCCCTCCATCATCCATATTATCTCGGGGCATCTCAGTACGGAAAAAGACGGTCATCATTATAAATGCCATTACCATGAGCTGAGAAAACAGAACAGAAACAAAGAGAATTAACAATTGCCACATGGTTATGAAATGGAAAACACTTATATATTTCTAATAGACTAAGCAGTAAGTACCTGAAAGAGCTTGAATATGTAAACAAATGAGTTCCTCTTCATTAGTAGGAATTCTCGTTCAGCGCAGACCTTCAACAGTTGTTTCGTCTCTATACCATACTTCTTAGTAGACAAAGCAGCAGGGTGGCTTTTGGTCTTGTCAAATGGAGTTGTAAGATCATCGGCGAGTTTCTTTCCAACATGGAAAGACTGATATGCCTCAGAAAATTCTTTTGATGTGATAAACCTATAAGGCTCATCCTTCTTAGCCCAATATTGTTGTTGATCCTTCTTTGATGTTACCTGCAATAAATAATTTAAAACTTCACTCTTGTATGTCTAAGACATCATAAACTACATAACAGTTTCATATATCTAACAGATTAAGCATTTATGGCGGTCATACACTTCAACATAGTATCATAATAGACGAAGGTCATTGGTTAAGTCTCATCACTACACTCATAAAAAAGAACATAATAGTGCGCTCTCTCCAGCAGTTTAAACTCTTATTCGAGAGATGATCACCTACTTCAATGCAATAATCTTTGTTGGTTGTATTTTATTGTAAGACATACCTCTTGCAAGAAATCTGCCACACCTTTCCTCTCGGGGCATTTGAATCCCATGGATTCAAAGAAGTTGAGAACATCTTCCCGAGGGCCCTGATAGACAATGCGTGCATCTGACAACAGAATTATGTCATCAAATAAGTTGTAAGTCTCAGGGGCTGGCTGCAACAGAGATATCACAGCAGTTCCCTTCAAGAGCTGCACCGATTGTCTTAGCGAATTTACAATGGAGAAAGTAGTTGAACTGTCCAATCCAGTTGAGATTTCATCCATGAAAAGCGCCTTTGATGGTCCAACAAGCATTTCACCCGTCGTTACACGTTTCTTTTGCCCCCCTGAAATACCCCTTAACATTTCATCTCCCACCATAGTATCAGCACAGACATCCAGTCCCAAAATCTGCAAATGGAAGTCAAATTATTAACTATAGGCAACGTCCATACGATAGGTTATCTGATACATTAAATCCTTATTAAGCGAAATAATTGGATATTGTAAATGTTACCTTAAGAACATAATCTGTAACAATATTAGCTTCCTGTCCTTTTGCTACTGAAGCCTACATTCCCCCAAAACAATAAACATTATTAACATCTATAATAAAAGATTAGTATGATTCGCTTTCATGTCTTTCTATTGTATTCTTACCTTCATGTAGATATCAATATCACGATCGGGCTTGATATTAGCTGCTTTCTCTCTTCTTGATAGTTCAGCCAACATCTCTATACAAGTTTTCAGGGGAAAAAATTAGCAATACAGGAGTTATTAATACATGAATAAGCATGGTCAGAGACAGAGCTGTCCTTTAAACATCAAACCAAACAGTGGATAAGAAATAATCTAGTATAACTATTATCAGCATTTCTAATACACTCTATTCAGTTATTCAGTACTATTCGTATACACTCTACCAAACGAAGAAAATACTAACCATATCTAGGGCCAACTCCTTGGCATCTTGCAGAAAATTCCAAAGTTTCCCTAACAGTCATTTCTCCAATATGCAAGTCATGTTGACTGATATAAACAGCTGTTTTTTGCGGAACAAATTCATATAGTTCATGTCCATTATAGGTCACATTCCCATTGACCTGATTTCCCAAAAAAAAAAAGGGAAAAAACTTTAGTAGGGTTCAACTTCTATGAATTGACAATGTAAGAAAATTAACGACAATGGTGCTCGAATTCTTCAAAAATATCGACATGTGGGGTACTCCCAAAATAGTGTATTTTTGAAGAATTCTCAAAATACAGGAGTAAATTTAGTCTTTTTCATATTATCTATGATATATTTGAAATTGTAAAATCTCACCTTTAGTGTAGGATCAAGTTTTCCAGCCAAAGCTAATAACAAAGTAGTCTTTCCAGAACTTGGAGGTCCCAAAAGTAGAGTCATCCTTGAAGGCTTAATCATACCACTTACATCATTGAGAATTGTGATTTGCCTCTTTCTACTTGGAAGTATGTGAATAGTATTCAAGAATGTCTTTGGAACAAAAAAAAAAGAAAAGGGTTCAATGCACAAAACATTCCACGTTAGCAGGGTTCGGGGAAGAGTCGCACCCCACAGGGTGAGATGTAGACAGTCTTGCATTATCCCAATACAAGGATTAATGACGGTTACCACGACTCGAACCCCCTCCTTAGTTTCAATTAAAAGGAATGGAAATATTAAAACTTTTTTTTTTTCATTTCATATTTTTACCTCTACAAAGTTGGTCATGAAGTTTAAAAAAGTAGGCAAAGCTCTGCTTCCTACATATGCATCTGCCTCAATGTTTAGATGCTCATATCTCACTTCTATTGATGGCAAATCAATCCCAACTCTGTAAATTCATCCAAAGATATTAAAAAAACACAAGTTAAATACCAATTAAATAAAAAAAATAGAAAAGGGAAACTCAACTCATAATTAGAAAAAAAGAGAAAAGTCAAAATTTCGATGTACTAAGTTCTCGCTATGCTTAGGTCTGAGGAAGGGCCAAGGGTGGAGCAAACATTTGAGGTTAGGGGTTCGACACTAGTAACTTTAGCTTAAATTATATATTTGTGTTAAAATAATCATTTAATATGTACGAATAATTTATTCAGAACTAGTAAGTAAACAAAATTGTGGTTCAGAACTCATAAATTTAAGGTCATGTTTGGCATACAAGTTAAAAATGGTTATTAGAAATTGAAGTTGTTTTTAAATCTTTTTGTGTGATTTGGAGTGACCCCTTGACACACGGCCACAACTCTTATTATGCACGGCTCAAAAAAGCCCATTTCTATGCTATTTTCACAACTTGAACATTTAACCTTATGGTCACATAACGACAACTCTTACCAATAAAAAAACAAACTATATATACATGAAAAGTTAAAATTATGTAACTTACGTTTCAATTCTGTCCTTAAGTTTCAACAAGAACTTTTCATTATCTTCATCAGCAATCTTAACAAGTCTATCAAGCAAATTCTTCCTTTCTTGATGTCCAATATCATTTGTATCAACTTCAGCAATAGTTTCACCTTCTTTTCCAAACAATAAACCTTTTCTCATTCGATCGAACGTAGGCAATTTTTCTAAAGCAGCCCATTTAAGAGCCTCTTCATCATCCTCATCTCTTCCTGATCGCGAAAATATCGAGTTACTGGAATTTACCCTCATACTTGCCCTTAAACTACCTCTAAAATTGTTAAGACTCATCCCCTCCATCATGAATGTTCACTCGATGATCAAAAGGCTAATTAACTCTAAGCAAAACTCGTAAATTATACAAATGATAACTTTTGGTCCCCAATACTTCAAACTTGTTCAAATGAACATAACTTGAGTATTGGGAGATACCCAAAGTTTTGAAAAAAATTTGTGATAGTTTTTCTTGTATTATGATATGGTTATAAAGAACAAAAAAAATAGTTGGTGACAAGAAGAGTCAAAGGTAGAGCCCCTATGTAGCAATAAGTTAAGGATATATTAACGCAAATTCGTCTTTTTTTGACTTGACTAGATTGTGACAAAATATTGAAGAAAATCTAGAATAGTCAAAAGCCACCATTCAATGAAAGTGGTCTTTTTTGTCCATGTGCATGGTTCTTATGTACTACGTAAGGATAAAATATGAGTGGTGGAGAAAGTATAGAGAAGCTAATAAGTCCAAAACAAATGAAATAAATTGATGGTATGTAAAAATTTTCATTTATCATTTCACAAGTACGACTAATTATTTCTACACAAAACTTGGAATTCAATAAGGAAATTTTTTTTAAAAAAAAAACATACATAGTAAATAATAATTAAAAGAAAAGTTACAAGAAATAGTCTTCAAGTTGTGACATATACACGAATTTTTGTGTCTTTATCTTTTCTGGAAGTTGAATGCCTTAATGCCCAATGCAAATGTCAAGGCAAACATAACAGGCAACGCAACGATCACAGCAGCAACAACGCCAAGAAAATCATGCTTAAATCCGAAATAACGTCTCAAGAATTGTTCAACATTTTCATCATCGGTGAGATTAGTTTGGATGTCTCCGAATTGTGATGCAACAAGACCATATAAGGTCCATGCAACAGGGCAAGCCCAGTAGTACCATCTCCACCATATTGGAATACGCTGTTTTTAGTCAAAAAAGAACATGACATGTCATTTTTCGAGGTTCAGGAATGTTTATAGGTATAAAATGAAGGATTTTCAAGAACTTACAGGTCGTGGAACGATGAATCCTGAGAAGAGATTCCATACTGCATAGAAGAAGGCCGCGACAATGGATGCAACGTTTTGGTTGGGGGTAATAGCCACAGTCATCATGCCATAGAAGGTGAAGTACAAGAGGGTGAAGTACATGAAAAAGAAGTACCAAAAGAATTTGGCAACAGTCCATTCAAATCCGATCATTGCATACACGATGACACCATAGAAAGCTGATTGTACAAATACATAAGGTATCTCGATGACAACCTGTACGAAAGCAAAGTTTCATGGATCAATATGAATCCTTTTTTTTATCTCAGAAAGTCACTCAACTTTGTTTTGTAACAGAAAAGTCATTTCACCTATAACGTTGAGTGACTTTCTGAGATAAAAGTTGTTGGTTGAGTGACCGTCTGATAAATTTACTCCAAAATATGTATAAGTTGTGACTAAATTGAACTGTCTGTTTACCTGTCCAAAGGCGTAAGGTATGGCAGAATACATTCCAGCAGCTTTTTCTCTGTAAAATACAGTACGCTCAACGGCTACAACAGGTTGGACTGATGATGAATTTTGTACACCAAGGAAGAGGACTGCAGCATACATGGATCCCATAGCGTTGATAAGATCTTGACTCCGACTCCTGTGATCAAAAAAGCTCGAAAAGCTTAGCTTAAATACTATAAGATGTTTTCTTTGAAGTTCATATTTACTTGTCATTGTGATTTGTACTTACACTTTGGTACCAAGATCCCAAAACATTGTGCCAAAGACAAGTGCTATGAATGTTGTGAAAATGAATCTAACTGCAGTATAAGCTGGATTACGCCAATACGACCAGTGTTGCTTCCAGAGACAAGCCATACATTGGGTCCAGAAAGGCTGTGAAAATTGAGTTTCAAAATGTAGATCCTTTGTACCAGGACGAGGCGTACTTAATTCAGCAATCATAGCTTTGTTCCTCCTGTAGAGGTCGGAATTCTTGTATAAATCAGCAAAATCAACACCTAACATCATTTCTTGAGATGAGGCTGTGACTTCTAACATCCAAGTTGCGGGATTGTAAGCCTCTTTTATCTTACTAACTCCAGGCATTGACTGAATTCAAGAAATATCAAATATTAGTATTTGATTATAAATTTTGCGGAAAAGAAAACTATGTTTTCTGTTCTGATAACATACCTCAAAGTATTTGATCAAATGGCAAGAATGGCGACCTAGAGGACCAACATATATCTCTTGTCCTCCGCGTTTCATTAGGAATAGCTGTAAAGCCGTGTTTATTTTAGTATTCGGAAGCAAAAGAAGAAGGAAACATGTATTAGTTTCATTGTCTTGGAAGGTTAATGAACTCACCTCATCAAAGGCTTCAAAAATATCGATGCTAGGCTGATGAATGGTACAGACAACGGTTCTTCCTGTATCGACAGTGTTCCTAACAGCTCTCATTACAATGGCAGCAGCTCTTGCATCCAACCCTGAAGTTGGTTCATCCATGAAAATGATAGAGGGGTTTGCTACCAGCTCAACCGCAATGGTCAGCCTTTTGCGTTGCTCAGTTGATAGACCATTGACTCCAGGCAGTCCGACTAAGGCTGATCTTAATGGAGTTAGCTCCACAAGTTCCATAACTTCATCAACAAACATCTGTAGAAAGGTGATCAATTGATAATGTTAATGGTTGGCATGCACGTTTCATTAGAAGGTTCGACCAATTTGTAGTATAGACTATCACTATGCAGAAACAATTTAGAGGAACCGACCTTTCTCTTATTTTCGTCAACATCTTGAGGTAAACGCAGCCAAGCTGAGTAAACCAAGGACTCATAAACTGTAACATAAGGAGAATGAATGTCATTCTGCTCACAGTATCCAGAAATACGTGCAAAGGTTTCTTGCTTCTTTGGATATCCAGAAATCTTGATGTCACCATCAATGTATCCTCCTGTTTTCCTTCCGGCCAACACATCCATCAATGTTGTTTTACCGGCTCCACTAACGCCCATCAAAGCTGTGAGAACACCTGGCCTAAAAGCTCCACTTACACCTTTCAGAAGTACCAATCTATCTTCAGCAGAACCTTGTTCCTTCATTTCCTGCAAGTCATTGGAATGTCAAGTCAACTAATCATAGAAAAGAATAGCCTCACGAGTCACGAATATTATTCAAAGAGTTATGGAAAATTACCTGAGGCATGTCAACAGAGTATACAACGTCATCGAAAGTGATGGAATGGGGTTCAAATGGAAGAACCATTCCCTTCTTCTTGTCCTGACCCTCGGTTTCACTTCTCTCCGTGAGTTCAACATTATCAGCATTCTCACCATCTTCTGATATCATAGCTTGTGGCTTACCAAATGCTGCAGTTATACACTTGTTTAGTATGTAGGAATTTTCTTTTCAAAAGGTAAGTAGAGACATCAGAGATACTCACGGTCCAGGTAAGCGAGTGCAATACTATAGAAGATGTTGAAGATCATCGTGAATCCGAGAAGAGCCCCACAACCTATCCAGTACCAGTATGCATCTGGAAAGAATCCCCTAGCTCTTATGACTGCAGCTCCAAGGGGCTCGGTTCCATTTGGCGCAATCTATTTCAATTTAAGTGGATATCAGCATCCAACTATGAGAAAATTAACTATATGCACAATGTGTTACGCATAAACACTTACATGTTTCCAATTCTTTCCATCAAATTCATTCACAAGAATTGAATTCACGGAATACATCAGTGGTGAGGTCCAGTAACCCCAAATCCACCATTTCTTCACATCCTCTGCAGCAAAATAGAAAATAACTAAAGGTCAGATTACAACAACAACAACAATTACTATGCCTTAGTCCCAAACAAGTTAGGGTCGACCATAGTTGAAAAGTTTGACTATTACACATAGCATGAACAGATCAAATGAAAGCACATGAATGACTAAATAATAGTTTTAAACACGAAAAAATATACCTCGTGCAAGGACAAACCCTCCTAGTGCAAATTGTAAAAGCAAAGCAAATGCTCCAAAAGTGCTAGCTACTCCCATTGTTCTCCCAACTGCTCCAATGAATCTGAACAATGCTGATGCCATCTGGTGTACTAGTACGAGAAGCAAGAATTGTTTGAACAATCTGCAAACCGATATATACTCGATTAATAATCAAGGATTGATCGTGAGGGCCACCTGATAAATTTGTAGTGTATTTTCTTCACTTACCTTGAAACATTTGGATCAAATCCCATGACATAATATGTAAGGAATGTCCACATTCCACACTCAACAAATGTTATAGGGATTTTGAGGATCCATGTGGGAAGGGCATAAGCCCATGAAGGGAAAAAGAGAAGGTCCCTTTGTTTGAAGTAGACCGGAAGCTTGAAAATTGTCAGGGCAATCTCAGCCATTCCATTAAACATAATCATAACGACCACGAAAAAGAGAGCACCAGCATATATTCCTCCATCATCCATATCATCTCGGGGTAGCTTGGTTCGGAAGAAGACACTCATGGTTATAAGTGCCATTATAGCAAGCTGAGAGAATACAACAGAAACAAAGAGATTATTACTATTTGAACATAGTTACGAGGCAAAGGCATATGTAGAGCTATAGTTCTTATAGACCAAGTAAAAGGTACCTGAGTGAGCTTGAATATGTAAACAAATGAGTTCCTCTTCATTAGTAGGAATTCTCGTTCAGCGCAGACCTTCAACAGTTGTTTTGTCCCTATACCATACTTCTTAGTAGACAAAGCAGCAGGGTGGCTTTTGGTCTTGTCATATGGAGTTGCAAGCTCATCGCCGAGTTTCCTTCCAACATGGAAAGACTGATACGCCTCGGCAAATTCTTTTGATGTGACAAACCTATAAGGCTCATTCCTCTTAGCCCAATATTGTTGTTGATCCTTCTTTGATGTTACCTACAAGAAACAAACAAAACTTCCACCTTTTAGAACATGAACATTCTTATATGTCGAAGACATATTTAACCAAATAAAAGTTTTTTCTATCTAACATGATATCATAATAGATAGAGATCATCGGTTGAGTCACATGGAAAAAGAATCAGGCCAACACATAATTGGAAGCTCTCACTAAGTTTAAACGTTTAGATGAGATGATCACCTACTTTAACGTTATAAGCTTTGTTGGTTATACTTTATTGAAACACATACCTCTTGCAAGAAATCTGCTGCACCTTTTCTCTCGGGGCATTTGAATCCCATGGACTCAAAGAAGTCAAGAACAGCTTCTCGAGGACCCTGATAGACAATGTATCCGTCTGACAACAAAATAATGTCATCAAACAAGTTGTAAGTCTCAGGGGCTGGCTGCAACAGAGATATAACAGCAGTTCCCTTCAAGAGTTGCACCGATTGTCTTAGAGAGTTAACAATGGAGAAAGTAGTTGAACTATCCAATCCAGTTGAGATTTCATCCATGAAAAGCGCCTTTGATGGTCCAACAAGCATTTCACCCGTTGTTACACGTTTCTTTTGCCCCCCGGAAATACCCCTTATCATTTCATCTCCCACCATAGTATCAGCACAAATGTCAAGTCCCAATATCTGCACATTGAAGTCAGAAGCAATTATTGTTACCGGCAGATAAGTAGTCCAATAAATAAGACAAATTACCTCCGACAACAGATTAAAGACGCTAACAGGAGAAATAAATTGGATATTGTAGATGTTACCTTAAGAACATAATCTGTAACAACATTTGCTTCTTGTCCTTCTGTTGCTGCAGCCTACATTTCCCAAGAAAGAACAAGCTTATAAACTATTCTCCATGAGACAATCATAATGTAAATTCAAGTCCCTAATATTCGATAAATCTCTAGGCTTACCTTCATGTAGATATCAATATCAGGATCTGGTTTGATGTTAGCTGCCTTCTCTCTTCTTGACAGTTCAGCCAACATCTCTACACAAATTTTAAGCAAAAAAGACTTAATAAATGAATATTTATATGATTTCACCACTTAACATGTACTCCCTCCGTTTCAATTTGTTCGTCTTACTTTCCTTTTTCAGCACCAGTTTAATTTTTAACTTTCCATGTGAGATATTTAAGACCACAAGATTAAAGTACATTATGGTACATTCTACATTTCTTTAGTTTAAGAACACAAGATTCAATTTCTTTCTTAAACTCCATGTCAAGTCAAAACCAGACAAACAAATTGAAAACGCAGAGAGTATAAGAAAATACTAACCAAATCTAGAGCCAACTCCTTGGCATCTTGCAGAAAATTCCAAAGTTTCCCTAACAGTCATTTCTCCGATATGCAAGTCATGTTGACTGATATAAACAGCTGTTCTTTGTGGCACAAATTCATGTAGTTCATGTCCATTATAAGTCACATTACCAGTAACCTGAATTCACAGAAAATATCGAAAACTTTAGTATATTTTTTCTATCTTATTTATAATCTATGGTATTTTAATGTAAAAATCTCACCTTTAAAGCAGGATCAAGTTTTCCAGCCAATGCTAATAACAAAGTAGTCTTTCCGGAACTCGGAGGTCCCAAAAGTAGAGTCATTCTACAAGGCTTAATCATACCACTTACATCTTTGAGAATTGTTATTTGCCTCTTTTTACTTGGAAGAATGTGAAGAGAATTCAACAATGTCTTTGGAGCAAAAAAATTCAAAAAAAAAAAAAATTAGTTTCAAATCAAAAGAATTAGGAGATAATATCTCAGATGGTCACTCAACTTTGCATACTTCACTTAGAAAGTCACTTAACTTTGAGTTGTTCACTTAGAAAGTCACTCAACTTTATTTTATAACTTCAAAAGTCACTCAACTATTAATATTTCACTTAGAAAGTCACCCTACAAATTTAAATTATTTATTCATTAAATTTCGTTGAAATCTAATTTTTATTTTAAATTATTTTTTTAAGAAATAATAAGATATTTATTTTAATTATCTTATTGACCTTCAATTATTTAATTACATTTTAAAAAAAATACGTACAATAGCATTTTTTTAGCATATTTAATTCCAGAAGCAGTTTTTTCTCTCAACGGCTACTGTACGTTTAAAATAACAATTTTTATCATTTTTATTAAATTAATAGTAATGCTACTGTACATTTTAATTTTAATTTTAATTTGTCATTTGCAACTGTATGTTTACAATAGAAATCTTTTATAAAACTTTAAAAGGAGTAATCAAAAAGATGCACAGTAGCGATCTTTTCTTTAAAAAATAGTTTTAAAAAAATTATATTTCAACAAAATTTAATAAAATAATTAAAAAAAATTATTTTGGTCATATAAAAAAAAATTTACCTCAACAAAGTTGGTCATGAAGTTCAAAAAAGTAGGCAAAGCTCTACTTCCTGCATATGCATCTGCCTCAATATTTAGATGCTCATATCTCACTTCTATTGAAGGCATATCAATCCCAACTCTATAAAAAAAATAAAAAAAAGTTAAATACCAATCATTGTTAGGCAAAACTCCGATGCACTAAGTTCCTACTATGTCAGGATCTAACTAAGATCGGATCATGTTGTGTCTATTGTACCCAGTCTTACCTTGCATCTCTACAACAAGAGACCGTGATGCACTAAGTTCCTACTATGCTTAGGTCTTTGAAAGAACGCACCATGTTAGGTCTATTATACACAATTTTACCTTGTATTTCTACAAGATAAGATTGTTTTCACTGCTTGAACCTGATCATACGATGACCGGAGGTGGAGCTACAAGTATGTCTAAAAAACTTTCCCTTAGACCCTATATTTGTATAAATAATTTATCCAGAATCTTATAAACTTAAAATTCTAGCTCCTCCTCTGACTACGACAACTCTTACCATTTCGCCAAAATTACCCAAAAATTTAATTTAAAAAAAAAAAAACTAGTCATGAAAAGTTGTTTTCACTTTACCTATCAATTCTATTCTTGAGTTTCAACAAGAACTTCTCATTATCTTCATCAGCAACTTTAACTAGCCTCTCAAGCAAAGTCTTCCTTTCTTGAAATCCAAGATCATTTACATCAATTTCATTAGCTGCACCTTGTGATCCAAACAATAAACCTTTCCTTAATCGATCAAACGTTGGTAATTTTTCTAATGCAGCCCATTTAAGTGCTTCTTCATCATCTTCATCTCTCGCTGATCGCGAAAATGCATCAACACCATTGTTTCTCCATATTGAATTACTAGTACTTGCTCTTAAACTACCTCTCATACTTCCTCTCATACTACCTCTCATACTACTACCTCTCATACTATTGAGATTAACCGGCTCCATCTTGAACGATCCAACGTTCACTCACCTCGATCAATCAAAAGGCTAATCTCTTTTTTCGTCTCTTTTTTTTTGTACAACACGTAAACTATTACAAAAATGCTATGTTTTATGAAGCCCTGAGGGCTCGAATTCGTTGAAACTTTTTCAAATGAACGTTAAAAGAGTATTTAGAGATACACAAATTGTGTTCTTGAAATTATGCCTTAAAGAACAAAACAGTGAAAGGCAAAGTTAAGAGTTGGTACCAAAAAAAGACTTAAAGGAGAGGAGTTATATAGTAACATTATTCATAATAGGCGGCTTTTGTATACTTTACATTATTATTCAAAATATTAAAGAAAATGTTACTACTACTTAGATAAACTTTTTAATTTCCACACTACTTTTTTTTATTGTACAATACTCTCTCCGTCCGTTTTAATTCGTTTGTCAAAAGAATGTTTATTTTCTTTTTTTGGTAACTTGTTAATTTCAACTTTCTACGTGACATGTTTAAGACTACAAAATTAAAGGGTATTTTTGGTATATTTTTAATTTAAGATTATAAGATTCAAAAATCTTATTTATTTTCTTAAACTTTGTATTAAGTCAAAACAAATAAATTAAGAGAGAAGTATTGAAAACACTCCTGAACTTGGCGCAAATTATGAGTTTCATCTTCGAATTATTGGCAGCCTTAGAAACACTCATTTACTTGATTAACTAAACTTAGATACACCCCTGATCTGTCACATGACATAACAAGTAGTTTCAAACTCTTATAGACACAACGGTTTTTTAATAAAAAGCCGAGAGAAAGTGTTGAAACCCCCCTAAACTTGCCGAGAATTTAGTGGTATATTTCACTCATGTTACAAGATCGGGAGTGTATTTAAATTCAATTAATCAAATAAAAGGGTGTTTATAAGATTTTCAATAGTTCAGAAATAAAACTAAATATTCGTGTCAAATTTAAGAGTGTTTTCAATATTTCTCTCACAAATTAATTAAAACTAAAACGGAGGGAATATAATGTGAATTGATTGATTGATTAAGGGGTAGTGGAAAATATAATATAGTAGTGATTATTCCAAGAGAAGGTGGAGAAAAAAAATGTGTGAATTTTTTATTTTAATTATTAGATTAGACCACTCTGTTTGACTTTTCATGCTTTGAATTTGGAAGTTTCCTAATGTATAATTAAAGTGAATGAATAAACAATAGAGGCAAATGTGCTAATTATTAAAAAGAGATAGAGGGGGGATTCTTTTTATTTTATTAATGTATAATATGAGCCAGACAGGCGGCTACCAATTTATAATATTTTTTATATATATTTTTTTAATTTTATTGCTCTTTTTTTTGTCCTCGTTTTTATAATGATGGTATGTATTATATAATTTATATGATTGAATACAAAATTTAAAATATTAAAAAAATGAATTTTGTTATATCAAATATACCAAAAGTACTATCTGTTATATTTTTAGAATTTTTGAGATTTATGATATTAAAAATTTATATAATCGATTTAAATTAATTTTTGGATTAAGACATAATTGTTGTTGTTCAAAAATTTGGAGATTTATGATATTGAAGATTTATATAAATTTAAATGATTAATTATTTACTGGGCCTTTAAAAATACACATAAAAGCTTTTCTATCATTTCACTCAAAAGTATCAATAAAAATACTTAATCATATGTTCAGATCAACATTGTTCAGGTTATGTCCTAATCAAATTTATTAGATGAATTAATTATGCCACAGATTTTATTTTTTTTAACATGAAAGGAATTAATTGGTCGTAGCATTTATTGTTCATTCTTGTTCTGCCTGATCCCTACCATTCACATTATTTGTTTTTAAGGTTTATGCACATAATTTAATTACTTTTGACTATTCTTTTAAAAACTTGCTTAATTAATTAATTAATGACTACTAGCTAGTATGAAAAGATAAGTGAGATACAGTAATATTTAATTATGTGTTAAGTAGCTTTTTATTACTACAACAAAAAGATATCTAGTGACAATATATTTTCTTTAATATTGGCGTAAAAAAATTTAGCAGTAATTGAATGAATGTCATTGCATGATTGCATACATTATATAGAGTGTTAGTTATGAATATTCATATTATATTATTGTCTTTAAATATAATATATCAACAATTATATTATTACTGCTAAATAATTACCGCAAAATTCTTAACTATTACAATGTTACTCTAATATGTGTCGTCTCTATAGTCTTTTATCTAAAGTCATATTTTCGATAAGTTAGAAAATATGTTCGACAAGCATTGACGCGTTTTGAATGTGGGGTAAAAGTGTTGAAAAACGTAATTAATTATTAGGCATTACTTATTTATTAATAACAGTTTTCTCTTTGCCCCAATCTAGAAGGCTTGATTTTCTCATTATTTTTGTCAATGCTAAATAATTAACTCCTTTTTATTATTTTAATTTTATATTCATTCAACCAAAAACTACCATTGAGATAGTGGAAAAAAGTATTACTATTTCTTAGATAGTGGATGAGGTCAAGCATGTGGATACTTATAGTGTGGTTGTAACTATTCGTTTATTATATTCTTAATCATATATCTCGAGTTTAAATTTAATAATAAAGTAATTTTTGGTAAAAAGTATTTTATCTCTAAAAATGTGATTTTTTTCATGTGTATTTAAATTAATTGGGTCTCAAAGCTAATATCATACACTCAAACTTCAGTATGATTAAGCAGTCAAATATACGATAAAATATTTTTATTAGATACTTTCAACTCTAATTTTGTAAAAGTTTTGTGTGTGTTCTCAAAAATGCCCAATACGTAAATATGTTAACTAAATTATAAAACTTAGAGATTATTCTAAATAAAGTTTATGTGTATGATTAAAAGATGTTATGCATAATTATGTGTTAAGCTTATTTATGCCATTTACGTTTGATAATCGCACAACAAAAATTGAGTCGAAACTAACAAATAAAAATATTTTATCATATGTTAAAATAAAACATGATAAAACAATTTTGTTGAGACTTGACCTTTTATGACCAGTCAAGTAATTTGGGTTGTAAGGAACTTCTATTAAATTCTCATTCTATTTTTAATGATTCTTTCCTAAAGAACCTTCTTTTGGTCAAATATATGACAATATGACATTTGAAAATATTGTGAGTGAAGAATTAAAATAAAGTTGTCAAACACGTTTGCTTCAACAAAATGGAAAGCTACTTTTTTTTGTAAACTATGTTTGAAATTAGCACCACTTTAATTATTTGTGGTAGATAGAAAAATAATTTGGATGGAAAAAATGATCAATTTGATCCAATTTAGGGTTTGGGTGGGTGGGTGGGGGGATTCTTTATGATGTTAAACGTGGAGAATTTTAATAGCTTAGTTGATTGGTTATCGTCTGACCTTTTACCTTGTTAATAACAAGGGTTTGATTCCTACAATCTTAATCGTGATTAATTAGAATAAATTTCTGAACCTAACTAACATGCTTATGTACTACATTTTTAATAGTGTTTTTCTTTTTCAAATGTAGGACGCTCAGCTAATTTGGGGTTCACCTTTCGAGTAGTAGGTTCATTTGAACGCAATACATTTTATGTGGAGTATAAATTTATGTATAAAAATCAACTAAATTGTAATAAATAATAGATATGAATTTATAACTTCAAAAATATAATGGAATTCAATGCTAAGAACCTTAAAGATTGAACTCAGAGAATTAAAATCCTGAATTTATATTTATCTCTAATGCTTTTGTTTCAAATAAAAACATACGTAATATGTTCTTTAGCCATCTCTTTTACTTGTTCAATAATTTTATTTCGACAAAAAAAATCAAAATTTAATTTTTAACGTTGCTAAATTATAATAGCATGAATACTAAGTTAAGGCACTCGAAAAAATAATTTAATGAATCACAGGTAAAATTTAACATAATTTTTTACTCCCTCCGTCCCTAATTACTTTTCCACTTTTTTATTTTTGGTTGTCCCTTTTTACTTGTCCATTTTAACAAATCAAGAGAGGACAAATTTTTTTTACCTATTATACTCTCAATTAATTAATGAACTTCTTGAAAATCTTAAATTTTTAATTCACATACTTCATAATTAATAGGGGTAAAATGGTATACTCACTATGTCATTCATTGCTTTCTTAATAGGTGTGACAATTCAAAAGTGGACAAGTAATAAGGAACAGAGGGAGTATTATATATAATTGCATCTAGAGCCGTCAATATGGTCTAGGCCCGTTGGGCTGGCCTGGCCTAACCCGTGATTTGATAGGGTTGAGCTAAGATTTTTGGAGCTCATTTAAGAAAATGGTTTTTTAGCCCCGCCTGAATAAGACTGTTAATTTGGGGGCTTGAAAAATATGAGTAGGGCCGGCCCGTGGGCCAAATAAAAATAAAATAAAGTATTAAAAATAACAAGAATCCAAACTCAAAATCAATTTAAAGTTTTTAAATATTAAAATTTAAATACAAATTATGTTTATAAAATATGTACTACATAAAATAAAAATTCCTTAAAATTTCTAGGGAATCACTACGTAGGCCGTAGCCTATGAAATATTGTCTATTTTTTGTGTTTTACTATGATCATTGAAAATAATTAGATTAATATTTATATTTAGCTATTTATACTTTTACTTGAAATCAAAATTAATAAATATTATAAAGATAATTTTATTTGTGGATTTGATTAACAAGTAGTAGCAATAACACCATGTTATATTGTCTTGTCGATATTTATGATAATATTTTTAAATTATAATTTGATTTAAAAAATTATAAAAAATATACTTTTAAAAAAAGTGGGCTGGCCTGGCAAAGCCCGTAGTCCACATACTTGTGGGTTGGGCTAACCGTTTTCTAGCCCACAAAAAGAATGAGTTAACCCGATCTGACCTGTCAAATTTTAAAGCATGTATGAATTAGCCCGGATGGGGTGGTTCAGCCCATATTGACCACTCTAATTGCATCATTATCGAGGCGTCTATCAAAGACCACCTCAGATATTTGAAATCTGCAAAACAAATATTTAATTGGTCAAGGAAATAACACTAATGAATATATTCGACACAGAGTGACAGGTGGCTATGGATAATTTTTAATAAAATATTAGAAGAAAAAAAAAATCATTTTTATAACAATTTTTGGTTGGCTTTACGATGATTGATAATAATTGTAATAAAAAATGATTATTCTTCTTATCATAGTCTGCCACGGAAATGTATGTAGCCCTTCGATTATAATTTTTAATAAGAAGTTTTTAGTTTAAATTTTACAAATAAAGAAACTCGTTATAAAAAGTGTTTTGATTTATAAGAATGACCTCAAAAGTAAATGATCATCTTAAATTTCGAATTCCGCTTGCATCCGCTAAAATTTCAAGTTTAATAAGTTTATCCATGGCAAACACTGGTTACTTTTGACCTTGAAGTTTGCCATGGAGCAAGCGAATATTTTCAAGATTATTAAGTGTAATTTTTCACTGAATATTAGATATAAAAAGGAAATTTTATACAAATAGCCATGCAATTAACATTTTTATGCCCCCTAGTCGTATCATGTACGGCAGGTGCAAATATATGGTGGGTTAGAATTACGCAAGTATTAATAATACATGATTAGGTTATGAAGGAATCTATATATTATTTTATGTAGAAATCAGTAATGAAAAGTTTAGTCACTCAAGTATTTTCCACCTTTTATTTTGCATAAAATAATATACAGATTTCCTCATAACTTATACATGTATTATTTATATGTGGTTTTTTAAATTGCAAATAAAAAATCATACTAATTTTAATAACTCTCCTCCTAATCAACTACCAAACGTGGTACTATTTATGTAGGATTCAATACATGCATAATGTATAACTCATCTCCAAACCAATTATATACTCAAGGAACCCTTATTCATATAATTAAGGGAAAATTACGTAGCTAAGCAAACTTATACTATTTAATTATCTACCATAGCTATAGTTTGCATTAATTACAATTCGAAACTAACTTTAAGGTATAATTTCATTCTCTCTCTCGCACCTCTCCCCCATCTCTCTGGAATTCTTGCTCGCCACTCTCCTCTCCCTGCCCAGTCTCTCTCTCTCTCTCTCTTCTCTTCTGCCAATCTCTCTCTCACTTTATACAAACACAAATGTATAATTTGTGTTTGTATAAAGCGAGAGAGACGGGATATACAAATACATTCACATATCTCTCCGCCCTATACACATATTATTATACATATACAAATCTTCCCCTGCCCAGTTCTCTTTTGTGTTTCTCTCTCTCTCGCTTTATACAACACAAATGTATAATTTGTGTTTGTATAAAGCGAGAGAGATTGGATATTGCCCTACACAGTTCTCTCTCTTGCTTAATACAAACACAAATGTATAATTTTGTTTGTATATAAAGCGAGAGAAATTGGATTTTGCCCTGCCTAGTTCTCTTTTGTCTCTCTCTCTCGCTCGCTTTATACAAACACAAATGTATAATTTGTGTTTGTATAAAGCGAGAGAGATTGGATAACAATACAAATGTTTTAACTCGATTCAATTGTATACGAATTCAAATTATATGTAGATATACAAATACAATACTTGATACATATACATATATACAATTATTTTGACATATATACATATGTATAATTCGACATATATACTTATACAATTTGCCTCTCTCCACTCTCTGCCCTCTCTCACTCGCCTCTCTCCACTCTATCCCAATCTCGCTCGCCTCTCTCCTCCCTCTCCCAGTCTCGCTCACCAGATATACAAATACATATGTATATCAGTTACATTTATACATTATTTTGACAGTTATACATATACAATTTCGCCTCTCTCCACTCTCTGCCCTCTCTCACTTGCCTCTCTCCTCTCTCTCCCAGCCTCGCTCACCACCCTCCTCCTTATAACATGTAGCTATGAATTGTAATTATCAAACTATAGCTATGGAGCATAATTAAAATATTTTGAGTGGCTATATGTGAAAGTTCCTCTATAATTAAATATACAAAGTGTAAACTAAAAATTTTCTTATAATTATACAATCAATGTATATAGTATATACATTAATTAAATGCAAAATTATACAATGATTCTATTGGTTAAATTTTGTAAAATTAAAGTTTTGTTTTTTAGCTTGTAAAAATATCTTGAAAACATATTATTGTGAGGTGACTCAACCTGTCTCATCAATTAAGATAAACAACACTTAAAGTTGCCATCTTAGTGTAGTTAGTTAGACTAAATGATCAATTATTTCAAATTTAATGTATTAAAAAGTATCCACTTGGACAACAAATTTTGACCCACTTAGGAGCCGTTTGGTTACTGGTTAGAGTTATGCAGGTATTAGTTATGCAAGGTTTAGTTATGCAGGTATTAGTTATGCAGGGTTTAGTTATGCAGGTATTAGTTATGCAGGTATTAGTTATGCAGGGTTTAGTTATGCAGGTATTAATTATGCATGGTTTAGTTATGCAGGGTTTAATTATATATGTATTAGTTATACATGATTTAGTTATGTACAAATTACAATACAGTAAACTAATTTTTATTTCTTAATTCCAAAAATGTTTAGCGAGCTAATATTTATTATATCCATTAAAATAAACAACTATCTTAATAACACATTAAAATTTAAATAAATGTCAATAGCTAAAAACACTAAAGTAAATAACAAATAACTAAAAGAAGTTAAGTAATTTGTATTGAATAGGATAAGTAATTAAGTAAATAAGAAATAACTAAAAATATTATAATACATGTATTGGCCGTGCGTTGCAAAGAAACTAAGTAAAGAACTAATTACAATTAACCGGCACTATCTTATCGCCAAAGAAAATAATTAATAAAAAATAAAGCAAAGAAACTAAGTAAAGAACTAATTACAATTAACCGGCACTATCTTATCTCCAAAGAAAATAATTAATAAAAAATAAAGCAAAGAAACTAAAAATAATTAAGCAACTATCAAGACAAAAATAAATAGTAACTTTTTTAAAAGCACACATAATTAAAAAAAATTAAAAGTTAATTAATAAGGGTAAATATGTAAATATATTATTTAATCCATGTATAACTAATACCCACATAACTTATTCCACCTTCTACCCTGCATAAAATTATACATAGATTTCCTCATAAGTTATGTAAGTATTAATTATGTGGATTCACTAAAACACAACCAAACATTGTATAAAACTAATGCAGGAATAATTTTTATACAACGTTTTAAACCTACAAACCAAACACCGTATAAAATTAATACATAAATAACGTTTATACAATATTTAAAAACCTATCAACTAGGGGTGGGCATTCGGTTCTTCGGTTCGATTTTCTTAAATTTCGGTTCGGTGTTCGGTTTTGAAAAAATGTGCACCAAATACCAAATCAAAATATTTCGGTTCGGTTCGGTTTTTTAAACTTCGGTTCGGTTTAATTCGGTGTTTTTAAAACGATTTTTCGGTGCAAGCAAATAAAAAATAAAGTGAAAATTAAATTATCAAAACGTTTAACTAAAGATAAAAGTTGAAAACTCGAAATAATCAATTAACATATTTAATAGTTAAAGTTTCCAACAAAGAACTAAAGAAGTTTTTTTTTTCTCTTTCCGATTTTTTGTTTCAACAAACACTCTTTGTAATAGCAGCCAACAATTTAAACCAAGAATTCAACACTTGAAATTTAAAAGTTAAAACAATACAAAGTTAAAAATGCCTTAACTTCATTCAAATAAAAAACAATAGGAGTCACAACTCACAAACACAAGTTACCAAGTATATAATTAATAAAATTAAAATATTATTTTAAATTTAGTATAATAAAAGTTTCAGTTTTTCGGTGCACCGAATTTTTCTTACCCTGACACCGAATACCGAACCAAAAAACCGAAATTTTGAAAAAAAAACACCGAAACCGAACCGAAAAACCGACACCGAAAAACCGAACCGAAAAACCGACACCGAAAAACCGAACCGAAAAACCGACCACCGAAAAAACCGAAAAACCGACACCGAAAAACCGAATTAATTTGGTTCGGTTCGGTTTTTCTTTTTTCGATATTTATGTGAGTATTAGTTATGTAGAATTACAAAAATATAACCAAACATTGTATAAAACTAACACAAGGATAACTTTTATTCTATTTACAAACCAAACATGGTATAAAAATTAATACATGAATAACCAAGTTATTCATGTATTAACTTTGCCCTTATCCAGTAACCAAACGGCCCCTTATTGTTTATTTTTTTGTTTTTTTATTCATTTTATACTTTATTATATTCTTCTTTATTAACTTGTCCTATGTTCTTTTTGAAATAGGGGCACGCTCGTATTTCATTACAAGCCCTTTCTTTTTCATTATATAATGAGCCCAACGTTGTGACAAAGCAAGGTGTTCGATCAAATTTCTCTAAAGACATTATAAATTGTCCCAACACTTTTGATGTTCTTTTAATAAAGAGGAACAACAATCTTAGTCTGAGTCGTCCTAAAATTCAAGTTTCACATTAATCTCTATGGAAAATGACTAAAATGTAGATACGATGGTGGCCTCAACTTCAGTATACTTAACTAACAATGTCTTTGATGTTAAAAGTGGCCAAAAAGATGGTACGGGTGCGAAGAGTTTGAACAAACATGATGAAGGTAGATCAGGAGCAGGTTAACATCTCCTCCCATGTGTAGCAAGTTGAGTTCAACAACTTTTTATAGATTCTTTTATTATTAATATAAAAAAGTTATTCAAGATAAATATCTGAGTGGTTCAATATTCAAAAAAAGAAAAAAGAAGCATGAACCTAGAAAGATAGTCTTTTTTCCACAAATTACTAAAACTTTGCGCGATACAAATTTATATTAATTGAATTAGTGAATACCAATGATTATAAAAAATAAAAATAAAAAAAGAAAAAGAAGAAAGCTATATCTTTTACATTTCAACATCGAGAGTGGTTTCGATTCAGATTTTTTTTAAAAGAAAAGATAAAATAATATATATATATATATATATATATATTGTATTTATTTTTTATGTTATCTTAAAGAATAGGCTTAATTGGGTCTAATCATCTTTATCTAAAGTTTATCTCTAATTAATATTTTTGGAAATAATTAAAAAGTTAAAAGCGGAAACTAACATTTAATTTATGTCCTTAAATATTGTTTTTAAGGAGTGTATCATGCACACTAAGTGTTCATTTGGATTGATTTATTTTAGATGTTTTTAGGTCAAAGTAGATTTTAAGTTGTTTCGAAGTGTTTGAGTAAAATTAAAAAGGTGATTATATAAGCACTTATTTTAAAGCTAAAATAACAAAAATAAATCAAAAATAAGAAACTCTAACTTATGGCTTTTGGCTCATAAGTCATAAGTCAAAAGTCAACCCAAACAGAATCTAATTCACTTAATAATATGAACTAGAGAGAGTGATTAATTAAGAATCTTACTAATTTGCTCAATTATTAAAGGAAAAATCTTTATCACAATGCTACTATACACAATAGAAAATCCAAATATATATATATATATCAAATCTTAAAAGTTTGTCCTAAATTACACAAAGTCAAATTTGAACTAATATTGTACCAACCAAACAAAAAAGGAAAAAAAAAAACTCTTAAAACTTTGTACTAAATTACACAGTCAAACCTAAACTCAGTATCCTACTTACCAAACATTAGAAAATCGAAACTATAAAAAGAGCAGCAATAGTGTAACAAAACAAACAAATTAACCATATGGCTGCTAATACTTTTTCTATTCTCATTCTTATTGTATCTTTAATTTTATCTCAATTCTCATTTTCTTTTGGTGATGGCCCCACACCAGTTGTTCACCTTATCAACAACTTGACTCCTGGTCATACACCAACAATGCAAGTTACTTGTAAATTACAACATTGGCTCCCTTTGCTTAGTGTGACTTTGGTACTAGGTCAAGAATTTCCATTTGATGCTGGTATTATTAATGATATTTATGTATGTTATGCTGAATGGGGTATACTTTATGCTTGGTTTAATGCATATGATCCACTTAAGGATGACAAAGGACAACCCATTGTCTATTTTTCTTTTAGAGATCGCGGTATTTATAAGAGTTATGATAAAGCTATTTGGATTGGAGTTACAGATTGGGTCAACTCTCATAACTAGCTTTTCGTCCTTAATCATGTCAAGATCGAATTTTGAATGTATTTTTTAAAAAAGATAATAAATAGGGTTATAGAATTCCCGTGTGAGTCAAGGGGATGGATGATCTGAATTACGCCTCTTCCTCTAGCAATTGTTTGTTTTTGTCTAGGGTTTTCGCGTTGTTATTTTATTGTCTGTTTGATTCGCATTAATATATTGGTTTTATATTTCTTTTTTTTGTCACCTACATTTTTGTTGTTGTTCTAATTTATGTGGTTACAAGGCAATCAAATTGAATAAATTATATAAAATATATTGACCTTATTTGTACGATAAACGTTATTTTTAACTAGTATTTAATATTTATTTAGAATCGATTAATATATGACAAGTGTCTTCATACAATAGTGGGTCATCTTTTAATTTGATTTTCTGTTTTTCACCATCTAAATCATACAAAACTAATACAAAAACCACGATTTGATTACTTCTAAACACAATAACAAAACGAGTTTGTCAAATAACAATCCGCCTCTTCCTCTAGGAATTGTTTGTTTAGTTTAGCTAAGGTCTTCACGTTGTTATTTTTATTGTCTCTTTATCCACGTTTGTTTTTTAAAATAAATTTATACTACTAGATAGAGTGTCTAGCAGCCTTGTTATTAATAAAAGAAACTAATCTAAAATGTATAAATGTTATTTGGATCATTGGATGGTAAAAGTTATCCTCAATTGGTATTTATGTAGATTCAATGAAGGTATGATACGTGTCTTTATATACATTGTAGGAGCATATAGCTCTTAATAAAAAGACGAGAAAGTGTTGAAAACACTCCTAAACTTGACGAGTATTTAGGGGTGTATTTTACCCATGTAGCAAGATTAGGGGTATATTTTACTCATGTGGCAAGATTATGGATGTTTTTAAGTTCAATTAGTCAAGTAGAAGGGTATTTCTAAGGTTGTCAATAGTTCAAAAACGAAACTAATAATTCGCACCAAATTTAAATAGGGGTGTTTTCATGAATATTTCTCTCTATAATAGAACACTCATACTAGCTATTATTTCTTAAAAAACATGCAAAATTTTAAGTGAACAAATAAAAGTGAAGCGGAACCAAAAGGAGTAGTACACACTTAACTCTTGTCTTTTTTGTCTTTGGTCTTTTTTGGCATCACTTGTTCCAAAGCATGACTTAATTGGGTTGTAGTATTCTCTATATTAGCTTAATTGCTAAGCAAGAACTATAACTAGGTAGTTCAACAACCTTCTCTTTTTCCTATATATATCAAGCAAATGTAGCAAAGGGATTTCATACATTGAGAGCATATCTTATAACAATTAAAAAAAAAGATGGTATGTAATTCTTCCAAGTTTTTTACTCTGTCTTGTGATAGTAATTTGATTTTTTGAATTTTATGTGACCACTATAGTCATGTTATTTGAATTAAGGATTCTTTACATTTAACATTGAGTTTGGTAAACTACTTCTGTTTATTGCAAATTTTGCAATAGCAATGTTTGAGAAAATAATATTCATCTGTTTTCAATTTATTTGTGTTACTTTCTTTTTAGTCAGTTTTAAAAAGAATGTGTCTTTCTATTTTAGGTAAATTTTTTATTCTGACTTTACACATACGTGTTTTATAAGATTATAAGGTTGAAGAATATTCGGTACATTCTACATTTTTTTAATGTAAGACTATAAGATTCAAAAATCTTTTTTTACTTTTCTAAATTTTGTGCTACGTTAAAATCGAATAAATAAATTGAAACGGAAAGAATAGATGGATTATCAAGATTTATGTATTTCCTTTAATGTTTGTTCTAATTAGTGTGTTGTAATTATCAGAGTGCGTGGTTAGGTGCAAGAGAGCTTTCAATTGAATGGGCTGACAATCCTCAGCATTGGACTTGGAACTACATTCACAACTCTAGGTATACAACCCCCCACCCACCCTGGAGTAAAATAATTTAAAAAAATAATATTTAGAGACGGATTCAAAATTTGAACTTATAGATTCATTTTTTTTTACTTTTTATATATAGAAAGAAATTTATGCATCAATGACATGTGCAGTGTGGAAGTAGCTGAGCTTCTGAATGTTTGTTGGCTCGACATTCGAGGAAAGATAGACACAAGTAGACTTGCCCGAAAGACTAGTTACTCGGCATATTTGGTGTTCAGGCTCACAGATAATCATCGCGAACTTGAAAGGGGTATTGCATCAGTGAGATTCGTGAAGGAAAAACCCGAGGGCACGGATGAAGAAGGCTACACCGTTTTCATCTCAAAGGCGAAGGGACATGAAGGAGAACGTGGCGTATTCGCGTATCCTCGAAGTGATGCATGGTTGGAAATAAAGTTAGGTGAATTTTTCAACAACTTTGGAGAAGATGGTGAAGTTGAAATGAGGTTGATGGAGAACAAAAATCCTAATTGGAAATCTGGGATTATTGTTAAGGGCATTGATATACGTCCAAATTAAATTGAGATCTATATAAAACTATTGTTATTTGGGCCTAGTGTCTTGTCTCTATGTTTTAAGTACTATTTTCCATGTGATGATGCATTGATGCTCGACTCGAGGAATCGTAGTAATCTAGTTGGTTGGCCGTAACTTTCATTTGGGGGAAAGTTTGATTCCCTACCTTGTTGAATTTGGTTTGTTTGTCTTTTGTGTTGTTTATGACTTCTTTTAAGTCTCTCTAATGTCATGTAAGAGTAGGCTTGAAGTCTTTTGTGTTTTCTATCAAATTTCGAAATCAGAAATAAAAGATTTTATGGTTTCTATTAGTTGAATGATATTTTTTATTTGTGCTTTTGGGCTTAGGAGTGTCAAATGAGTGATTTAAAATAGAACAGATCAAGATGACTTTTAATAATGTGTCATGGTTCGATTCGTTCAATTGAAAGATTACTTGGCAATGCTCAAAATAAAATAGAATAGATCAAGATGACTACTATATGGATTAAATTGATTTGACGAATTTTGGGAGGCTAGATAGATGATATTTTTATGAATTAATTTTTCACGAGATGATTAATTACTTGACAATGCTCAAATTTACCAATAACAATAGTTATTGAATCAATAATTTTGATGGTGCATGATTACTCAAATATTAAGGAAACGTGGTAGCAGCCTACGATTTCCAATAATAAAATCAATCAATCTTAATTAAAATTACCCCAATTGATAATTTTTTTATTTATTATAAGGTCCAAAGGTCCAAATCATGGACCTTGAATAAAATATTATATTATAAGGTCAAAATTATGGATAGCCGCCTCATGTATCAAATGAAACTTCAAGGAATTAATTAATCATGGACTCCAACAACATTTCTCCTATACTCCTATATATATATATATCATGATGAAGCAAAAGGAGATGATAAATTAATATTGAGCTAGAAAAGATATTTAAGAGCATATATCATACCAATTAAAGAAATTAAGATGGTTAGTCTAAATTTTTTTTTATTGTCTTGTGATTATATTGCTAATTACTTATTTTTGGTCAAATAATACTTTATTTTATAGAATTATCAAAATTAATATGCTTCTTATTTTTTATATACTATATATTGTATTTCATCAGAGTAAGTGCATAGACGCAAAAGATCTTACAATTGCATTTGTGGACGATTGGACATGGATTTCTCTTGATGACTCTGGGTATCTCTTTTTTTATATCTGCATTCGGTGTTTACATAAAATTATATTAATTTTTTATGACTAGCTAAATTATGATTTTATGAGGTAAAATGTACATTTTTGTAATTATTTCATCTAGAGTTGTTACTATTTTATGATTATCTTATTATCTTGTACTTCAATTATCGTATTATCTTGGTATAGTTGTTGTTCCTCGATAAGAATGTTCTGGCATATATATTTTTTTATGTTTCATCATGACTTCTTCATTTCGTCTCGTTGCTTTGAAATGATTTTACTTGACCTAAAATTGGAGGTCGAAAAAAAAATCCGACCTCAAGAGGTCATTTTTTTACAAAAAGTTTCTTGAAAAATAACACCTCATGCATCATCCAGTGTTTGAATCCTCATCTTCTCTATGGTAGGATACATTTTTACCACTAAACTATTGATGCTTATTGTTTAAAGATTATGCTGTTTTTTTTATTTATAATTTTTAATAAATCCGACCACAAAAAAAATCTTTTATTTTTCAATGAACCAACCTCCAATTTCTATTTTTCATTTATCATTTTTGAAAGAAAAAAAAAACTATCTCAAGAGATGAACAGTTCACATTTTTCTGGTTGTTAGCGCTAAAAAAACCAACCTCCAGAGATCGATTCTGTTATAAAAAAATTAAGAACACTTTTTTTTTTAAAACCTACTTCATGAGGTTGGTTTTTCTTAGATCGATTTTAGGTTTTTTTTTAGTAGTGATACATTTATGATAAATTAAACCTTACTTTTAATTATTTTTGTCCATGCAGCATAGAAGTGGCTGAGCTTGTTAGAACTTGTTGGCTTGACATTTCTACAACAATAGACACAAATCAACTTACTAAAAAAACAAGTTTTACACCATATTTAGTGTTCAAGTTAAAAGAGGACTCACATGGACTTGAAAAAGCAATTGCAACAGTAAGATTATTGAAGCAAGAGATAAATGGTCATGAAGGTTACAATGTTTATTTCTCAAATGAACTAGAAGGGAAAATTAATATTGGTCGATTTCCGCATCGTTGGAACGATAACGATAGCGATGAATGGATGGAATTAAAGCTTGGTGAATTTTATAACAACTTAGGAAATGATGGTGAAATTGAAATAAGCTTGATGAATACTAAAAATGTGTTTACTCCTAAGTCTGGCCTCATTGTTAAGGGCATTGAAATTCGTCCAAATTAATTAATTTGGCGTATCATGTTGATTATCTGTACTATCACCTTGTTGGTGAGGATCCGATTAGTCACCTTGTAATCCCCTTCCCAAACCCCTTTTTTTTCTAAAATATATATATATATATATATACAATTTGTTTGCTTCTATTTGTTCAATTTTATTAGTTTATTTTTTTTGTATTTTCTCAAGTGTGTGTTAATTTGAGCGCCTATACTACTCAAGAAGAAGGATGAATTGAGTCGTATATACCATTTTTAACTGTCTTTTTAGCTAAATATAAATTTTAAAATGGTAAAGCTATATATTTAACCAGATACATTCTTCAGTATGAAGAGACTGAGGCACAAAAAGGGCTAATGACATTCAAGAATCGACATATGAAATTTTAATGAATTTGAAAAAAATTGTTTTGAGAAGTAATTTGTATGGAATTTCTGACGCGTCTATTTGTGTCAAAGGTCTTGGATATGTATGATAGTACTCAAGATATCATCTTGCCCCCTTAAGTAGAAATCTTGAGAGTATATAGTTAATTTAACAGAACAAATTGGTTTTTATATTAAATTATAAATACAGATAAATCGTGGATATTTTATAAGAAATGACACATAACTTTCAAGATGAAAGTTATCCTATAGTTGATGTATTTATACCTATTCAAAACGCGAATCAAAATATACATTCTTAATAGGACTGGAAATTAAAAAAATAAGGGATACTTTTATTTATTCTCTTTATAAGGTAGAATAAGATTCACGTATTTTCTATCTTCCCTAAATTTTATTTATAAAATTATACTAGATATATTATTGTTATTCGGTCGTCAAGCTTCAAGGCTCATAATTTGTTTAGGAGGCAGCTTGACTACGGAGGATATTTAATGAAATGCTATGCCCTTCAAAGGAGAAACACATATGACCACATTCCAAAGCATGTATATTTTCCTGTGCTAATTGTCTGTCCACACTCTATCCCAAAGCACTTCCCATGCCAAACCACAGAAATATTACAAGTACCCATACAAGAAATATCGAGTAGTTTGATACAGTGTATAAAAATAATGTTGAATATAATGTATTAGTTATGTTGACATTATTTTTTATGCATATTTAGTTTAGTGTATTAAAAATAACACGCATTGCATAATTTTCTTTTGGCATAATTCATAAACATGACCCTTAACTTGGCGCCAGCCGGCAACTATGACCTTTAACTTTGGATGTGCACAAATAGGTACGTAAACTTGAATAAAATTGAACAAATAGACACATTCGTCCTACATGGCACCCTACATGACAATTTTGTTGTCCTACGTGTATTATGTCATGTAAGACACGTGTGTCTACTTGTTCATTTTATACAACTTTAAGTGCCTACTTGTGCACACTCAAAGTTGGAGGGCTTAGTTGTCCGCTGAAGCCAAGTTAAGGATCATGTTTATGTATTATGTCTTTTCTTTTTAAGAGTCAAACAATATGAATTTTGACTAATATTTTAAGATGTATTTTTTCATCATCATATATATAGAGAGAGAGAGTGTGTGTTTCTAAATATCTAAATTTTAATCTAATCAAATTTAACTCACAAAAAATGAAATACGACAACTATTCTGAAACTAAGGGTGTACAAGAGGCTGACTTCATTTATGGGCTTGACAAAACAATGATTATTAACCAAAATTCATTGCCCAAACCTCAAGTAAAAGAGAACTCTACTAGCTCAACCAGTGCAAGATACATATATATTTTTTTGTTCTTATTCGGTGTTAGATATCCGCATTAGAGCTTGATTATTCTGGATTTGAGCTGCGTAGGGCCACATTCGGGGAAAGTGTTCCCGGCCAAGAATTTTTCCATACCCAGAACTCGAACCCCGAGACCTATAGTTAAGGAAGGAGCAGTCCCATCCGCTCCCCACATCCATTGGGGTCATGACAGATACATATTGAATATAAATATACAAGTAAACATTAGAATTTCTCAGCATAACAAAACTGAAACAAGTATTGATTCAAAGACAAAATATTACTGCATTTGAAATTGGTAATTCATATATCAAAGTACAAACATACATAACAAAAACACTTTTTTTGATAGGTAATAAAAGCTTAAACTTTACATTACGAGACACATCAGTAGTAACGTATAATAACAAGGACGACTCAATAAAATACGAAGAGATCTAGCAAAAGCTCTTACCAAAGCTCGCATCCATCTTCATCATAAAAAAACAAGTGAAACAAGGGTCTCATTATACGTAGCCATATCAATTCTACGACGAGTATCAGGTATATGAATATGAAGATCCTTGTAAATATTATTTCTTGTATTAAATAACACCAATCGTTCCCCGTCTATCAATAATACTTCACCATCCTCATTTATAAACATAGATGAATCAAAAATCCCCGGAACTACATAATAAGGAACTGACGCCAATTTAGTCCAAGATTCTTTAACCCCATACTCTTTCATTACCCATATATCAACCGCGCCTTGAGATTCACAATGACGAAATCCAAATAAAGATTCTTTAGATGACATTAAATCCCAATAAACATCCTCATTTTCATCATAGCTAGGTATATCTAGCTTCCCCTGTTTTTCACTTACCAAATCGAAGTAAATAATTATCGAATTATCGCCATTAAAATCGCAATGCGGGCGCGAATCCCAATGAATAATACCATTCATAAAAACACCAGAATTACTATAAACATAACCATTAACAAACCATTCAATTTTTTTCCAAGAGTTAGTTTTTAAACTATAAACCTTAACCTCATTATAACCAATATTCTTGATTTTAGAACTATAGACTAAAACCAATTTATAATCATCATTAAACTCATCGTAACCAAAACCATAGGTACAATAATAATCTTGATTCATAAAAATAGGTTCTTTTGGAATTTTTTTCCATTTTCTAGTAGAGGGGTTCCACAAAATAAGTGAATTTTCTACTGATAAACAAATCAACCCATCACACGATCCGATAAATCGCATAACACAACTAGGGGATTTTACAGGATAATCAAGATCAACACGGACGATAGTTTCAGAAACAGAGGAAAAAAGGGTATATATTTTTTTAGATAAATTTTGGTTAGGGATTAATAGGAGTTTTTGGGGGATATTTCTGTGGCTGTTTTTTGAAAAATTGAGATGGGTATTGATGAATCGAGAAGATGATAATAATGAAAACCAAGATTTCGAAACGGACTTGAATTTAATGATGGATTTGACAGGTAATCTTAGGAGAATTTCAAAGATAACTTCATTTGGGATATATGGCATTTGTTGGGCCATTTTTTTTTATGAGTTGGTGAGAAACCTCGTAAGGTATTTATAATGGAGGTTGATTACGACACTACGTGCATAAAGCTTACGCTATGTACATGTTCAAAAAGAATTTGGACTACAAGGACTATTATATTCAGTCTTATTCTATAGTTTTACGAGAGGTTATTTTCACAATTTGAATTTGTGTCTTTTTGATTACATTGCAATAATTTTACCAGTTACGTTAACACTTTTACTTTCCTTCACTGTATTGTATTATATTGTATTGTTTTAATAATATTATGTTTGGATAAATTTTATCTCTTTTTAATGGTTATGCGTGAATTGTATGAAGAATTAATTTATAATACTATGTAAATAGAGAATAGAGTACGTAGTAGAATGAAAATAACAAGTAATATGTACAATGAATTTAATTAAATAATTTTGAAAAAAATTTAAATAATAATGAAAATAAATATATTTATTTAAATGTAAAAAAGTCAAATTATTCCAACTAAGCCCATAGATTAGCATGTGATATATTTTTTTTCGTCAGAATTTTTTAATATTACTACTTTTAATGGGAGTACCGAACGCCATGCTTTTTCTTTTAAATAAAAAATGAAAATGATACTTCTACAAATAATATTTAATAAAAAATCATTGCATATATTTTACTCTTCTAGAGTATTCAGGCACACCTACAAGGATTCATAAAAGTGAAAAGGCTTAGGGTGTTTTCGATACGATCGAAAAATATTTTTCAGAAAAATAAGTAAGAAAAAATATATATATATATGACGTGTGAGGTGAGGGGATGGAGGCTTACGAGGATGGAGATAAAGATGATGTGTGTTGGAAGATAGAAAGGATACAATTAATGTGGAGTGTCACTCGCGAAATTTGTTTTCCTACTTTCGTTAGGAAAAATATTTTTCTTATTTTTAAGAATTTATTTTCCTATAGAAAATATTTTTCAAAAATTTTGATGGCATGACACTCGTGTATGGTGGGTAGAACAGGCACAATCAATGTCTTATAAAACTTGTTTTCTCTATTTCTATTAGTTAAGAATTGTTTTTTTAAGAGAAAATATTTTTTAAAAAATCTTGATCAATCGAACATGAAAAAATAGAAAAACATACGTATCCTAAAAATCAAATTTATTTTTCTAAAAGTTATATAACATGTTTTAAACACGATAACCCACTATTTAAGAAATTAGATATTTCAATTTTAAAAAAAATAATTCTAATGTTTAACTATATATGAAGTCAGTCACCTAGATCAGACAAAGATTAAATATAGATAAAATCCATATAAGAAAGAATTAAAATATTAAATAAATAATTAATAATCTTGACACGTTTGTGTTGCTGCTCCAATTAAATAAAATATGAATAAGTAATTAATAATCTTGTCATATTTGTGATGCTGCTCCTCTACACTTACTAGAAATTTAAATTAAAATAGTGAGACCACGTTCATTAATTATTTTTAAAAAAATTGAACATATCAATGTGTGAACACAATATTTATTCGTATCAAAATATATTTTTTTGGAAGTACGAAAAATTTAACATTACTATTTTTCAGGTGTGCATTGAATAAATCTGTCTCTATATAATACATTCATAAACTACACAAAAAATATTAATCACACTAAACAATCTTTATTCAACAAACTCGATTGAATAGGCGTTGGCAAAGGATGGATCAAAATTGTTAAAAGTCCAAAATAAAATTATTTTTTATTAGTGTTATCTATGAAACAGCACTACATATATAAAGGTAATATATTTTAATATTGTATGAAGGCATGCTACAATATTTTATTATACTTTATACTCAATAATAACGTTTGAAAATTCTGTTCTAGAAATGAAAGAAAAAAACTAAGCTCAGACAGATCGAATGTTTGGAATGGGCAAAAAATTTATCTGCATCGTGTGTTTACGCCAAATTAATATATATATATATAGATATATATATATATAATTTACTTAATTATAATTAATAAATATGTATTTTTATTTTATTAAATTACTTAAATATGATAAAGCTATACAAATTTAGTATAAATATTCGGTGATAAGTTTTTACCTTTCTCGCTCCCATGATTTCTTTTTGGCAAAGATGTCCTTTATATTTATAGTTTAATTTAAAGTTCTCTTTTGAATATTTTTTTTTTCAGTTTTAATTTCTTAATTTTTATTTTTTCTTAAAAAAGGGAACACTTTTAGCCTAGTTTAAATGTTTAAAAACTCTATATGCTAAATTTTATGGAAATTACCAAAAAATATCAGACAAATAAACTGTAACAAAGAAAATGTATTATTTTCGTTTCAATTTATATTACAGTATTTGACTATAGACTAAAAGAGTTAGTGTTTGTGTTCGTCTCAAGCCATAGATATTACTATACGACTTTAAGGTATCTTATTAGCAGTGAAACGAGAAGTTTAAAGCCATATTACTTTTTCACAAAAAAAAAAAAAAAAGTATGACATTAACATACTAAAATAAATTTCTCAGAAGAGAACTTTTTTTCATAAAAATTCACATTTCGCTTTCCTTTGTGACGCCCTCATGGATGTCACATTATTGATGACATATTAATTGGATTATTTTAATTTTTTTAAACCAACGAGGTACCTAAAATCAAATTAATCGACCTAATTTATGTTTACTCGTAAATCAGTGATTCAAAATTACTATTGAATTTGTAATAAAAGTTTAAGGATTCGTAAATTATAATAATACAGATAAAGAAAAGGGGAAAAATCGTTACAATATTTATAATCTTGATTATTAATAACATCTTGCAAGATTCACGCCATTCATCATATTTAGTTCGAGAAAGAAATATTTTAATTTACGAATAAAGTTTAATATTATTTTCAACTTTTAAAAAAATAAAAAATGATATATGATATATGGAAATTTTTGTGACGCCTTCATGGACGTCACGTGATTGATTATTGATGAATTTTTCAAAAAGAAAGACTGGTCAAGATTAATTTATCAGATTCAGAGCATGTAATTTCAGTTTTTTAATTAATTATTACATTGTTGAATAACTTTAAAAAGATTCATAACACTAGAGAATTTTCAAATAAGTTTGTTCAATTTTCAAATCACGTTGCTTTGCGAAAAGTCATCTAGGGTAGGTAATTTTTTTGAGTCGGAGAGTTTGTCGAAAACAACGTCTAATTTGTAAAAGTTATATATATCTTCTTCTTCTTTTTTTAAACCGCGCTTATAAAACTATATTAAGCATGTTATTGTTATTGGCCAAGATAGATCCAATGTAAATCTAATAATGTTCAAGAAAATTGAAAAAATTAAATCAAATCAATGTAGAAAACTGGCACGATATTTTTTTACTGAATTAGTTTAGTTTAAATAACACAATATCAAAAGCGCGATATTAAATTTTTAGGATAATTCAATATCTACTATACCATGTCTATTTTTAATTGAGTCACCTAAGCTAGAACGAAAGAAATATTAAATTTATTCGTAGAATCATAAATTAAACGATACGTCAGGAGTGAATATGCTTGTTCAACCAATACAATGAAGTTTAAAATATAATACACTTTTCATTGTCAAATTCAACAATGTTCAATAAACAACACTGTGGTAAAATGGTTTTGTATTTTATGGTTGTCAATTAACTCAAAATTAATTTTTGTATTCCTAAAAGTCTATACCCAATGTCATATTTGGAAATTTGATTCTAATATAAATATAAACAAAAGGAGAAAAAAGAGGAAGAAGAAGTGTTCAAGTGTTAATTTATTGACTTTTGTGTTGAAGATGAAGGAAGGTCTGATGATTGGAACATATCAAAGGAACATGTATTGGCGACGGGGTTTACTATTGTAGAGTTGGAGTCACACTAGGACTAGACTACTAAATCCTAAAGTATGTATGACTAAGTTGATGTATCGTGTATGGGGCTAAAGTCGTCTAGGATAAGGTATTTTAGTTATAGTAGTAATACTACTTATGTAAATAATATATTTGTATTGTAGTAGGACTCCTAGTATAACTAGTATAGGACTCTTCTCCTATATAAGGAGCATGTAACTCAACAGTTTAATCATCAATACATATTCTAATTCCTTACGTGAGAATTCTACATGGTATCAGAGCAAAAAAGCTCTTCCGCTCTCTGAGTATTGATAAAAAAAAAACATCACACGTTCAACTGCAATGGCCCCTTCTATCAACACTATGTCGACCTCCTGACTTTACCGACTCATTGCCGTTTGCTCCATTAAACTTAAGCCAATAAACTACCTCATATGGAGGACACAAATATCCAAATTAATTCAGGTGATGAGACTAACATATCTCATCACAGAGAATGAACCAACTAAAAGTACTTGTTCCACTGGACAGACTGTTGGGAAAGTTATAACGATTGAGAAGGATGAAAAAGATAGTGGCAGCATTGATGATTGGGAGGAGAAAGATGTGTTGCTAAGGAGTTGAACCTCAGGCACCTTGACAGAAGAAATCATGTACCTAATTGGGGGTTGCTCCACTGCCAAGGAGATGTGGGAATGCTTGCAAGAAGCTTATCTTCAAGCAACAAAAGATAAGGAGTTTCAGCTTAAACAACAACTACAAAGTGTTAGGCTAGGAATCAAAAAATTGATGAATATATCAAGGAATTTAAAGGCATATGTGATGGCCTTGCAGCCATTCACAAACACGTGGATGAAGATAGCAAAGTAATCAATTTTGCTAGAGGTTTAGGTCTCAAATACAAGACCTTCAGGACTGTCATGTTAGCTAGGTAAGGCACGATATCCCACCCTTAATCAATTTATTAATGCTCTCAGCGGTTTTGATATAAGGAAAGATGAAGAAGAGGTGCCCCAACAAAACCATAACATGGTATTCTCTGCCCAAAGGGGCAGGGGAAGAGAAAACAACAACTTCAACTCTAGAGAAAGAGGTTTCAAGCCTGCTGGAAAGGGAACAGGTTCTCAGAACAGTCAATATGGACCAGGTTCTCCAAACAATCAAAGTTTTCCAAGTGAAAATAAGGAGAGAAACAGTACTGAGTCATGTCAAATCTGTGGTAAAAATAACCATACTGCTCTTAAGTATTTTTACAAGTGGGACTGCTCGTATCAATCTGCAGATGAACTACCACAAGAACCGACTTGACATCACACTCATACAGAAGCATTGACAAAATAAGTTTTTGATGAGTTTTTCGAAGCAAGCTAGGAGTAACCATTCCTCCACTCACTAGCTTGAGGGGATGTATTGACGATGAAGGAAGGTCTGATGATTGGAACATGTCAAAGGAACAGGTCCAATGACTGACGACGGGGTTTACTGCTGTAGAGTTAGAGTCACACTAGGACTAGACTACTAAATCCTAAATTATGTACGACTAAGCTGATGTATCGTGTATGGGGCTAAAGTCGTCTAGGATAAGGTATTTTAGTTATAGTAGTAATACTAGTCATGTAAATAATATATTTGTATTGTAGTAGGACTCCTAGTATAACTAGTATAGGACTCTTCTCCTATATAAGGAGCATGTAACTTAACAGTTTAATCATCAATACAAACCTTGATTTCTCTAATTTCTTACGTGAGAATTCTACATTTTGATCATCAAAATTAAACAAATACTAATATAGTAAAATAATGCCCTAAAACTAAGGAAGTTAGCAAACACTTCATATATCCATCCAATATTAATCATCATGTTCATTTTTCGAGAGTTAATTTGCATAAATTTTAAAGCTAAATTGGATTATTAGATTACCACCCATTACGTGCGTTAGCTCTACATATTGAAGTGTGTCAATGTGTGGGGAACAAAAAAATTGGATTAGATTATTTTAATATTAAAAAATTATAATTTAGATATTCAAAAATTATACTAAAAGTATTATAAGTTGTAATTCTTTTCATATAAATATGATAAAAATATATCTTAAATTATTGATTAGAATTAATATAATTTAACTTTTGAAAAGTAAAAAATAATAAGTATTATTGAACGGAGAAAGTAATACATTAATAAATAGTGATGGGATAAAAATTTTGTGACTTGTTTGATTGCCATATTTGGGATAACTTATCCCACCATTTATACCATAGTGATGAGATAAGTTATCCCAGAATAACTAATCCTGGGATAATTTGTTCCCAACCTAACGATAACAACAATAACAACAATCTGATAAAGCCAGGTCTTTTTTCTTTTATAGGATATAGTAATTGATTCTCCAAGATATAAATTCTTGGGGAAATTATAGAAATTTATAATTAGAAAGCGATTAATTTAGTGTTTTTTTGAGTGGGTATGGTTGAAATTTATTGGAAACATATGGATGAAGCTAATACAAAAATAAATTGGGAAGATTAAAGGTAATATGGATTAGTTTGGAGTCAAAATTCAGAGATAAACTCGACATGATTTAGTACGATGATGTATATCACGTGCGTATCATATATATCATATACAATGATACAGAGAAATCATAGAGATACATTTAACTTCCAAATATAAAAGAAAGATGCAGAGAGTTTTGCAGACGGGATACATACATAGATATACATAGGATATACTTACTCAACTGGTCGATATTTACACCAAATCAAGTAATCTAATTTCAATATTTCAAAGAAAAAATGAGAATACATATTACTTAACTACGATTAAATGATAAATAAGTATATAAAATACAAATGCCCTCTTGTTGTTTTTTCATTTTGCATTTACAACATTTATTGCTTTGAAAATTTGACAAGTTACGTTCCTTATAATACTAACTATATTGATTTTCTTGTCCTATATATTTGAGGTTTTTTCCACTAACATGATCACCTAGCAATTCACTTTCTTCACTAATCTTAATCCCTAGTTGTTGTTTTATAATTCTTGGTTAATTATTCAACTTCTATCATGGGAAAATCAACCATTTTCACCAAATCACAAACTCTTCTTCCTCTTTTCTTCCTTGGACTACTCTTGAATTATCCATGGATAATTTCAGCTACTCGTCCTGTCGATTTTTCGAATCACGATTCGTTATCATCATCAAATGAAAAATCCACAATCGTTGTTAATCATCCTTACAAAATATCGAGTGATCAACAATATATAGTGAATGCTCATGATGTTCCTAGTGGTGCAAATCCTATTCAAAATGGATGTGAAAATGGTATATGTTAAAGCACCATGACCTAAAACTACTACCTACAATAATTTGCCTCTCTTGTTTATTATGCTACTAAAAAAGAGGTGTTGTTAACACGTTGTTATCACTATTTTCCTTATTTTAAAAGTAATATATGTGTATGAATATATATATATATATATATGATAAAATAAAAAACCCTTTTCGATTTGGTTCTAGTAAAATTAGTCATGCATATTTTACCTACGGATTGATAATCATTATTTGGTGTTTTAAGGTTAATCTTAAATAATATAAAAATATAAATTACGTTCGACATGATTCATGTTTATGTGCAAAGTGTTAAAAATCAAACTGTAACTGTTAATTCGATCGTAAAATAGAGTTATTGGCTTATTAATATCAGGTTATTGATTGGTAAATGTATTAAAATTTATTATCAATGATGCGTGATGCGAATTACTCAATTTCCTTATCGATAAATCTGAACCAGTAAAGAAAAGTAAAATTTACATTTATACCCTTTGTATATTTAAGTAGTTATAGAAAGTTGTAATGTGTGAGGTGGTGTTGTTTAATTTGTCTAGGGTGTGTTTTTTTAGTTATGGTGCTAGCTCTAGTAATATTTTTGTGCGCATGTTTGGTGAGCAATTTATTTACTTTCGATTACACAATATAATGTTGATACTCGTTAAGTAAATGTTATGGTTGTGTTTGAAATAATTTAATTTTTTAATTACTATTTGCTATAAATAAATGGTGTGATGGTGTTTTGAATAATTTTCTTAATTAGGCATTATCTTCGTCCTTTTATAATAGTACGTTAATCTTTTGACAGTTAGATTTATTAAGGTCTAATCCTTAGGCTAGAATTTTAATTAACCTTATGTCAAAATCTACGGGCCAAGGACAGTTTCAGGTAGATGGTTATCAAGGTGTGTATTCTTATCTATCATAGAAAATATTGAATTTGAAAGTCATATTGTGACCATAATTGCTTCACATATATAAGCAAATTCAACGATGAGTCTTTTGGGTTTTGCCTTCATTGTTTACACTTTACTAACCGATAAGTCAATTGATAATAGTTAAATTCAAAGTCCAAATCGATTCAACTGATATCTTATTGGTTAAGTTCAATAGTGTAATTAGAATTTTCATTAAGGTCTAAAGGAGTTCAAAATATGTAAAAGTAAATATACAAACAAGTCAAGGAGATTCAACATACTATATATAAATTATATATCTATATATATATATATAAAAGATAATTTTAACCTTGAATATATAATGTAATTTTCAGGTGAATGAGGTTTGGAAAAACCCCTTGCTCCTACTTGACTCCGTCCCTGATTAAGTTAGCGGTTAGTATATTTAAAAATCAATAATCCGAATAGTTAATTACAAATATCCAACCGAGCCGCCCGATAAGCACCACTTAGGAGGGTTATAATATAATTAACAAAAACATACTCTTAACTAATTAAACAATGTATAAACAATCGTGATCAAATGGTTTTGAATTTTATGGTTGTTAATTAACACAAAATTAATTGTTGTATTCCTTCAAGTCTATACCCATGTCATATTTGGAATTTTTTATTTTTTATTTTTTTGGTTAAATCATATTTGGATACTAATATAAACATAACCAAAAGGGTTAATTTATTGACTTTTAATCATCGAGATGTGTTCACTATCTCATACTATATCATGGAAATTAGATAGGGAAGAAGATAAACAATTACCAATATAGTAAAAATATAAAGAAAGTTCACAGCAAAATACAACAATAAATGATAATTCCTATATAGCTAGGTTTATTATAGGATATAGTATTGTGTTAACATTCTGTTAATACTTTTCTTTCTTCAATACTTTCACTCTCACGTTTTACTCTTGCATTTCTTTTAAACTATTCTGAAAAATGATTTTCTTGAACCGAGGTTTTATCGGAAACATTTTCTCTACCCCACAAAAATAAAGATAAGGTATGCGTACAGTCCCCCCTTTTTAGACCTCACTAAGGAGACTATAATGAATATATTATTACTGTAATAATCGATTTTCAAAATATAAATTCTTGAGAAAATTTCAAAAATATATAACTATTAGAAAATATTAACAAGCGATTAGCCTAACAATTTTATTTACAAGCAATTATTAACCTAACAATCCTAGTTATTAGTCGCTATTATTTGTTTGAGTGGGTGTTGGTTGGAATTCATCGAAAACACATGGACGAAGCCAATATACAAAAAAAAAAAACGATGAGGAAGATTAATTGAAGGTGATATGAATTGATTTGGAGTCAAAATTCATAGATGAATGAAATCAACATGATTTTTTTACTGTGACAATATATATCATGATTGTATCATGTATATCTTACGGTGATTCATGGAAATCACATAGTTAAGTGACATGTACAAGGGAGACATGCACAATTATGCATGTGAATATATAGATAGATATATACCGTGCTTTCGCTCGTCTTATATTCGATATATCGATTCAAAATAACTCTTCAAATCAAATTGAATAAACTCAAAATTTAGTATAAGCTTCCCACGAGAGTTATCAATAAGATTTTTGAACACCGACCATATATACTCACATATAAATGACAAATGCGTGTATAAAAGACATTAATTTACATTTTTAAGTTTGTGTAAAGGTAATTGTTTTACCCTAAAATTAACACCAACCATATATATTCACATACATCTCTCCTAATTAAATAATTAAGCTTTGCAACTCTTCATATTCACAATATTTTATTGCTTTGAAAACTTAAGAAGTTACGTTCTTTTTCATATTAACCATATTAATTTTTTTTGTCCTATAAATTTGTGTCTTTTTCCACTAACATTTCATTAGGGGTGTGTATCGGTCGGTTCGATTTGGTTTTAAGTATTATTGGTTCAATTTATCGGTTTTCGATTTTTAAGTATGCTAAACCGATAACCAAACCAATAAGATATTTGTTATTAGTTTTTGGTCTTTAACGGTTCGGTTTTCGATTTAACCTATAAGAAAATGCTTTCAAAACAAATATATGACTTCTCCAACAATTTGACGCGATATAGGCATACATCGAAACAAGCAAATTACACTGTAAATTGCAACAATAAATGCCAAAACACATATGAATTCTTGATGTTAATCGAATTGCAGACATTTACAATCATGCAAAAGCTACTATTAGTCAATTATAAACTAAAACTAATTAAAACCAAGAAGTCCAGTTGTGACCCAACTTTGATCTGGATGTCGCCGTTCTTAGTTCTTTAGGTTTTAACATTGTGAAGCTTAAGACTAAAGTAATACTAAAATCTAAAAGGTAAATGCAGAGAGCAGAGTTAAGTAGTGTTAATTGTGTAGGGTCCTTATAGTTATAGTAATATTGTGATTATATTAATATTTTTTGTTTGATATTTATGTATGACTAAAAATTAAATAGTAAATTATTTTATTATATTCTTAATGGGTTATCGGTTAACCCAGTAACCCAATATTAAAAAACCAATATCGAACCGATAACCCAATAATTTTTTTTTATAAAACCATTAAATAACCGTTAACCCAACAACCCAATAACAATAAAACAATAGCGTTTTTTTCGATTCGGTTTATCGATCGGTTCGGTTCTTGCACACCACTAATTTTCATCTAGCAACAATATTAATATTTCACTAATTTCTTGATCACTTATCATATATATTCATCTCCTGGGGTTAATTTGGTGTTAAATTTTTCAACTTTTTTATCATGGAAAAATCAACTCTTCTTCCTCTTTTCTTCCTTGGACTACTCTTGAATTATCCATGAATGATTTCAGTTGCTCGTTCTGTCGATTTTATGGATCATAATTCGTTATCATCATCAAATGACAAATTCACAATGATAATTAATCATCCTCACAATATATCGAGTGATAAGCCATATTTGGTGGAAGCTCGTCAAGTTCCTACCGGTTCAAATGCAATTCACAATAAATGAATATGTTATATGATATAAAGTACCATGACCTAAAATTATTAAGTACAATAATTTGCCTCTTGTTAATTATGCTACTAAAAAAAAGGTGTTGTTAACATGTTATTATTATATATGTGTGTATGAATATATATGTATGATAAATATACCCTTTTCGATTTGGTTTTGGTGAAACTATTTATGCATATTTTACATACGATTATTAATCGTTATTTGATTTTTATAAGGTTAATCTTAAATAATATAAAGAATATGAATTACATTCGACATGATTTTTATTAATGTTGAATAGATAGGCAGTCTAACTTGGAATTCGGTCCGACTAAATAAAAAATAATAAAATAATTTAGTAAAAGTCGTGACCGAATCTCAGTGGCTTAGTTAGGAATTTCGTCAAAGCGATGAATAGGTACACCAAAATTGAATGAGTGCATAAGAGTTTTCCAAACGATATTTAATTTAACAAATCATAAAGATATAATTTGTAATAAAACTAATAAGTATAAATCAAAACTAATTACGTAAAAAACTTAACAAAGGAAATTCTAACCTTGAAAATATAATTCAGATAATTTGCATCAGAAGTAAAAATTCTATAAATCAAAACTAAAGTAAGAACTTAACCAAAAAAACTTACAATTTTTTACAAAATAAAAATTTAACAAGGTTTTACTACTTGAATTATTTTAATAATATTAATTCTATTTATTATTCCTATAATAATGAAAAATAAACTAAAAAGATTTTTGGTACGATTTATGCCATATTTTTTTTAAAAAAGAGAGAAGATTTTTATTTTTATTTTTAAAAAAGGAAAAAATATATTGTTATTGCTAAGGGAGATGTGAACCTACACGCTAAATCAATAAATGTAAGTTTTTCGTGTAAATAAAAGGAGGAATAATAGATATGGAGTGAAGAGGAAGTTAAAAGTTTTGTTTTGGGAAAAATATTTTGAGGATTGAAAAAAAATTAAGGATAAAATAGTAAAATATTTGGTTAAACTAAAATTGTTTATAATCTAAAAAATCATACGTTGAGGTTAATCAACTTATGACTTTTGGCTAATTGACCAGTTTATAAGTTTAATTAAACACCTTTATAGTTTAAAAAGTACGAAACTTAAAAAAGTAATCGAGATGCTTAAATGTATCATAATATTTGTTTGACCATAAAATATTTGAAAATTTTGCATATAATCTTCAACATATCATAACAATTATGTTGTTATAAAAACTTCTCACTAAGAATTAAATAAGAAGTGTAAAATTAATTACTTTCAAATTTTGAAACGTAAGTGAATAATCCATGCATGATCAATTAATACACTGGAGTGTTATAATATAACACTGACAAAAACAGAATTTAACAATGTAGTGGTTTTGTATTTTATGGTTATTAATTAACTCAAAATTAATTGTTGTATTCCTAAAAGTCTATACTAATGTCATATTTGGATATTTGATACTAATATAAATATAACCAAAAGGAAAAAGAAGTCCATAAGGGTAAATTTATTGACTTTTGATCATCAAAAATGTCTTCAATATCTCATACAAATATGTTCTTAAAGTCATGGAAATATAGAAAAGAAGATAAACAATTACTAATAAAGTAATATAATGCCCTAAAATTAGGAAAGTTCATAACAAAAAACAACAATAATGATCCTTCTTTATTCAAATTTTATTTCTAGAAAAAAAAAAGCACTTAAATGAATAGCCATTATTTCCAGTTGTTACCCACCAGCACCACTAAATTAAAGTGAGTTCAGTTTATCAAGTTGTATGAACTTAAGTCGGAATATTGTTTTAAAAAAATACTAATATCATTATAAGTGTTCAAGTTTAAAGGGTTAGCTAAGTCTTTTATAGGATAGTAATAGATTTTCCAAGATATAAATTCTTGGAAAATTTTCAGAAATGTATAACAATTTAAAAAATATTTTCAAGCGATTAGCCTAAGAATTTTATTTACAAGCAATTTTAGCCTAGCAATCTTTTTTAGTCATTATTTTCTTGAGTGCGTGTGCTTAGAATTTATTGAAAAATCAACTAATACAAAAATAAATTGAAAGTAATATGGATTGGTTTGGAGTCAAAATTAAGTGTGAATTCGAAAAAATTTACAGCGAGAGAATATATATGTTGTCTGTATCATGTATATCATACATAACAATGAATCGAATTTATAGCTAAAATATGGGCATGTGAACTATCCTTGGTATTTTCTTTATAAAACTAAGTTACTTTATGTACATATTTTTAAAAATTTGTATAATATTATTTCTTGACATATATACTACAAAAAGACTAAATGATGCAGTTGATTGGATATTTACATACATCTCTCTTAAATTACTAAAATTATTGCAATGCTTAATAATCCACTAATATTTATTGTTTTGAAAAGTTGACAAGTTACGTTCCTTATCATACTAACCATATAGAAATTCTTTTGTCCTATAAATTTGAGTCCTTTTCCACAAACATTTTCACCAAGCTAGCAACAATATTTCACTTTCTTGATCACTTATCATATTCATCTCCTAGGATTAATTTGGTGTTAATTTTTCAACTTTTTATCATGGAAAAATCAACTCTTCTTCCTCTTTTCTTCCTTGGGCTACTCTTGAATTATCCATGGATGATTTCAGCTACTCGTTCTATCGATTTTCCAGATCACAACACGTTATCATTGTCAAATGAAAAATCCACAATAATAGTTAATCATCCTTACAAAATATCGAGTGATCAACAATATATGGTGGATTTTCATGATGTTCCAAGTGGCCCAAATCCTATTCATAATGAATGTGAAGATGATATATGTTAATGCACCATGACCTAAAACTATATAGATACAAATAATATTTTGCCTCTTTGTTTATTATGCTACTAAAGAAGAGGTGTTGGTAACTTTTTGTTATCACTATATGTGTATGAATATATATAAATGATGAATAAACCCTTTTCGATTTGGTTTTGATGAAATTATTTATGCATATTTTACATGGATTGCAAATCATTATCATCTAGTGTATATTTTTGAAGTTCAAACTAATTATATTGATTTAAGAGTTCATGAACCATATTCTAAAGGATTTTATTATATGCACCGGCCGTATAACTTTTTACATTATAATTTAGTAAAATATCATAATATACTACTTATCATTAATTTTAAGAACAAAGGATAAAAAACACATTTAAATAGTTTTTTCTTTTTTTTTTTAATTTTGAGTTTCATATTTGAATAATTAAAAGTATAAGTTTCATACTTGAACTATCAAGCTAAGCGGCAGAAAGATATTCAAATATCTGCTGCTCAACCATTTCCTTGCCTTCACAAATTGCAAGGCAATAGATGGATAAAATATTATGACACTCCTTATTTTCTAGGAATAAGTAGGAATAAGTAGGAATAAGGAATTCAATGTACTAAGGTAAAATGAAGTTATACTGTGTTAAGGATATGCAAAAATCAATTTAACCGATAAATTAAACCAAAAAAATACTATTGGTTTATTGGTATTGGGTTATTGAGTTAACGGTATTTAAACGATTTTATAAAAAATATTATTGGATTATCGATTTGGTTTACGATTTTATGATTTTGGTTAATGTTTAAACTGATAATTTAATAGATAATATTAAAATTACTATTTTACTCCTAATTATATAACAATGACTTAAACAATTTACCAACCTTATTTCCTAAATTTTAAAATTACTTTCGACCGTAGGCAACACAAACTAGCCTCTCTGCCTCTCTAGTGTGATGATGCCTTCTCTCTTCCCGACACAAATTAGTGTTACCTTCTCTCTTTTCAATTTTAGATTTGAATGTGACAAAAACATACAATTAATGTTGTTTCCGCAATTTATTGCATGATCTTTTAGAAGTAATTCAAATAATTTGTCTAAAATAAAAGTAATCAACATAGAAATTTGTGTTGCACTTCTATTCTTGCTACTATTTCTATTTTATGATCAACATCGTGTATATATGAGCATTTTCTTATTGGTCAAATCGAAAACTGAACCATTAGGACCAAAAATTGATAATAAATATCTTATTGGTTTAGTTATCAATTTAACGTTTCACAAATCATAGTATTGCTTGTTATCTCCTGTATTCAGATTAGCAAACCAGAAATAATAAAAGAAGAAAAGAACCATCCGAGTCCACAGAACCCACTGTGTGTTCTTAAGAAATTTAATCCCCTCAAGTACCCGAGGTTGTAGATTAATTCCTCCCAAGATAAAACGGATTAACCATTAAAGAAGTAGCGGTACCTCAAACTTTGATAATTTCAAATAACTCAAAAAGACAGCAACGAGATCACACACACAGACACGATCGATTGATTTTGTTTTGTAAGAAATGTATGCAGAAGAAGGGAAGAATTCGATCCAGAAAAATGAGAGAAAGTCTCTCTATTTATAGCCAACAAAGGGTAAAGGTCACACCTCTTCGGAAAAAAAGATAACCTTTCAGAAAGGTCACAACCCTTTGGAAAAAACGGTCACAACCTTCAGAAAAGACACAACATTTCATAAAGGTCACAACCCTTCGGCAAAGTCACAATCCTTCAGGAGAGTCACAACTGTTCATTTCCTATCACATCTTTAAAACCCAACATTGCTACATATATGTATTGCTATAGATGGTTATAAATAAAAAGTATCGCTAAAGCTAATAATTAATTATTAAAAAGTTCTCTTTCAAATAGTTTTTTCAAAAAAGAATTACTATTATAAGTTAATAGTAATTTATTATAAAGTCTTAAATGTTAACACTTTTAATATAGTTCAAATAAGAAGTCGAATTTTAGTCAATTTAAAGTAATAATTAAGTAAAGACCAAATGACAATTTTAAGAATAAAAAATATTTTAAAAAAGGGTTAATTGTGTTTTTCCCATTTCATGTCAAATTAGGAAACCATATTTGTAAACAAGAGCCGACTTCTAATAGCAAATCTTTAATTGTTTTACCGTTCCATCTCAAATTGTGTTAACGCTATTTCTAATTATAGTTTGTAATGAGATAATTATTGTTATTCCCATTCTATCTAAAATTAAACTAAACAAAGCCGACTTCAATCATACTTCCTCTGTCCAACAATAGTTATTCACTATTGACTTGGCACACCCTTAAGAAACAATAAATAAAAAGGGTAATAATACTATATTATCCTTTGACTTTATTGAATTTAATGCTTTGAGAAATGTGTTAAATTATATTTAATAACATGGGTAAAATAGACACAATAGGTAAATTATCTTTGATTTTTTAAATTGGACAAATATTGTTGAATAACTATTTTTAATATAGTGGACAATTATTATTGGACGGAGGAAGTATTTATAATTATTCCATCTCAAATTAGGAAACACTATTTCTAAGCTTACATAAATAGACGTAACACCCCACCTACAATTATACTCACCAAACTTTTTACTTTTTACTTTTCACTTTCTAACTTTCTTTGTTTGTTTGTCTCTGAAAAGAATCATAGTTGATTGACTTTTGAGTTAAAAATTTTAGTTGAGTGATTTTCTGTGAAAATAGTCCATAATTGAGTGACTTTTGAGTTAAAAATCAAAATTGAGTGACTTTCTGTACAAATAACTCATAGTTGAGTGGAGAGGATGCTGATCTAGAATTGGGAGTTGCTGGCATTGCTTTTAGCAGTGGGACAGCAAGTTATATATTGGGAATGAGTCCATACATAGCATCTCAGGCAGATGCAGGAAATTTACCAATTAATACTAAGAAACTGACTATTACTTGGATGCTTCCTTATCTTTTTGTTGTCAGCTTTGCCGGTCTATTTTCAAGAGATAATATCTCAGATGGTCACTCAACTTTGAATAGTTCACTTACAAAGTCACCCAATTTAGACTTGTTCACTTAGAAAGTCACTCAACTTTGTTTTATAACTCAAAGATCACTCAACTATTGGTATTTCACTTAGAAAGTCACTTAACTATTTATATTTCACTTAGAAAGTCACATCCAATCAATTTAAATTATTTTTTCATTAAATTTTGTTGAAATCTAATTTTTATTTTAAACTATGTTTTAAAGAAAGTCACTCAATTATTAATATTTTACGTAGAAAGTTCACCGAACTAATTTAAATAATTTTTTAATTAATTTTGTTGAAATACAATTTTTGTTTTAAACTTATTTTAAAAAAATAATAAGTTATTCATTTTAATTATTTTATTAAATTTTGTTGAAATATATTTTTTGTTTAAACTATTTTTTTTAAAAAAATAATAAGATTGCTACTGTGTGTTTTTTTGGATTACTTCTCGATTCCGACTTTTTTTTCTTCTTTTTCAAAAGAAATAATCATTTTCAGCCTATTTAATTATAATTAGACAATTGCTAAAACGGAAAAGAGAATTTTTTTTAGTCAATTGCTACGGTACGTTTTTTCAAAAAAATTATAGTAATTAAATGATTGGAACGGGTTAATAAGATAATTAAAATAGATATTTTATTATTTCTTTAAAACTTAGTTTAAAATAAAATTAGATTTCAATAAAATTTAATGAAAAAATCATTTAAATTCATTGAGTGACTTTCTAAGTGAAATATCAATAGTTGAGTGACTTTCTAAGTGAAATATTATTAGTTGAGTCACTTTTGAGTTGTAAAACAAAGTTGAGTGAATTTCTAAGTGAACAAAGTCTAAGTTGAGTGATTTTGTAAGTGAACTATTCAAAGTTGAGTGACCGTCTGAGATATTATCTCCTATTTTCAATTGTGCACTAAGAAAGATGATGATCAGGAAGTACAAGTTGACATATCCAAGTGGAACAGCAACAACATATCTTATCAACTGTTTCCACACTCCTAAAGGTGCAAAGCTTGCCAAGAAACAAGTTGATTCCTTGTTCAAATCATTCGGGTTCAGCTTTATATTTGGGGCTATTCAGTGGATATTTGCACGTGATGAAGGGTGCGGATTTGCTAGCTTGCATACATTTGGATCCCAAGTCTATGCCAAAAAGGTTATATTTTGATTTCTCGTCGACCTATGTTGGAGTTGGTATGATTTGTCCCTACATGGTCAACATATCATTGCTAACGGGTGCTATAGTCTCGTGGGCTTTCATGTGGCCAATGATTGAAGCAAAGAAAGGCGAGTCCAATGTGTATGGCCATACCATTTTACCTTGGAGGCTACTTTGCCATTGACATGTGTGCAGGGTCATTGATCTTATTCGGTTGGCAAATGTACAACAAGCAGAAAGCAAAAGATTTTGAACCTGCAGTGGCTTCTGGTCTAATATGAGGTGACTCATTGTGGGGAATTCCAGCATCTGTTCTTGCTGTAGCTGGTGTCAAAGCTCCATTTTGCATGAAATTTTAGTCACATAATCCTTGGACAGAACACTTTTAGACTCTTTTGATTGTCTTTAACAGTCCAAATACAAATTAGCTAGAGGATCGATCATTTTCAACAAAGCATTGAGATGTGACAAGGATAGATTTGGATCACTTACTGCATATTAATTAAGTTGCAAATCAGGTTTTCATGAGAAATTGATACACTCATTCCAGGGTACTTTACTGAGGCCTTGGAGTGTCAATGTGAAGTGAAAATCAACATTCTTAAGTAGTGATCCCGGAAGCCTTTTCAAATGTTGTAAGAAGATGTATTTTCTGTTGTAATTACACAACAGAGGAAGCTCATAGGCTCTACCTCTATTTGGTTTATGCGTAGTACTAATAGTTCGTGTGTAATTTGCTAGAGCAGAGTGCAATGAAACATTTAACATAGCAACATCAAATGCTTGTAACTTTCCATCAAATGAAATGTGTGGTGCCTTGATGACTATGCTTAGCAGCTTACAACACTGTGCTATCGACCCTCGATGTAATAACAAGCTTACATGGGGAGACAATAATGAGGATATTTATTGTGTTAAAGCTAACTATCAATTCCTTAGTTCTAACAAAGCTCAGATTGATCAATGGTCTTGGAGGCTTATTGGGAAGATCAGGTTACCCCTAAAGTCAGTCATTTCTACTGGCTAAGCCCTTAAAAATGCATACTTAACTCAGTAAGGTTTCAACTTGCAAAGAGATGTTATCTATGCAATTGTAGCTCAAAAACAATTAACCACCTATACATTCACTGTTCAATTGCTTAGATCTGTGGTGTATGTTTTTATCACTTCTTGGTCTACATTAGGTTATGCCAATATAACATCAAAGAAGCTTTTGTTAGTTAAAATTCTTGGCAAGTTGAGAAACTCATTAAGAAAATTTGGTCTATGGTTCCTGCTACTATTTTGTGGTGTTTATGATTAGAAAGGAATCAAAGATGTTTTGATAGTACATCAAATGTGAGCTCTAGACTTAAGGTCAAATGAATAGTCACTGTTGTTAAGAACAACCAATATAATAAGACAAGATAATTCTTTATTCTATTTTATTTTTAGGAAAAAAAGACCTGAAAGAATAGTCATTATTGTTAAGAACAATCAAGATCCAAAGAGAAACTTATAGCTGTTTTCAATTGTTGATCTCTTATCAAGAGCATATTCAGTTTATCAAGTTGTTCAAACTCAAGACAAAATATTGTTTTTGAAAAGCATAGATGTTATTATAAGTGTTCAAGATAATTTAAAGAGTTAGCTAAGTTTTCTTTTATTGGATCAAAGATACATATATCAGATATTAAAATATACACTAATACATCTATTTATCAATGTATCCATGCATACATAATTTGATACATGTATTTGGTATTAAAATATGTACATTAATTGCCTTTACATGCGACCACTACTGAGCATAAAGAGGGGATAGAGAAAGAGGGATAGAGCGAACGAGAGAAAAAAAAGGAGAGAACAGGGGAGGGGGAACAAAAAGACGGGAGAGCGAGAGCGAGCGAGATGGAGCAAAAAGTGGGGAGAGAGCGAGCGAGAGAAAGGGGAGGAAAGATAGCGAGAGATTATGTAATTATTTTAAAGTATAGTAAGATTTAATAGATATGGTATAATTGTCTAAGTAGTTAGTTTTTCCATTTAACATAATATACAATAAAGTTTAAATAACAATAAAAACAAATCTTGTATTTTAACTGAAAACGCAATAAAATATAATAGGTAACAATGCCATTACCTAACACATGTTGCTTGTGGAAGCCGAGACGTGGTAAATATCTCGTGGAATTAGGGGGTCGATGAGACGGTTCATTTGGTTATTTTTAAAAAATTATACCATCCCATTTTCAGGTATTTTATAATGTACAACCAAAATTAGATTTTTTAAAACCATCCCAATCATATTGGTTTCTCTTCGGTATCAGTACGATTCGGTTCATTTTTAGATTTTTTTTTTACTTTTAAAATATCACCTCTAAATATATTATTATTAAAATACTTCTTTCGCAAATATCTTCTTGAAGAAGCACTTTAATTCTTCACCAAGAAGTCAAGAATGTAAAATCTTGTTGCCATATTGTTTGATCTTAAACATTTAATAGGAGTGCTTGCATAAGTTTTTCCGTATTGGTTGATATAGTATCTATTATAGTGTCTTTTAATTTTAAACTTAATTAATTAAAGGTTAATTAAAGAGTAAAGATCCAAAGTCATCATCCAGTCACAAGAGGCCTATGACCTAGGTTATATTTATATTTGAAAAATATTATAAAATATATTTATATATAAAATTTAACATATTGTTAATATATAAAATATATTTACATACACGTAAAGTTATTCGATTCTGTTCGGGAACTTTTCAATTTTTTTCATAAATTAAAAAGACCATCCCAATTGTTCGGGACGATTATACACTTAAATAAAAGTCCACATTTTTATTAAAAAATAGCATAAAATGGTTCGATTCAGTTTAATTAGGTTCGATCGATTTTTCATATTCTTTTGACACTATCCGTCGAGACACACGAAAATGGACCTAAACACCACAAATATCATAAAAGAAAGTGTTTAGGGACAATTTGGTCTTTTTCTCAACCTTTTCCCATTGAACAAGAAATCCCTACTTTTGAACTTTCTTCAATTTCAGTCCTCCTCCTTTCTCTCTACTGCTTTCTATCCTCAAAAACCCTAGTTTTATCTCTGTTTTATATGCTATCTTCTCACGGATCGGAACCCTAAACATTTACAACAGCCGACGATGGCCACTACGGTGAGCTCTGCGGGTGGTCTACTAGCTATGCTGAATGAAAGTCACCCACAGTTGAAACTCCACGCGCTCTCTAATCTCAATGCATTTGTTGATTACTTCTGGCCGGAGATTTCCACATCAGTCGCTCTCATGTAAGCTTCGATTGCATTTTAGTGTTATTTGTATAATACTAGTATTTCCTTTTGATTTCGTGCTATTGAATTGGTTAAGCAGTAGCTGAATGTATAACTGTTTGCATTTTTTAACAATTAATTAGTGTTATTTGTATAGTTAGTGTATAATTGTTGTTGAATTTTTGAACAACTAGTGTTATTTGTATACTAGTTTAGCAACATACCCAGTATAGTCCTGCAAATTCAGTCTGGGGAGGACAGAGTGTAAGCAGCTGGTGGAGAGATTTCTGATAGAGCTTTGGCTCAATGAAAGCAAAACCACCACATTTATGAAGACACAAGCAGTAACAATAGCAAGATAGTAAGAAAATAGAGGCATACAAGACAATAAGTAGTAATTGAAAATTAAGAGTGAGAAACATGGAAATATAAAATAGTAGAAACACCAAAACAAATACGAATACTACTTGACGGGGAGACATGATGCAAAACTATTTACTTAACCTTCTACATGAATCTTCGACCTCCATACCCTCCTATCAAGGGTTAATGTCCTTGGTAAGCCGAAGGCTTGCCATGCCATGTCTTGCCTACTCACCTCTCCCTAATACTTCTTCGGCCTACCTCTACCTCTCTTCAGGCCCTCCGATGTCAACCTCTAACACCTCCTAATTGGGTCATTCTTCTCTTGACGTGTCCAAACCATCTCAGCCTAGCCTCCTGCATCTTGAGCACCACAGAGGTTACATCCACCTTGTCCCTAATATCTTCATTTTTTACCATATCTTTCCTAGTAAGCCCACACATTCATCTCAACATTTTCAATTCCGCAACTTTCTTCATTTCATATTAGTATACTGGTATTTCCTCTAAATGTTTTAATTGTTGTAACAATTTCAAGAGATAAATGAAACCGCTCAAAACTAAGAGAATGTTGTGATTAGAACTACCCCTACTATGTTCTTTCCTCCAAAGACAGTAATTCCACACAATTATGTGTAGAACTTGTAGAGTTTTCGAAGAAAGTGGTCTTTTTCTCTTTCAGTTTTAGAAGACTATGATTGTGTGCGTTTTAGCAATCGAAGGGACAAAAGGAAAGAATGAAAAAGACTGTATCTTTGGGGACAATATTGGAGGTAAGTAGAAAAGCTTTCACTTGAATACCATGCTTCTCTTTGCGACAGGGTGTGAACTTGTTATTTGTGCCTAGCCCCACACATTACACGTTGTGCTTTTACAACTAGACCAAAGCCTTGGGAGCTTATGACACCAAATATCTTTTTGAGCAAAGATCAATTAGCCTATGGACAACAACTTACCCAGTATGATCTCACAAAGTGGGGTCTGAGGAGGGTAGAGTGTACGCAAACCTTGCCCCTACTTCTGAGGTAGTGAGACTGTTTAATTAGCTTATGGACACTGAAAAATTAATCAAGCTCAAGATCTGACTATGTAGTAATTGATCTGGGTTATTTTATCAAGTTAAGATGATGTATTGTTGGAGCTTTACCTCTCAAAAAAATTAATGTATTGCTGGAGCTTTACCTCTCAGAAAAAAAATGCATTGCTGGAGTTTTGTTTACTGAAGTGTCTAGGATATCGCATGTAGGTTGTGTCTTTTCCAAATTCATATGCTTTAACTTTCCGGTTGTACTCGTGATCTATCATTTAGGATTAAGGCATCTTTGATTGATTCCTTTTGTGTTTTATGATCTCCAATCTTTTAATAATAATTTGTTTCAGAGAAAGCTTGTACGAGGATGAAGAGTTTGCCCAAAGACAACTAGCAGCATTAGTTGCTTCGAAGGTGCCTTTTTATTTTACTTTTGTTTAGCATCAATTCCTCCCTACCACATCCAAAAGAAAGGAGGTTAATTATTCTGCAGAGCAGATGAGAAAGCAAAAATCTCTAGCCTTAAGTCATTTTCTATTTGATCCCCACACATGCTCTTTTGTCTTCAGGTTTTCTATCATTTGGGCGAACATAATGACTCATTATCCTATGCCCTTGGAGCTGGCCCTCTTTTTGATGTTAATGAGGAATCTGACTATGTTCATACTGTTCTTGGTAAATATTCAAATCCGTGCACTCTCTTCCTATGAATTCTGTCCTTGTATAGTAATGTTGATATATTTTGCAGCTCTTCTAGTAAGGACTTTCTTACAAACTTGAAAATGTCTGCTGTATCTGTATTTTCTAGGCCTAAGTTTGTGTTATTCAGTGTAGTGGTGCTAACTCTAAAAACTTAATACTTGAGATTTGGTGCTTTCTTGGGGAAATAGTAAAATAGCTAAACTGGAACACTTGATATGCATTGATTGAACTCTCCAAATGGGAAGCTTTCACTTGTTTCAGCTATTGTATATTGTATCGTTTTAGCAGCTCTTTCATTTTTCATTTATTAATACCATTGTGTTTGTTGATGCACTTTCTGCCTTCCTTCAGCTAAAGCACTGGATGAATATGCAAGTCATAAGACTAAGGCAGCCGAGTCAAATGATGAAGCTGTAAAGGTTGATCCTAGGTTGGAGGCTATTGTTGAGAGAATGCTTGAGAAGTATGCAAATTTTGTGTATATATAAAATATAATGTTTGTACACTTCAAACTATTAAAGTACTGTAGTTCTTTTGGGGGTTTTCCTGCTGTTTTACAATTGCTTGCTTCATGCCTTAGGTGTATAGTGGATCGAAAGTATCAACAAGCCATTGGCATGGCCATTGAATGCAGAAGACTGGATAAGGTTGCTGAAGCAATTTTAAGGAGTGATAATGTTGATGCAACTCTAGCATATTGCAGTAATGTCTCCCATAACTTCGTCAGTCGCAGAGTATATCGAAGTGAGGTATCGATTGTTACAATATGCACACCTTATGGTGATCCTTTTACGTGCTAAGATTTGTGCTTTTTCCCCACCTCTTCTTTTTCCCCTTCTGTGTTACTCTATAATCTGATTGTTTGCTTGAGTACCAAAGATGCTGCCCCCTGCGGCCCTGCCTGTTCCGTGACCATGATTATCACTGGAAAAAGCATAATATTTTTGTAATAGCTTATTTATAATCCTCTAACCCAATGTTAGACATCACTCCTATTAATGTGGTTCTTACAGAGTACTCGCTCTCTTTCCACATTAGTCTTTTGTACCTCACAAGTTGTTTTGGTGCATGATTTACCTTCTTCAAGTTCCTTTGCTATAAGATCACCTCTCATCTAAATCTGCTTGTTGTCCTTGTTTCTTTGTAGACAGAGGTAAAACAATTAGCTTAAATTGAGGAACTACTGTTCACATTTGTATGCCAGATTAATAGAATACCAGTAATTTAATTGCTTCTCTCAACAGGTGCTTCGTCTTCTTGTTGAAGTGTATGAGAAGACACCGTCTCCAAACTATTTGAGCATGTGTCAGTGGCTTATGTTTTTGGATAAACCAGAGGATGTAGCAAGCATATTAGAGAAGCTTTTACGTTCAGAAAATAAGGATGATGCCCTACTGGCATTTCAAATAGCTTTTGACCTAGTAGAGAATGAGCACCAAGCTTTTCTTTTGAATGTGAGAGATCGACTCTCCAGTCCAGAAGTACAACCTTCAGAAACTGCTGAGCCTAATACTGCACAGACTGGAGATGCTACTGCTGCAGAGGATGTCCCAATGGCGGAGGAAAATCAGCCTTTGATTGAAACAAGAGTAGATCCAAAAGAAGCAATATATGCAGAGAGGCTGGGAAAAATCAAAGGGATTTTGTCTGGTGAAACTTCAATAAAGTTGACCTTGCAATTCTTGTACAGCCATAACAAGTAATATGAATGCCTTTTAAAGTTCTTTCCATATTCGTTGCTGAAACATGAATGAAAATGCTTATCTTTTTTTTCTTTAATCTATGCATACAGGTCAGATCTCCTTATTCTCAAGACAATAAAGCAGTCTGTTGAGATGAGAAACAGTGTGTGTCACAGTGCAACAATATATGCAAATGCAATTATGCATGCTGGAACAACTGTAGATACATTCCTTAGGGAGAACCTAGTGAGTAGATTCTGAGTCTTTGACAAATAGCCTTATCCTTCACATATGTTGTATGTAGCACAACAGTTTGTTCTGACAGAATGTTCTGCTCAAATTATCAGGACTGGCTAAGCCGAGCAACAAATTGGGCCAAATTTAGTGCAACTGCTGGATTAGGTGTTATTCACTGTGGTCACTTGCAGCAAGGGAGATCACTTATGGCCCCTTACTTGCCGCAGGGTGGAGCCGGTGGAGGTGGTAGTCCATATTCGGAAGGTGGTGCATTGTATGCTCTTGGGTTAATTCATGCAAATCATGGGGAGGGCATCAAGCAGTTTCTTCGTGATAGTTTACGAAGTACCAATGTAGAGGTACCTGTATTTATTAATTTGATCGTGGTACTTGTATTTATTTATTTCCCAGACCCCACTTGTGGGATTACACTGGGTATGCTAATGTTGTTGTTGTACTTGTATTTATTAATTTGATCGTCCTTCCTGGGTTATATTTGTTCCACCCATTGCTTTTCTTTTTTCTGTTATTTTCTTACATTGCATCTTCTTAATGCTGCAGGTTATTCAGCATGGTGCTTGCTTAGGGCTTGGCTTGGCAGCTTTAGGAACTGCTGATGAAGACCTTTATGACGACATCAAAACTGTCCTATATACTGACAGTGCGGTTGCTGGAGAAGCTGCTGGTATCGGTATGGGTTTATTAATGGTTGGAACTGCGAGTGAGAAGGCAGGTGAGATGCTTGCTTATGCTCATGAGACGCAACACGAGAAGATAATCAGGTAAAGTTGACAGCTGAGTACTTTTACTATCACTTCATCTGAGGGGTGTATTTTGATTTTTATCTCTCCATATGAAATATCTTTGCTTGTGTCTTGTAGAGACTATAGTATTGATTACAATTAGGATTGAAATTGCAAAGAATAGAGAATCTGAATAATGGACTACATAAAGCATTTTGATTAAAAGTAAAACAAAAGAACTATTAATTGCAAAGATATATTAGATTGCATGTATAAAAAGTAAAAAAACAACAACTGCAATTATGGATAAAGAGCTCTGGTAGGTATTTTGAATTGATTTGACTGGATGAATTGAGGTCAACACATTGTGAAATTATTTGAGTTATTTTGAGTGAGCTAAATAATCAGTAAATCAATATTTTTGTTGTCTTTATTGAGTTTATTGATTAAAGTAAAGCAAATTTTTTTTAAAAATCTAACCTGTATCTCTTTATGTCAGTAGGATAAATCTGCTTATGTTCACTTACAAATATAAATAAATAAATCTGCCTATGTTATTGAAAACATTGGGGATAATTGAACTGTTTTTATTTATATGTTAAGATATGATTACATGTGCTTGAACATTTCCTTCTGGCATTGCATTCAGGGGTTTGGCATTGGGGATAGCCCTCACTGTGTATGGAAGAGAAGAAGAAGCTGATACACTGATCGAGCAGATGACCAGGGATCAAGATCCTATATTGCGTTATGGTGGTATGTATGCTCTGGCAATGGCGTATAGGGGAACAGCAAATAATAAGGCTATCCGTCAGTTGCTGCATTTTGCTGTATCAGACGTGAGTGATGATGTCAGGCGGACTGCAGTCTTGGCGCTTGGATTTGTTATGTATTCTGAACCAGAGCAGGTTGGAGCTTTTCTGATGCTGGTTTATTATGTGGTTCTTATCAATCTCATTATGTTATTTATGGTCTCAGTTGTCAGCAGGATTACTATGTTTAACAGTCTTCTAGAAACAGAACCATGTTTGGTTCTATGTAACCATCTTTCCCCTCTCCCATCCCAGACATGCAAAAATCCCCAACCAGAAAAATTAAAGCGGAAAACTTTAAACAAACTCCAGTTCTAAAAATGCTAGTTGTGTTAGCCGAGCTCAGTCGTTGGCTTGTGACCTATGCGGGAGCATTGAAGTGGGAACAAAAAGATCCTAATCTAGTTAATTGCGTTGAATTTGCAGATGCCTCGCATTGTCTCATTGTTATCTGAGTCTTACAATCCACACGTGCGCTATGGTGCGGCTTTGGCAGTTGGCATTTCATGTGCTGGTACTGGTCTGAGTGAGGCAATCTCATTATTGGAGCCTTTGACATCAGATGTAGTTGATTTTGTACGTCAAGGTGCTCTCATTGCTATGGCCATGGTGATGGTCCAAATAAGTGAAGCTAGTGATTCCCGTGTTGGTGCATTTAGGTATTTATCTATAAATTTCTGCATAAAGCCTTTTTTGATTCCTCATCTGATTTTTGAGCTTTTTGCTTTTATCTGTTCAGGCGGCAATTAGAGAAAATTATTCTTGATAAGCATGAAGATACCATGAGTAAGATGGGTGCAATCTTGGCCTCTGGAATTCTTGATGCCGGTGGAAGGAATGTGACAATAAAGCTACTTTCAAAGTCGAAACATGATAAAATTACTGCAGTTGTTGGGCTAGCTGTTTTTAGTCAATTTTGGTATTGGTATCCCCTTATATATTTCGTTAGTTTGGCATTTTCACCCACAGCTCTCATTGGGCTAAACTATGACCTAAAAGTGCCCAAATTTGATTTTGTATCACAAGCTAAGCCGTCGCTATTTGAGTATCCTAAGCCTACTACTGTAGCCACGACTAGTTCTGCTGTCAAACTTCCTACAGCTGTTTTATCAACATCAGTGAGGGCCAAGGCCAGGGCTAGCAAGAAAGAGGCAGAGAAAGCTAATGCTGAGAAGGCATCTGGCGCGTCAACTTCTGCTGCCACTAGTTCAGACAAGGGCAAGTCCACTAGCAAGGATGGAGAGTCTATGCAGGTTAGTATATGTTCTGTTCATCCATTTTCACTTCAAAGGTGGTGGCCTTCTCTTGTTAGGGGTTTTGTGATGCTTCTTGCTGTGCCCGCAGTTCTTCATTTGTTGGGGTCCTTGGGAAATTATTGATCGGAATTAGAAAAAATGCTCTGCGCTAAATGATTCTGTTTGTATTGCACCGCTGTTTGAACTGTCAGTATTTGCTCACAAACTGTGACCTTTCTGATTGACAGGTGGATACTCCTGCAGAGAAGAAGAATGAACCAGAGCCATCATTTGAGATTTTGACCAACCCTGCTAGGGTGGTTCCTACTCAGGAGAAGTACATCAAATTTTTGGAAGGAAGCAGATATTTGCCAATCAAATCATCGTCTTCTGGCTTTGTGCTTCTGAAAGATCTTCGTCCTGATGAACCCGAAGTATTGGCTCTTACTGATACACCCTCATCAACTACATCCAGTACTGGTGGTTCAGCTGGACAACAGGGCTCAGCCTCAGCAGTGGCTGCTGATGAGGAGCCTCAGCCACCACAGGCATTTGAATATACGTCGTGATTTATCCTAAACCTTTGGCAGATTGATTGGGTGTTAATTCCACGGAATCCATTTGAGTCAATGTGCTGAATGGGAATAGGTGAAAAGATATCGAGACCAAAGAGTAATTTTCCGTGATCAAGTTGAATTTGATTGTAAGCCCTTATCGTCGTGGATTATTTTCGAGGAGCAAGATTCTACCATGTTTAAGACACGATAGAAAGGCAGAAAAGGAGAGGATTATATGCTTCCCTCAGACACTATTTGGGTGTATTTTGTATCTTTCCCTTGTTAATTCTGTTTAGTACTTCTATTCTATAGGTGAAAGGTGTAGTAAGAAATTGTGTACTAGCAATGAATTGATTGCTTTCATATATTTGTTTCCTAGATATTTTTTACGATCACACAATTCTAGATCTACATTATAACTTTTCTAAATATTTTTAGAACTTCTCTTTCTTGTTGCATAAAATATTTTTACATAAAGATGAATTATATAATATCAGAGAAAAAACAAACGTCCTTGGTTATTTCTGATTCAAATTTGTAGACAACTTCTTACTAGCTAATCATGTATACATTCAATCTTAGTGCGATGAGTTCGATCGAGAAATGCTATCTTTTGGGTATGCAGAAGATAAATTCTGCTTCAGTGTGAAGATTGTAAACCACACGAGCTAAAATACATTAAATAAGTCTTGTGCGATGAGTTTGATTGAAAAATGTATGCGGCCTTTGAGAGTGCGTTAAGCAAAACAAATTGGTATACACGTGAGACTGTTATTTCTTAGAACCAGTAAAAAAAAATACTTATTCGCACTTATTATTATTAAGTGAAATATATTAACCTTAAGAGATGTAAATTAAAATCAGTATACATAAAAAAAAAATCAGTATACATCAGGTAATCATGATTAACAGATAAAAACTGAGTAATGTGATTTACATTAATTGTTCTTATCGTAATAAATACTTGATGTGAATAAGTTTTTTCCTCGTTTCACCGACTCCGCTACGAGGCAATTCTAGGAACACTTTTTAACACCTACATTAATTTCCAATTGACAACTTCTAGGCTGCTAAAGTGCTCACGTGCATGAATTTTATTAAACCTATCTCTAAAGAAATAAAAGATTCAAACTTTGAAAATTTTCAATCTCTTTGAATCATAAAAAAATCACATATCAGAGCTTAAGTATTTATTAAACTCTCATGTAAAGAGGTGATAAAGTTGTTCTGCTTGTGATTCCCATTAAATATTTTGGTGGAGGTGAAAAAAAGTGATGAGTAAATTTGTAAGGTGGAAATTAATCCATATAGGCTCCTCTTATATGTCTATATATTTTAAAATTATAAATCTTAATATATATATATATATATAGATTATTATTTTTTGTATATATACATACAAACAAAAATCACCTCCAAAAGTCAAAAACTTCTAGCTGGATACCCTGCAAGGTCCATCATTTGAGATATATATATATAAATCTTTCATGTCCCAATTTTTGTTTTTATTTTTATCAAAATCCCACTTAAGTTTTATCCTCTTCATATTGTCCAAATTATAAGGTTAGTCTACAAATTTCAATCTTCTTATATGTGTACATCTATTTTCATACTATATTGTATAGTTTTTATAGGGAAATAAAATTAGATTTTCTTATTTTTCAATGGATTTTCAAATGAATAATTGATCTGCCTATTCTATAGACGTTTTCTTTTGTCGTTAGTATTATCCATCAAATTTTTCAATTGTGCTAGTCAGATATAGTATGTAAGTTACAAGCTCATCTGGTAAAAGTGCAAAGATGAATGAAGAACTTGAAATTTCAAATTCTGAATTCGCACTCAATATCTTAAATATCTTTGACATGATAGTTTGATAATGAATTTTTTTGTCTGTTTCAGCTAGAGGTGAACCCTAGGAGTGATCAAATTATTCACTAAAGATTTGAGTTTGCATGTATTTGTGAATAGTCAAAGTTTTAGGGTTATAAAAACAAACAAAAAAAGAACTATAACAAGACAATGGAGAAAGAAGAAAATTGCCAGGTATAATACTATCCAAAGGTTCAGACACACACACATATATATAAGTGTTTTGCTTTTATCACTTTTCATTGTTTCTATCTCTTGCCTTTTGACATATCAATATATAGTTATGTCATTTCACTTAGAACATGAAATATTTTTGCAGGCTAATTCTTTGCCTACATCTTTTCAAATGGTAATTGGTGAATCCTCATCAAATAATACTAATAATCAAATGGTTGATTATATGCTAAATTCACATTCTATACAACAACAACAACATAATCAGAGTTCGTTAGGGTTTTTACCCTCGAATCCATCTCTTGACAAGTTGAGCTTTGCTGATGTGATGCAATTCGCGGATTTTGGACCTAAATTGGCCTTAAATCAAACCAAGGTATCAGAGGAAGATGTTGGGATTGATGATCCTGTGTACTTCCTTAAGTTTCCCGTTTTGAACGAAAAGAAGAACGTACATGATGATGATGATGATGATGATGATGATGATGATCAAGAAGTCTTAATGGTATCACAAAAAGAAAGTGGTGGAAAAGAAAAAGGTGAAAATAATAATATTGTTGAAAGAAGTCAAGAAGGGAAGAGTAATAATAAGAGAAAGAGGCCAAGAATCAAGACAAGTGAAGAAGTTGAGAGCCAAAGAATGACACATATTGCTGTGGAGAGGAATAGAAGGAAGCAAATGAATGAACATCTTCGTGTATTGAGGTCTCTCATGCCTGGCTCCTATGTTCAAAGGGTACAATATCTCATCAAATTCTTGAGTTTTACAAGTTTTTTTTTGGTCAATCGAGTGCTATTGAATTGTGTGACCATCTCATCTTAAAGCTTAAATCATTAGAAAAAAACACTTTTTTGATCTTTACTAATAGTGATATATGTCTTTGTGGTAACAATCCTTTACGTGATAGATCTGGTTCTTTTTCAACAGTCAAGCAAGTGTAAATTCTTTTTACTATAGTGTGGTAGTTAGGATCGAACTCATGACATAGTTTAAATCATTAGAGAAAACACACTTTTGATCATTTATTTAGTGATATATATACGTCTTTGTGGTAACGACCCTTTACCTAACAGATCTGATTCTTTTTCACGAGTCAAGCACATGCTGATTCTTAATTCTTACTATTGTGTGGTAGTTATTAGGATCGAAATCAAGACATACGTTTCATATACTCTCATTATATCATAATAAAATGTGTGATCATCTCATCTTAATGATCAAATTGTCAGACAAATCACACTTTTGATATAGTTAAGTTATTTAATGACTTATTGAAGTGTGTGATGACCATCTCATATAAAAACTTAAGTTGCCAGCGATAGCTAACACACTTCTATTTACTTGATTATATTATGTCTCAACTCTCAACATGATGTATATATGTCTTCAAAATTGACTTATTTGACAATATTCTTGTAGGGAGATCAAGCATCTATTATTGGTGGAGCAATTGAATTTGTTAGAGAATTGGAACAACTCTTACAATGCCTTGAATCACAAAAAAGGAGGAGAATCTATGGAGATACTCCAACAAGACCATTAGGAGATTCATCAACACCACCACCACCATCAATGACAATTAACCAAAACCCTAGTAATACTATAAATCCTCATCATCAATCACCATTACTATTTCCTCTTCCAAATGAGTATAATATTGAAGGTGGAATTCAAGAAGAAGTAGCTGAGAGTAAGTCTTGTTTGGCTGATGTTGAAGTGAAACTTTTAGGGTTTGATGCAATGATCAAGATTCTATCAAGAAGAAGACCAGGCCAACTCATAAAGGCAATTGCTGCATTGGAAGATATGCAACTTAGTATTCTTCATACAAATATTACAACCATTGAACAAACTGTTCTCTACTCATTCAATGTCAAGGTACTTATTATTAACACTCCCTCCGTTTTAATTTACGTGTCTTACTTTCCTTTTAAGTCGATCTGTTTAAAACAAGAATATCACTTTCTATATTTAACACTCCCTTTTCGTTGCAATTTATGTGATACTGTTTGACTGAGCTCATAGTTTAATAAAAGAATTTAGAAAAGTGTCATTATTTTTGGGATGGATTAAAAAATGAGTCGCATAAATTGGGATGGAGGGAGTAACTCTTTAATTTCAATATCTCACTTGTCATGTTTAAAACCACAATTCATCAAACGGTGTTTTGGTTTATTATACACATTTTAAATTAGTTTACGATCACATAAAATTCAAAAATCTCTCTTACTTTTTAAATTAAATTTCGAATCCAGTCAAACTAAGACACGTAAAATGAAATGGATGGAGTAACACCATTTCACATGCTTATACAAATTTCCTTTTTGGTTGCCTCATTTTTTTATTTTTGTGTTTTGCAGATTTCTGGTGAAACTAGGTATACAGCTGATGATATAGCAAACTCAATCCAACAGATATTCAGTTTCATTCATGCTGAAATAGCCCCATATGATATCAATTAGTTGAAAACTATTTAATTTTTCATTGTACTTTTTAGCTAGATGGTGTGTTCTTTTATATCATATATAGACAAATTAATATAAGAATGCTAAATTCACTCCAGATATTTGGGAGCACAGCTCTTCAATATATGGTGGGTAAATGGTAACTAGAGACGGATTCAAGATTTTACATTTTTTAGCTTTAAACCCATTATATATTCAAATTAAGTTATGAATTCGTATATATAACTATTTTATTATGGTTTTATTATTTTTTACGCATAAATTTATGCTCTATATCCAAAATAGTGAATTCAAATGAACTTAATATCTCAAAGCTCTATCCGCACATATATAAGCAATCTTCACTCAATCAACTATTTTTTCTTTTGAGATTAAGTTTAACCCAAGATTTATTTTTAAAAATCAAAGTTAATTATTTAATTACCATTATTTATTTACTCAATATTAGGCTCATGTGTTATAGTATCTGTGCTTTAGATGTTCAATTCTAAAAATGTAAGGGATATTATTATAATATCTCATTTAATACTAATAAGTTGACAGGATGAGTTGTTTTCTCATAATTATAATATCTCACAATAAGAGTGGCTGGCTATGGTGACATTATCTCCTCTCTTTTTTGTCGTGTGTACGTTTTTCATTTGATATTTAATATTTATATTAGGACTTTTTAAAACTCGTATTCACGTTGAAAATCTCATATTGAAACATCGTATTCCTTAACAAAAATAATTTTGTATTTTACAAAACTCTAACACGAGACCTCTAATGATATTATATGTCCTATGATACTATATGTATTTAATACTAATTGAAATGGAGGGATTATTGTATTTTTTTGGCAATTATATTATGTGACTTAGGGAAGGTCAACGAGCCCCACAAATCGTACCTTGTTTTCAGAGAGGGGTTTGACTAGTCAGGACTAAATCTTTTGGTGTATTAGGCTGACATTGGATAGTGATACCTTAACCATGCTACTTTTTAGTTCCGTCAAGTTTGTGGTCTAGTGATCAAAGAAAAATATTGAAAATTATGAGATTTTACGTTTAAATTTCAATAAAAATAAGAAAAACATATAATTTCTTAATTGTTCGAGCTAGTTTCAAGGGATATATAAAGTTAATTAATATATGTAATGGTGGGAGGTAGATAATCGGTATTCCAAAAAATTAATTAAGGTGTGCTCATGTTAGCTTGAACACAATGATTAAAGGGCAGTCTGATGTACAAATTAAAGCATCTCGTGTTCAACAAGGTCTAGGGAAGAGTCACATCTCAATTAGAGGTGTGAGATGTAAACATTCTACCATAATGCTTGGATTAATGGCTGTTTATTCGACTCAAACTCGTAACTTATAAATCACACGAGGATAACTTTATCGTTGCATTTGGGATTTATGAATTTTACTTATGAAGTCTTTATTATTATTATTATTATTGGGGTCATTTTTGCATTTCTTTCATCATTTCATGCATGCATGAAATGAATGGCACATGGGTTTGGCCAAGTGGGGTTTGTATTTTTGTACATTTTGTTTATTTTGGTAAATATATTTTAGAATTTAGATGCATGAATAGAAACTAGCTAGAAATTGTTTAAGCTAAAAAACAAAACAAATAAATAAACTTGACTAGATGGTCCTTCATTATAAATTGTCGTTGGCTATTGAAACAAACATGAATAATTTCAAAAATAATAAAAATAGTTACCAGAAAATTGAGGTGTCTACAAAGGTCAACTGGACAAGAACTGGTCCTGCCCCAAATAACACATGCATATTTTAAAGAAAAATAATATATATATATACACACATACATACAAAAAATTGACCTATCTACACAATGCAGTGTTCAATTAACTCCCTTACCCAAGAGTAGCTAGCTCTGCCTCTGTCTCGATATATACGGAATATAATTTTTCGATGTAGGAAAGATCAATTAATTGACCCCTCTTTACCGTAGATAGTTCCATAGAATTTAGGTCTATCTCATTCGCTTTTATTTAACACATTTTACATGATAGTGTCGCACTATATGGATAAGTGTTTGGGAGGTCTATCGTATGTCGTAGACATTATCAAATTAAACTATCGATCTTAGACGATTTTCTTTCATTTAATTCTTGATTGTGCTAGCACTACAACAAAAATAAATTTTAGCGGCAATAAATATGCACATTAATAAAGAGTGCTAAAGTCTTTACTGGCATTAGTTAATTGTCATTTGACAGTAGCAATGTTGATGTAGGCTTTATGGACATTTACAAAGAGTGTTAATTGCCGTTAAAGAAACATATTTAGTGGCAGCAAAGCTATTATCGTTAATTAATTGCCGCTAAAAATCATTTTTGATAAAATGTACATGCGTGCACCTGGTGATAACGCATATTCTAATCTAGTTCAATATTGTATATTGATTGTATCCGTCTTAACCTATACTTTTATACAACATTGTTATAACTTGCCTTTTTGCTTGATCATTATATATGTATCTTCTTAATTATCACACTAAGTACTCATGTAATTAACATTCTTCCCTCTACACTATTATATCCATCTAATTAGTTTAAATTTTAAAAGTATGTGTAAGGGGGCTCAAGATAAACTGAGTAATTAAACTTAAAGCAAAATTTTGATTCAAACTAATCTGAAAAATGGATAAGTTCATTAATTTTTTATGGTTTCATGATAATTTGGAAACCAACTAATGTTTCGTAACGGATTTGAATTATAATAAAATAAACCACAACAATAATATATTTAGTGTAATTTTACAAATTGTGACTTGGAGAGAGTAGAGTATACACATAATTTTCGACAGACCCCCAACTTAAGGAAAAACAGTTCAAAGCACTCTAGAAATTATAACGAAAGAAAGTAGAAAAAATAATGTATATAGTGTATATATTATATTGATTCTTTATATATTGTTAAAAATGTTAAGGCTATATGAGCTTAGCTAAGATTGGATTGTGGATACAAGAGGAAGGCCCAGTTAGGACTTAACTGGAAATGGGCTTGGAAAGACTAGATTGAGTGGTCTCAATTTTTGGACACATGTACATATGAATTTAAATACACAATTGAACAATAAGATGTGTATTAAAATATGAGTAATAAATAATTATAATTACCTTTTCAATATCTGAATAGATAAACTTATCATTATAATTTAAAATTGATAAATATCAAATTCAAATAAGATACTAATAATAATTTAATACTATATCAATAAGATCTATGTTGGTGATGATGATACATATGGTGAAGGTGCAGGTGATTTTGGATAATGGTGGAAGAATAAGGTTTGATGTGGTGAGTTACAATGTCATTTCAGATAAAATTGGATAGAGTTAATAGAGGAAAGAATGAAAGTTAAAAGACATATCTTGATTGAAAGTATAATATTAAGGCATCTATAAATTAAAAGTATATCATCGAGGGCATATAAAGAATGATAGTAATAACATAGGGTTTACCAAAAACAAATTATCTATCTTTACGTGCTAGGAGTAAAGACGTCTGCGTAAACTCAACACTCTCCAAACCCCATCCGTGAGATTACACTGACTATGATGTCGTTGTAGTACTATAAAGGTGGGTCATTTTAAAAAAATTCAATAGTATTGGGGCAAAAATGGACCAATAGTCTTATTGGAAGTGGCTTAGTTTTAAATACTTGTTAAAAGTGTAGTTATCTCTACTAGGCCCAAACAAAAACAAAAAGCCCAAAAACACTTTACTATCAAAAAATTAGCCCACTAAGCTCCCCTTTTCCATATAACGAAACCCTAATCTCACTTCCTCAAAAACCCTAGCCTCTTCCTCCATTTTTCTTCCTTCTTCTTCACAGGTAAGCAAGAGAGAAAAGCAAAAATGGTGTCCGGTTCAGGAATCTCCGCAAGGAGGATAGTGGTTGATGCTCGTCACCATATGCTTGGTAGGCTCTCATCAATTTTGGCTAAGGAATTGCTTAATGGACAGAGAGTTGTTGTTGTAAGGTGCGAAGAGATTTGTCTTTCTGGTGGACTTGTTCGTCAGAAAATGAAGTACCTTAGGTTTCTTCGTAAGAGGATGAATACTAAGCCTTCTCATGGACCTATTCACTTCCGTGCTCCTTCTAAGATCCTCTGGAGGACCATCCGTGGGTTAGTTTTTTTTACATTTTTGAGGCTCAATTGATGATTTTGGTTGAAAAGTGCTTGTTTTTGATGAAAGTAGATTTATTTTGTGATTTGTAGATTCAGTAATAACTGTTTATAGATATTTGTAGATTCGATGAGTGTAGTACATGTGTAATACTATGTATATACTTCAGGAAACAACAATTTAATAAATAGGGGAATGTGAGCTGAGAGTCTATCGGAAACCGTCTTTCTATCTCCCATGGTAGGGTAGGAGTAAGTTCTGTGTATCACTATACTTATCCAGACTCTGCTTGTGGGATTACAGTGTGCATATTGTTGTTTGTAGTTAGTCTGGTAACAGTTTCTGTGAGTCGGTATTCTAGACAGAATGTTTGAATACATGCCTTTGTTTCTGGGGATGGATGAAGTGATAAAGTTTAGAGACACAATAAATGGTATTGTAAAGCCAAATGTTAAATATACTTGTAGTTGGAGATTCATTGAAAAAATGAGTTTCAATCGATGATTTTGTTTGAAAAAGTGCTTGTTTAGCTGAAGGTAGATTGAGTAATAACTGTTTATAGATATTAGTTATTCTATAGTGCTGAGATATATACATATGTGTGTATATACTTCATGAAATAACAAATTTAATAAACATGGGATTCAGTTAGTCTGATAACAATATTCTATACCAACATCCTTGATAGAATGTTTGAACATTATATGTCTTTGTTTCTGGGAGGAGGGATAAATGGCTAGGCTTGGAAACACAATAAATGATATTGTAAAGTAAACAGCTCTATATATTGGTAGTTCTATGTTCATTGGAGAGTGGAATAATGTTTTTTTCTTCTTGAGTATGCTTTACTTTTTTGCAAATTCTTCTTACTTGTAACGTACAGTGTGTTGTGGTATTGAGTCCACTTAAATGCCATTTTTCTGAGTTTGTTGGAACCTAGTCATCTGCAAGGTAGAGTTTTTAAAACTCTGTGATGTAGGCTTTTCATCTATAAGCATGCATGTCAATGAAGGATGTACTGATGGTTTAAGCTCTTATACTATCCTATTCATGGTTGATTGATTTATTGGATAGTTATGTCAAATTTTGCTCTCTGGTGTGTATGATCATATCTAAGTATTTTTTCTTAGGATGATTCCCCACAAAACTAAGCGTGGAGCAGCTGCTCTTGCCCGCTTGAAGGTCTATGAGGGCGTCCCACCTCCATATGACAAAATCAAGAGGATGGTTATCCCTGATGCTCTCAAGTGAGTTGCAAGGCTGTTCAGGGTGCTTACGTTATTTTAGTATCAATGTTGTTTACACTGACGTGTTTGCCCTTTTCCGTATTTAGGGTGTTGAGACTCCAAGCAGGACATAAATACTGTCTCTTGGGTAAGCTTTCATCAGAGGTTGGATGGAACCATTATGACACTATCAAGGTGAATTTCTTGCTTTCTCCTTTCTATTTGATCACCATATTGATTGTTTTGATTAGTGAGAGTGTCCAAGCAGAATAATCTTTCTTGCACTCACACTGTTGTGCCTCATTTGACTCTTCTTTCTCCACGTTGTTGTGAATTTAGATGATTGCAGATTTCACTTTACTGATTTCACTGTGTCCTGCTTACTTACATTGCTAATTGAATTTTGATTTTTTTTGGTTTTCTGTGTTTCTTTGGTCATTAGCATGGTGTCCTGCTTACTTACATTGCTAATTGAATTTTGATTTTTTTTGGTTTTCTGTGTTTCCTTGGTCATTAGCATGGTATTTGGATAGTTGCTTACTTCTCTCTTGAAACATTATTATTACAGGAGCTTGAGAACAAGAGAAAGGAGAGAGCCCAGGTAGCATACGAGAGGAGAAAGCAGTTGGCCAAACTCAGGGTTAAGGCCGAGAAGGCTGCTGAGGAGAAGCTCGGTCCTCAACTTGCAGTTATTGAACCTATCAAGTATTAGAGTGTAAACGTAGTTTTTTATCGAAGGTGAAATTTTGCTTGAGATTGAGATTTCAACTTAATCTGTCTTTTAAAAATGCTACCTGTACTGCATGGTTCAGTTTTTGCTTCTAGTAATATTTGAGCAGACTACATTGTTTAACTATCTTTTCGAAGTTATTTATTTTATGGTTTCATTGAGATGGCTTTGTCTCTACTCCTTGCTAGTTTGCATTCTCATCTACGCTTAGCAATAAACTTCATTTTGTTATACTAGTGGCGAAGCATCGAGGAACTTAATGTGCTGCTCTTAGGCTAGCTAGTTTCTCCATAATCTTTTTGTGAAAACCAAGTATAGCAGGGTATGAGTTTGGGTAGTATTTTGTTTGAGTTGACATTTATTCCATCTGAAGAACTGTAGTTTTTTCAGCTGGTGATATTGGCATAATCCTTGGTAAAATAAAATGCCACTGTATAATGTTGTATCTGGAATTTCATCCTAGCATTATCTTATTTCCTCAATTCGACTACTACTGTTGTTGCTTTGGTTATCTTTTACTATTTTTGCTGCCAGTATTTCAAACCTATTTTGAAGAATGAATTTTCTTCAGCCGAGGGTTTGTTGAAAATAACCTCTTTACCTGCATAAAGTCACTCCAACCTCTCCAGACTCCCCTTTGGAGACTCACTCTGGCTACGTTATTCTGCGTCCCAGAGGTCTCATGTATGCAGAGAGACGAGCGATATTTGTATTTTGTGCTTTCGTTTTTGTATCTTGAGTAGTAGTCATTTGAATGTTGTGGTGATTTCTTAGGCTCTGGCCTTCGATTTTTCTATGCTTCTCCCTTAGTGACGTTTGAAATAGTTCTAAACTTATCTAAAATAAGTTATAAACTATCGAGCTTTGCGTAATATTTGAAATAGTTCCAAACTTATGATCTAAAATAAGTTATAAAGTATTGAGCTTTGCTTAAATTGACTGAAAGGTATTCTTTTAAAGAACTCTTAACAAAAATTCAAAATCCTCGTTGACAAATAAGCTAATATGTAGGACAACCAAAGTCCAAAGGTATCCAATTTCTTTTGACATGTCATATTACTCCCAAGTAGGGCTGGCAAAATCAAGTCCAATTTGTTCAATTCGTTTAAATTTGGATGGATTAATAATCTGTCCATTTCATTTTTAATTCATTAAAAGTTGAGTTGATATGTAATTTGAATGAGCTCATGAGAAATCTTGTCAAAATATTTTAATTTTTTTTCTTTCAATTTGAAATGTTATATATAGCTGTAATAAAGAAAAAGAATAATTTTATAAAGTACTAACATAGTTTAAAAGAACAAATAAAACAATTAAACTTAGTAATAATTGGGTTGGGTCTTGATTCGTTATATAACTCATACCTAACCCGTTTTGACCCAAGCAAATCTAGATTGGGTTGGGTCTTGATCCTATTATTGTCTTAACGACAACTCATTAAAAGTTGGGTTGATATGTAATTCGAATTGACTCATGAGAAATCTTATCAAAATATTTTTAAAAAACTTTTTTTTTCAATTTGATATGTTTGTTTTTTGATGACAAGAGAAACCCGCAGCCGCTACTCTTTGGGTCCCACAGGGTAAAACCCCCGCTCCTATACAATAGCTCGCAAACCACACAGGAGAGGTAACCCGTAGTAGGCAAGCCCGGTGCGACGAGCTCAACCCAAAAGGCAAACCCCTTGCTTTCGCTGGCAAGGAGTTTCGAACTTGAGGCCTCCAACATGGAAGTCCCAAGCCCAAATCACTGGGCCATCCCGAATTTGATATGTTATATATAGCCATAATAAAGAAAAATAATAATTTTATTAGGTACTAACATAATTTAAAAAGAACAAATAAAACAATTAAATTTAGTAATAATTGGATTGGGTTGGGTCTTGTTTCGTTATATAACTCATACCTAACCCGTTTTGACCCAACCAAATCCAGATTGAGTTAGGTCTTGACCCTATTATTATCTTAACCCATTATGACCTGTCCAAATTTGACCAACCCGCCAATTATCACCCTCTACTCCCAAGTACTAAACTAAGCAAAGGGATGAGATCCCAACCAAATACTAGAAAGACACATAGTACTAGAAGACGAAAGAATGTTATTCAAAGCGAAACTCTTAATTGAATGCTACATTGATTAAATCCTCTATCGAATTAATTAGTCTTTCTATGAATATGGGTAATAGAAGTCACTCTAATTCTCTTTTATTTATTCAGCATGCATTCCGTTTTTCCTTTAAGAAAATAATAATTATATCTATTACTAAATTATCTATATTTTTAACTCTAATTTGATCACTAGTATGCCAATAAATTTTAAGCAATAATTATTTAAGTATAAAAATAAAAATAGAAAAAAAATATTAATTCTCTCTTAATTTGTTAAAATAAATAAATAAATAAAAGAAAAAAAATATTTTTTAATAAAAGTGGATGATATCACATATTTTAATGGAAAGTGAACAAAAATTAAGGAAAAATGATTTTAAAAAAACATAGTGTTATATCATAGTGAAGGAGGTTCATCTCGTGAATTTTAATATCATTGTTCACGTTCACACTTTCTGAATATTTGCAGATTCTATGCCTTTAAAGTTTGCTTTCTTTTATTTAATTAATTAAATTAAAAATAAATAAACTAGCCATACTTTATATACTTTTTAAGAAAATCCACTTTCCAATTTCTACATAGGAAAATAAACTTTTTTCCAAATTTGCTATTGACCTCACCCATTCACTTTCCATATTAAACTCCAATTTAAATTTAATAAAATCGACTAAAGATCAATTTAGGGAAACAAAATCTTCTTTGTAGAAATTTAAAAATAATATTCCATTTGTCCCATTAGTAACAATTTAATTTTAAAATATTTATTTTACGAAAATGATTTTTAGCTATACAAATATCTATGACTTACTCTAGATTACAAAGTTTTAAAAATATTTCTTTTTTAAACTCTGTATCAAATCAAACTAATTCATATAAAATGAAACGGAGGGAGTACTAAAAAAAAGTCAAACTAAATTCTTAATAAATTACTTATTAACATTTTAAAGCAGATTTTGCAAATCATTTTGAATGAATTTCCCGTGTATAAATTCCTTTTTTAGACTCTACTTTCCATCTTCAATTATTTTTCAAGAAAAAAACATAAAACATCTCCTTATATAGAGTTGAATATCCAAGTAGGTCTTTTTTTAATTGTTCTTCATTTTTGTTTTATAAAAAAAATATATTTTTCTTGTGAAAATGGTTTCTTTTCAATGTTTTTTTTTCTATACAATTCTTTTTCTTTTCTTCTTCAATGGATTTTCTGAACAAGAAAATTCAAGAATTCAGAGAATTTATCATAGGAAAAAACAAATAATACCAACAATTTATGTTGATCAATCTGGCCATGGAGATTATTCAACTATTCAATCAGCAATTGATTCTGTTCCTCTATATAACCAAGATTGGATATGCATATACATCAAAGCTGGAGCATATAGGTACTCACTTCGATTATCGTACGATTTGTTGTTGTTGCGATTCTTTTTTTTCACTGTTGTATTTCATTTTCTTACTGACTTTGATATGCTCTACTTGAGATGATGATTTATTGCAAACAATCTATCTACCTTTACGAGGTAGAATAAGGCTGCGTATACATCACCCTCCCCAAATCTCATTTGTTGAACTAAACTGAGTATATTTTTTACAGTTACTTTATGTCCTATGCTTGTCAATTTTTTTTAATTCTCTTGTTAGATATTTATATGTCGGTAGAAAATGTATGTAGCTTCTAGTATTAGAAAAATTATGTTTTAATAATATTAGATTGATACTTAAAAGGAACCATATATATGAACAATGTAAGAATCGTATCGCCGAGCAAGTTATTAGTGACGGAGATAAAATTTACACTAAGATTCAACATTGATACCATACATATACATGGAGCGTGATTTTTTCGGCTGACCCATGGTTGTTGTTATATATTATTAATTATTTATATATCATTAGAAAATGTAAAGTGTTTCTAATTATTACCCTAGCTAGAGAAAAGCTTTTTATTGAGACTGACTTAAATACAGGTCAAAATTAATAATATATGTAAGATTCATATAATTGATCTTTAACTTATTTGAATTTAATTCACCTTTGACTAATTGAAGTTGAAATTATATGTAAGATTCTTATAATCGACCTCAACTTATTTGACTTTGACGAACAAATTAACTATTATTGTTATTGCATCATACCTCCTTTGACTAATTGATGTTGAAATTTTATGTAGGGAACAAGTGAAAATCCCTAGAGAGAAGCCATATATCTACCTCAAAGGAGAAGGAAAAAGAAAAACAAATGTTACATGGGATGGCCATGAGTCTATTAATACTGATGCTACTTTCATCTCTGAAGCTGATTATACACTTGTCAAAAGCATAACCTTTATAGTAAGACAAACCCCACCCCCACCCCAATAAATAAATAATATCAGAAATTGACTTGTCAGAAACGTTTTCTATGAAAACTCGTATTTTTTAGTAGTGGTTAATTTTTTTGATAAGCATGGTGTCTGAGTTAGCTTGCACACATTTCGACTAATTCTATGGGGTACCTCTCACCTCGATAATCATGGTGTCTGGGTCAACTTGCAAGCACCTCGATTAATTTCATGGGATACTTGCGACCTCCCACCAGCAATAGGGATCAGGTAGCTCTGTCCACCAAGGCTTGGACAGATGCAAAGAAATCATCTAGTGTTTTTATCTCATATGAGATTTGAACTTGATACATCATGGTTCTCAATCTATTTCATTGAGCACTAAGTCACACCCTTGGGTGCAATACAAGTTTTTTTGATAAATGTTTGTTATTTTTTATTCAGAATTCTTATAACATTCCTCCAAAAGGCAGCAATGTTGTGATGCAAGCAGTGGCAGCAATGATTTCTGGTGATAAATCAACATTTTATAGATGTGGATTTATTGGAGTGCAAGATACATTGTGGGATGTACAAGGAAGACATTATTTCAAACTTTGCACTATTGTTGGAGCTGTTGATTTCATCTTTGGTAATGGCCAATCTATTTATGAGGTAAAATGTTTGCAATTATATTTTTGTTTTATTGGTTATTAATTACTCCCTCCGTCCACTTTTAATTTTCATGTTGTGCTTTTCAAAAGTCAGTTTGATTAATTTTCAAAGTTAAATTAGATTACATTAATTCGATATTTTAAACAAAAAAAATTAGATATTCAAAAACTATACGAAAAGTACTATAAATTGCATTTTTTCGCATATCAATATGATAGAAAAAAATACGTCGTAAAATGTTAGTCAAAGTTCTAATAGTTAGACTCTAAAAAAGGAAATCATGACAAATAAAAGTGAACAGAGAGAGTATAATATTAGACATGTTTGTTGTATGGTTATGTAATTTAACTTACCATAAAGTTTGTCTTAGTGCCTGTTTAACCATGAATTTCACTTTTTTGTTTCTCGAAAAACTATTTAGATATAAATTTTTTATAATTTTCTGAAATTTAACTTGAATTCGAATAACTCCAAAAAGTTGTTTTTACACTATTGTGTATATGAATGTACATAGGTTATGAATTATAAAGTTAATGGATATATAAGCTATTGTGTATATGAATGTATATCATAGGTATAGTGTAATGTATACACAATATAAATACTTTGTAAACTAGATGACCGAATGATTCAGACTCATAAGTATCACTAGTTTTCCTTTTACCCTTACCTAAGAGTTCCCACCCTTTTGTTTCCTTCATGACTCGAATCCATAACCTCAGAAGTAGAGGCGAAAGTTATTTACCATCCGAGCAACCTCTTTTGTTGACGTAGTTTTTTTGTTTGTTTTTACTAATTTTTTGTTTGATATATGCAGAGATGTGCCTTAGTAGTAAATGCAGGAGAATTAAATGGAATAATAGGATATATTACAGCACAAGGAAGAACAAGTACAAAGGATCAAAGTGGATTTGTTTTCAAAGATTGTGAAGTTTTTGGAACTGGATTTACTTTTTTAGGGAGGCCATGGAGGGACTATGCTAGGGTTCTTTTCTATGACTGTTCCATGTCAAACGTCGTCGTTTCGCCCGGTTGGGATGCTTGGAATTTCAGTGGACGAGAGTAAGTTCCGATTCCTTTCTATATTTAAGTTATATATACTGAAAGAAAATATTTTGTTACCTTATTCGTATTTTCTTTTTTTTGTTTAACAACAATATTCATCCAATGCTTGGATTTGACTTAATTTGATATTCAAAATTCACTAGCCTGATTTGTACATTAGAATGGGGTTTTGGGGGGTTAAGATTCACAAATAGCCACTTTTAAGCTATTTTAAGTGAAATAATCATTGTCACGGAGTTTCAAATTATGTCGGTATTGTCATTGAATTTTACTTGTAGAATTTGAAATTATATGGATCTGGCTATTTTTCAAAAATTAAGGCCATAAAATGGCCAGTTTATGCTATTTTTATGCTTTAGCGTTCTCTATCAAAGATAACTCATATTTTAGGCTAAGTTACAAGACCTAATCATAAATGTTTATCATCCCATTACATCCTTTGGTGGTAGAAATTTAAACATAATTACTTCCAAAATGATAAAATTATTTAAATCTTCTATATTATATATATATATATATATATATATTATATTTTGAACTTTGAAGGTGTTTTGGTAGAGAGCAAAACTCTTTTAAGAAAATATTTTCCAGTTTGATCAGAAAATAAACCTAATGTGATCTGCCCCTATCAAACCTCGTGCATAGCGAGAAGTTAGTGCATTCAACTGCTTTTTCTTTCTTTCTTCCTTTTAGCTTACTTATTGGCAATTTTTTATATATATAAATTAATCATTATCATCATCATCATCATGGTTATAACCATTATTATAATTTGTTTATGATATAGGAATCAATTGACATTTTCTGAGGAAAATTGCAATGGAATTGGATCAAACACTACACAAAGAGTGCCATGGACAACCAAGTTGAGCCAACAAAAGTTGCAACAATTAACAAGCATTTCATTTATTGATAATGAGGGTTGGATTATGAAGCAACCTCTCAAAGTACTATAGATAATTAATTAATTAGCTTAATTAGATTATTTATGGCACTTAATTAGTTTTTTTATATATCCAGATGAATGAAACATCCACGTTCAAGAATGTAACAAAAATTATTGGTAGAGATTTTGAACTCTTAATTAGCCCATGTTGGATTTTAAATGTTATTTTTTCTTCCTTTTTAACTTGTAATAATAAATAGTAGATGTATATTCCTATTTTTGTGGGATATATGTTCATTGTTTCAATTTTATAAACAGTCCTTTTGAACTTCTCACTGGTTAAGGTTAGCCGCCAAAAGATATAAACAACAACAACAAAATATTCGGTGTAATTTTATAAGTGTGATTTGAGGTGAAGAGAGTAAAATGTACACTACCTTTTGAAGATTATTTTCGATAGACTCTCAGACTCAAGTAACACATATCAAAATGAAGTATGAAAAGAAGTCATGCTTAAAACAAAGGAGAAGAGAACAGTAGGCCAATAACAATTACAAATAATACACAATATTGAAAACGAAAACTTAATAACGTCCGACTACCTACAAATCGTTTACCCTAATTCTCGACCTTCATATTCTCTGGTCCTATCTAGGATCGAGATCATGTCCTCGAGAAGCTATAAAATTACCCACAACGAAAGAAAAGGAAATTTGCTAACTTATTATTATTAATTATTTTAGTGATACCTTCTCTTATTAGGAAACAAATATTAGTAAACCTAAATCGTCTAGGAAAACAAGAAACAAATTAAATTCTATATATTTGGAGGCGAACGACTTTTCGTAGGACTAAGTACTTGTATATTACACTAATTTGTGATTATTCGGATTATACAATAGAAGATTGCGGAATAATATTTTAAAACATTCTTCCGAATTTTTTAGCGTCAAGAGGTATGTATTAATTTTAAATTAAAACTTTTTAGTTATTTAGACCTTATTTATAAAATTATTCAGTATTTATCGAGGACTTTTAACTATATACTAAATAATATAATTGTTTATTTTATTCTATAAATGAATTTAGCATTAACAATTAAAAAAACTTTAAATGAAAAGTGCACACAATTTAATCACAAATGTATTTATTAGTTTATAGTACATTCTTTTATTTGTTCAAATTTTGTATAATGAGGTGTTCATAGATTTAAAAAAATAATTAAAAAAAAAATAAATAAAATAATCTCATAAAAATATAATCATCTCATCCTACGTATTAAACAACAACCAAAAATTCAATTAAGGTTGTGTTAGAGTGATAAGTATTTCTTCATCCTTGATTAAGAGTTTGGGTTCGAGTCCCTTTGTACGTCAATGTGAGAATTGCCGTCGCGAATTTGAATTTAGTTAGACTCCAATGTAGAAAAGTGCTCCTCATAGGACTTGGATATTCAGGTCTTTTGAATTTGCTTAACCCCCCTCGACCCCCACCCCCACCCCACAACCCCAATGATGAGTCACTTGATAAATTCTTTGAAAATTAACTGAAGAAATCTCTCACCTTTTTTCTCCATATTGTTTCTGGTAAATCTCTGAAAAATCCCTTCTCTTTAACTTGTATATGTGCCCTTTGCACTATAATCCATGGATGTAAAGATTTGAAATGAATGATATTTAGTCTATTTATGCTTTTATTTAGGTTTCTATGTACCAAAGATTTGTTTTTTTTTGGGTATCTTTGGAATGAAAATCTAGCAATTTGTTGTTGTTGATTGTGTTAATTAGAACTTTGTGCTTATGTGAGTTTCCAGTTATATATAGAATGTTTAAAACTGTATTTGCCTATTTGGTTTGAGCTTAACTCTTGTGTACACTTCTGATGTCTAACTTATGCAATATGGTCATTGAAAATCGAGTAGTCGGTAGGAGTGCATTGGCTTGCTGTTTGTTCATACTAGTAGTCGTAGTATTGTTCTTGTAGTTTTTGGTCCTTCGATTTCTGTTACTATCTGTTGTTTCTTGTACTTCGACTTCTATGGTAAGTATTATTTTGTTTCTAGTATTGTGCTGTTACTATCTGTTGTTTCTTGTACTTCCATTACTTATTTTTCTGGACTGCGTTGGGATTCTTTTTTTCTTGAGTCGAGGGTCTATCAGAAACAACTGTTAACCTTTTAAGATAAAGGTAAGGTATGTGTACCTATACCCTCCCTAGACCCCACTTTGTGGAACTACACAGGGTATGTTGTTGTTGGATCATTGAAAAGCTAATCACAAGTAAATGTCTGTGTTTGTTCTAGATTGGTAGCCTGAAAAATGTTCTAACTAGCCTACTATATAACCAGTTAAATTGAACAAATAGTATATAAATTATTTGCACTGTCAGTGTATGCAAGTTAAATCCATTTGATTTTTGTGGTTTTTTTTAGGGAATAATGGGGAAAAGGGCTAAGAAAAAGGCTAGAAGTGGTATCAAGGAGACGCGGAATCCCGTTGCATCTGCAAATCGTATTGATGAAAAGAGCAGTCCGAATATTGATACTCCTGATGTTGCTGTTGTTGTTGTAAATGATCGAAAAGGATGTCCACATGTTGATGAGGTTATTGATGTGGACAAAGTCTCCACTAAACTTGAGTCTTCGGAACCAGTTAGGTGTGAGGATTGCAGGGAAGGAGTAGCTGATAGACAAGCTAGTAGGACAAAAGGTAAGCATGGAAAAAAGAAGGGAAGTGCAGATCCCAAGCAGAAGTCTAAAGCCATTTGGGTCTGTTTAGTATGCGGCCATTTCTCGTGCGGAGGTGTTGGGTTGCCTACTACACATCAGAGCCATGCAGTTCGGCATGCGAGACAATACCATCATCCCCTTGCTGTACAGTTTGAAAATCCTCAACTGCGTTGGTGTTTTCTCTGCAATACACTACTTCATGCTAAGAAAGTAGAGGATGGCAGTGAACAAAAAGATGTACTTGAGGACATTACCAAGATGATTAAAAGGCGTCCGTCTGAAGGGCCTACTACTAATGTGGAAGCTGTTTGGTTCGGGAGTGGGAGTGTCACTAGCGAAATTAAATCAGAAGCTTCTGCTTCTATAAGTGCTAATGGAAAAGGTGGTTATGTCATTAGGGGATTGGTTAATTTAGGGAACACATGTTTTTTCAATTCAATAATGCAGAACCTACTGGCAATGAATAGACTACAGGATTACTTTCTTAAGTTTGATGGTTTTGCTGGTCCTCTTACCGCTGATCTGAAGAAGCTCTTTACTGAGACAAGCAATGAGGCTGCGTTGAAAGAATCTGTTAATCCAAAATCTTTTTTTGGTTCAATATGTACCAAAGCTCCACAGTTTCGAGGATACCAACAGCAGGACAGTCACGAATTGCTTCGTTGTTTACTTGATCGTCTGTGTACTGAAGAATTGACCCGCAGAAAGAAAATCAAGTCTTCTCAGGATGGCGGTAAATCCCTGAGTTCATGTCCAACATTTGTCGATGAAATCTTTGGTGGTCGACTCTCTAGCACTGTTAGCTGTCTTGAATGTGGGCACACTTCAGTAGTCTATGAGCCATTCTTGGATCTCTCATTGCCTGTTCCGACTAAAAAACCTCCTCCTAAAGGAGCTCAATCAGTCTCCCATGCCAAAATATCAAAACCTCCAAAGAGAAGTGGAAAAGTTCTTCCTAAAGTTAGCAGAGAAGCAGCTTCTCTCAATTGTCAAGGAAATGGAGAGAAATCTCTCAGCCATGTGCATCCTAGAGTACCTGTCACTGAAGGAATGATACTTCCTTCTGATACATCGCTAGAATCCATTGACGCTGGTGTTATGGCTGATAATACGGGTTTAACTTCACAGGACTCATGTTTCACTGAGAAGTCCCGTAATGAGGAAACTTGCGAGGGTGTGACTAGGCAGTTGGCTACAGTGGATGACTCGACATGGTTAGATTTTCTCAAACAGGATACACTGCCAAATGGTGATGACGCAGCTTCAGAAGTTGATCACATCCTGACTAATCAGGGTTCTGAAACTGGATCTGTTCAACCTGTTGATCCTTTGCAAAATAATCTGGATGCTGATACAGAGATGAAGTTGACATGTACAGACAGCACTCGTTCTCCTAATGATTTAATGTGTTTGGATGACCAAGGACAATCCAAATCACCAGACTGCGATATAGCTTCTGAATTCAGTAAAAAGTTACTGATTAAAGAGTCTGGAAAGATCAGCTCTGTGGATTCAAATCTTGGAACAGATTCATGTTCGAGGCTATCGGAAGATGAAGCCCCGTTACAACTACAAGAGTCAGAGATTCTGTTACTTCCATACAAAGAAGTAACCTCAACTGCTGGCGACATGTTAAAAGAAGGTTGTGAGGTATCCTCAACTGCTGTTGGTTGGGAAGAAGATTCTTTGGACTTGGATGGTGTTGGAGATTTATTTAATGAACCTGAGTCTGATGCACAGTCTTTGTGCAATGCTGCTGTTTTTCAGGCCAATGGACTCAGAGAAGCTAGTTTTACTGTTTCAAACGTCAGCGTGTCTGATCCGGAAGAGGTTGATAATACAGATGCTCCAGTATCAGTGAAGAGTTGTTTGGCTTATTTTACAAAGCCCGAGCTTCTTTCCAAAAGTGAACATGCTTGGCAATGTGAAAATTGCACAAAAGTTCTAAAAGAAAAGAGAATGAGATCTAAGAATAAATTGACGAAGCCTAGATCACATAGCATGGTGAATGGACATGAGGACAAAAATCCAAATGGTGTGTCTTCTTCAGGAACATCTCCTCCGACTGGAATGAGAACTCATAATGGAAGTACGGACAAAGATGCGTTAGAAACTTTTGAGAACAGGTTATTGTCCCCAAAGGGAACCAGCCCTCGAGCTGAGCGAGATTCAGTGTCTTGGCTATCGGAAAACGGCACACAGGAAAATCAGAGTGAAACTAGCAGTCAAGTGAATAGAGACTATCAGACCAATAAAGTTCAATTGCTGGAAGCTCCGCTGATTTCTGCTATATCTGAATCTGAAGAAAGTGAGAATGAGGAGACAGACTTTAAAAGAGTTAGAGTTGAAAGAGATGCAACTAAACAGATCCTAATTGATAAGGTCCCTCCTATTTTGTCAATTCATCTAAAGAGGTTCAGTCAAGATGCTCGGGGTCGCTTGAGTAAGCTGAGTCGCCATGTCAATTTTAGAGATGCAGTTGATCTGAAACCATATGTTGACACCAGGTTTGTTGATTCTCCTTCATTTTGGCCATTTAATTATTTCTGGACTTTTGTGTATCCCTTGTTCATTAGACTGATTCTAATATTTTGATTCATATTTTATGCAAAAATTCAACAAATAACGGTCAAAAACTTTGGAGTCCATAATAGGAAGTTCAGAGGACAAGCTAGAAGACATTTGGTCTAAAAAGGTTCAAGACAACATTAGATAGTGTGGTGTATACTCTTAATTAAAATTGAGAATCTCTTATTGAATCTGAAGATGTGTGATTATGGCCTTCATTGGTATGATTTTTCTTCTTTTTCTTTTTGAGAGGACATTATTTGTGGTGGTTAATGAATTGGGATTTTGTCAAGATATCTGGCTTCACTGTCTAATCTTTGACTTTTAAGCCAACCCCTTAGGATTTTATCAAGATCTCTAGCTTGCTTTCGTGCTGATGTACTTGCAATCCTTAGAGCCTTCCAAGATTTTTTATTAGACACACTTATAAAATAAAAATATTTATTCTAATAAGAATATTTATTCTTCATAAAGAAATATTTATTAAACACGAACAGTAGTGAAGTCATGGAATCTTTTGAGACAGAACTTGTCATTGATGCTATTACACTCTTACATTCGATGTTACTTTGACATTCATTTAATATATCGTTGAACATCTTGCATGTTTGAGAACTTCAGCAGAAGAAATTTGTAACAAACTATGTACCTTTTACATATCGTTCACAGACAGTATACAAGTGTAGAATGAAAACATCCTATTTAGAAATAATCTAACTTTAAACTTCCCATTTTACCTTAATGAGATGATTAATAGCCACATAAGTATCTATGACTTGTTTTAGACCACAAGTTTCAAAAGTTTTCCTTTCTTGAACTCTATGCTCTGTCGAGCAACATCAAATAAAATGGGATGGAGGAAGTAATACTTTGTGTGTGTGTATCACTGTATCCGTGTAACATAACTTATCACCCTTGCTTTTTATGAAAAAAATGATTGAATTCATGTTCTTGTTTCCGACATGTTTTAACACAAAAAGAGAGAAAGTACAGCTATGGTTCCCGAGATTTTTCTCTCATATAATCCACTTGTACTTGATATTCCTCAGCAGCAAGTTGTTTCAGGAACTGCAAAAGCCCTTAGAAACTTTTTTTTTTATCTTTTTAATAATCAATACAAGATGAGGTCCAGGTGTATGCTATTTGTTTATGATAGCGAGGGTGTCAACCAAAAGCTTGTACTGTGGAGATGCATTCTAGAGAGTTAGGGGTCGTTTGGTTGGGAACAAGTTATCCTTGGATTAATTATCCCGGGATAAGTTATTCCACCATGTATGAGGGATAACTTATCCCATCACTGAAGTATAAATGGTGGATAAATAATCCCATGACTGCCTAATACCTCCAACCAAACACAGGATAAAATAGTCCTGCATTTTATCCCTGGGATTAATATACACACCAAACGACTCCTTAAGGTTTTATGATAAGTAGAAGTAAGATTGAATGTATGCACTGCAAGCTTAGTCAAAATAAGAAGAGTGAGTGTGAGGTGAGATTGATGAGATTGTGTTGCCTAAATGCAAACAATTAGATATCTAGACTTGAGGTTTCACGAGAATAGAATGATAGATGAAGATGTTACACATAGAAACAAAATTGGTGCTTGATATGGATAAGTGCTACTGCAGTGTTCTGTGATGAGATAATATCTGGCAAAGTGAAATGTAAGTTCCATATAATAGTTATAATATCATCAATATTATATGTGGGAATAAATGTTGCACTGCCAAAGCCCAGACATCTACAAGATGAGCATCGTAAAACTGCCAATACTAAGATGGATGTGCAGTCATAATAGATTAGACAACATTAAAAATAAGAATCACCAGAAGATACAAGTAGCACATTGAGGATAAAATCAGAGGAGGTACACATGGAAGGAAGTTGTTTGGGAGAGACTTACATTCTCTTGGAATCAATACAAACTTATTATTAGCTCCATAGATCTATGCTGATGGTTGTGATAGCTTATTTTTGCCTTGGGAGCTGATAATCTCTTTGTAATGCTTGCATCTTCTTGATGCGTTTTGCTAATGATATCCTTCTTATTTCATCAAAAAAAGCAAACTTAGTGTAAGATGGGGCTAACTTATATAGGCAATGCGAACTAGTTGGACATATGTTCTAGTACTTTTCGTGTTTGCATGAGATGAACTTAAATGAGGAAAAATGGTCATTGAGGATTCATATAGTCAACCCAACTTTTATGGGACTGAAGCATAGCTTTGGTCATCCCTTTGTCCCAATTTATGTAATTCACTTTCCTGTTTAATTTGTATGAAAATAATGATACCTTCCTATATTTAGATGCAATTCAGCTTGAAACTTTTCATTTTACACTTAATGTGATGATTGACCACCAGTTGCAAAGTCCTTTTTTTCTTTCTTACACTTTGTGCCTAGTGGTCCTAGTCAAAGTGCATCACGTTAAATGGGATGGAGGGAATATAAATTCAGGGATTTCCTATGTTGAAACAGTTTTATGATAAATTGACAAGGAATACATCATGCAGGATGTCAAAGGAATCCTGGCAAACTGAAATAGCTCTCATAACCTTCTCTCACAGCTCTGCTTGCTGATTTGCTTTCAGTTGTGGCCACGCAAGATAAGCTTTTATCTATTATCCTGTACAGTTTTAGAATTCCTCCAAGTTGCTCTGATCCATCTGTCTGTGATTACGAGGATGTGCTCATAATTGTTCTTTTTCTGGACTATTAGCCGATCATTTTACTACTACTATCATAAGAGAGAGTTACATACGTATATTTTTGGGTTAAATTTTTCCTGAGGGCAGGGACTGAGGAAGCCAAATCTTTCTGTGTTCAGAAAATGGAAAATCATCGTAGCTCAACCCATTCTACTCTGTAATTATTTCTCCTTTTGTATTAGAAAATTATATTATATTATGGAATAGAATAGCAAATCTGCTGAGGCTCTAGATGAGAGTTGTATTCAGATGATTTCTACAACTTGATCGGCATTATAGAGCTAAATAACTTGAGAATAATTATGTGGAATGCAATCCATGAAAATAACAAAGTAATGTACTGATGTGGAATATAAAAAAATGTCCAGAGTATCATGTGAATCGAGACCACATGTAGTTTGATAAACAATATGTTTTGATGAGTATTTGAAACTGCGTTGAAATGTTATTTTTTTTAAGCCGATTGTCTATCATAAGCAATCTCTCTTTCTCTATAAGGTAGAGGTAAAGTCTGAGTACACTCCACCCTCTCCAGACCCTACTTGTGGGAATACACTGTGTATTGTTGAGTATTTACATTTTTCAGTGAAAACTCTATATGTTCGGACTCCGGAGATACCATGCAGTTTCATTGGTGAGTTGGTACGAAAACGATCCTCATTTCTCCATGAGTTAGGTACCAAAGTTGGACAATAAGTGTGTTAAATTTTGCTGGTGTTTATTTCTCAACACAGCTTTGTGGTGTGTTAGCTTCATGCTTAGTGATTTCCAATGCCCTCCATAGTATGTTAGTGATTTCAAAGATTTGTTGATAAAATGACCATATGTTCAATGCACATGCAATATGTCATTTTTTTCTATTAAGTTTCTGCAAAATGGAATATCTCTGCTGAAATAGCCTGATGATTACTTGATGATCGCTTTTGCAGGTGCCTGCAGAAGGATACATACAAATACCAGCTTATTGGTGTAGTAGTACATTCGGGGACGATGAGGGGAGGTCATTATGTTGCATATGTTAGAGGAGGTCCCAAGATCACAGGGAAAGACGAGAACGCGGAAGATTTTGTGTGGTATTATGCAAGTGACACTCATGTTCGTGAGGTCTCATTAAAGGATGTTCTTCGCTCTGAGGCATACATTTTATTCTACGAAGAAACTTGATATAAATTTCTTAATTTATGATAATTTTTGGGCATACACACACAGAAGGAAAGGGAGGGGAGAGTGAATATTACCATCCCCAGTATCAACACCCATTTTATATTTTTTAGTTTAAAATTTTGATGTGCGATTGATTAAGGAAGTTACATATTTTAGAATGTACTTTTTGAGAAAGAGAATATGATTATTTTATTTTTTTTAATGAAAATTGAATTAGTACATGGGATGAAAATAACGATAGCAAGGGACGGAGCTACACTTTTAGCTATGAGTTCGGTAGAACGAATAGCTCTGGCCAAAATCATATATTTGTAATAAGAAATCTACTTAATATGAATATATAGTTTATCTAGATTGCAAAAAATTGCTTATTTAGAATTCAGAATTCCTAAGCTTAAAATTTTGGACTTATTTTTTTTGTAGCAAAAAGGGAAAATTATATCTCATGAATTATAAATCATGGATCGTGTCAATGTCAACTTAAAATTTATAAATGTTTGTATACTTTTCTTGATTATGACTATATATAATATATCAAATAAAAAATGACTTTTTTCAAAATATTTATTTATACGTTTAGAGCCTGTCTTAGTAATTATCAGTTAGTCAACAAATATTAGTAAAATCCTTCATGATTTTTATTTCTAAAGTTTTTGTTAGCCTAGTCTATGCTCTCTCTCTCTTATATTTTAATTTTTTAAGAAAATAAGTTTTCTTTTAGTGTGTTGAAATCATCAAAATAGCAAAAATGATGTTAAAACCGATGCTCTATGTATACAGAACGAAATGTAGTACTATAAGATACGGATATAGGATGTATGGTTTTCCTTTTGTGGCCGCATCCAAAATTTTGAGTTTATCGGCTCTGGATTCTAGAAAAGGTAATTTACTGCATTCTGAACAACTTATTTATACATATTAAATGAAAATCAAAGCAATTGAGTTTTATTGAATCCGTAGCTAGAGTTTTATTTTCAATTTGTGAAACATGGTGTTGATTGATTATAGAACAACTTCTTCATCAACCAAAGGATTTTCTCAACTTCATGAGCTGATGATATCTTTGATGAAGCAAAACAGAGTCGGGTTCAGAATTTAAACTTCTTAGTTATGTCAGTTTACTGTGTGAAATCGAACGATTCTATAACAGTTGGGTCAACTCATGAGAAACAAAATGTACCTAGAATCAGCAGAAGTGTCCCGAATGCAATGGCAGGTGAACAGATTGCAGCAGGATGGCCTGCTTGGCTTGCTGCAGCGGGCACTGAAGCTATCGATGGATGGCTTCCTAGAAAACTTGAATCGTTCCACATGCTTGATAAGGTTGGTTATGGAGCTTACAGTAATGTTTACAAGGCTCGTGACCTCGAACACAACAAAATAGTTGCTCTGAAACGATTGAAGTTTGACAATGTCGAATTTATGATGAAGGAAATCAACATTTTACGAAGGCTGGATCATGAAAATGTTATCAAATTGGAAGGGTTGATCATCACATCAAGTATTTTGTCTGGTTATTTATATCTTATTTTCGAGTATATGGAACATGATCTCAAAGGACTTCTATCAATCCCCGGTGTATTTTTCTCCGAATCACAGATCAAATGTTATATGAAACAACTTCTAAATGGAATTAATCATGTCCATAGTCGAGGAATCCTTCATCGAGACATAACCACTTCAAATCTATTACTTGATAATCGCGGTATCCTGAAAATTGCAGACTTTGGCCTGTCTACACTTTCCAAATCCAAGCCTAATTTCCCTTTGACTAGCTGCGTTGGGACTCTCTGGTATAGAGCACCAGAACTGTTAATTGGATCGTGTTTTTATGGAATTGAAGTGGATCTATGGAGTATTGGTTGTGTACTCGGAGAATTGTTTAATGGCAAAGGAATTTTGCAAGGTAAGAACGAAATCGATCAATTACATAAGATATTCAAGCTCTGTGGATCTCCTTCTGATGACTATTGGCAAAAATACAGTTCGTCTAATGCAGCAATTTTGAAACAGAAAGTACCTTACAACCCGAAAATCGAAGAAACATTTCATGATATTCCTGTTGCTGCTCTGGAACTTATGCAAATTCTGCTTTCTATAGAACCACAGTACAGAGGGACTGCTGCTATTGCTATGGATCACAGTTTTTTCAAAGTTGAACCATTTGCTTCCGATTCGTTTAGTTTGCCTAAATACCCTCCAACTAAAGGTTTGGATGTAAAATGGAAGAATTCTAAGGTGTATTCAACCATTTTCGACGAAATTAACTGGATTGATGAGCAGTATGATTTTACCAAGGATGCTTTAGAGATTGCACCCTGGGCAACAATAGAGGAAAGACGAAGATACAAAATGTCCGAATCTGCAAATTTTTCTGAAGGAGCTAATAGAGATAAGGGCAAGGAGGATCAGGAACACAACTTCTGGAGTTTTATCAAGGGAAAGAAGAAGCAAAATCATGTTCTATCAACTGCTGCCTCGAAGCGAATTAATGGCCATGATATCAAGGGGAAAAAACAACACTGTGGTTTATTTACTGCTGCATCAAATCAAAATGATTGCGAAATCCAGGGAAAGAAGAGTAATTTTTATGCTCGGTTACCTGTTGAATCGAACTCAATGGATGTGGATCGAGTGCTCAGGGAGCATGATCGGCATATCCAGGAAGTTGTTGAACGCGCCAAGCTTGAGAAGAAAATGAGAGCTAAAGTTCAGGCCTGAGCCTGATGGTTGAAGTAAGTAAATTTAGATAAAAGTTAAGGGTACATTTTTCTCTCCTTCTTATGGCATGGATAAATGTTACTTGTCTCGGTTTGTAGGTAAGGTGAGAGCTTCAAGCCCGATTTCAGGTGGTGGACCCACCACACTAGCACCGCCTGACGAAGGGGGGAAGGGGAAAGCTATAGGCCCAAAACCTTCGATCCTTCTTTATAAATGGGGGTGCCCGAGGCACCTCATCTTCTGTGACCTTATCATGTGGTTAAAAGAAAAATGTACAAAAGAATAGTAAATGATATTCCCCTTCCCTTTTTTGCTGTCATGTTTTTCTTGCAATCCTGTTTCGAGAACTTCTCTTTTGAGTCTAGTGTCTAATGGGAAACAACCTCTCTACTCTATAAAGATACGGCTAAGGTCTACGTACCTCATACCTTCCATAAACGTCACTTGTGAGTTGTTGTTATAACTCCCAAGGCACAATGAGTACAATTTAATTTTGCTGTTATAAAAGTAAACTTAAGTTACCTTAATGTCAAAAATAGTCGTGTTTTTTGTTACAGTAGGTAAAGTTCAGTAAATTTATTGTTACAAGCGAGTAAAGTTTAGTTACTTTAATGCGAAACTTTACTATCATAGCTGTAAAAGTTTTGTGACAACCATTAATCTGTTGAATTCCTTGAAGAATATCAGTTAGTACTATAAGATTTATATTTTGTCACATCAGTTACTTATGCAACCCCCTCCCCCCCAGACTATTTTATGTTGTCAACAGTTAATTTGAGTCACATTAAAACTCTTCACTTATTAATTCAACCCAACAAAACGAAAAGAAAAAAACAGACATTCCTTAATATTTTTGTGCAATTTTATTAAACTACTGAATGGGTTTCCATCTACTAAGTCTAAGTGCTATTTTAGTATTAACTAAAGTTTTTGAAAGTCAACCTTTGCCATTTGATAAAAAATACAACATTTCTGGGGGGAACAACAATGTCAAGTCATTAAACAATGGAGAAGAAATTCAGTTATCCTTTGATAAACTTTCTGGTGATCTTAATTTTGTAGTTTTCTTTCTTCTTTCTTTTAGTTTTTTTACTCATAGAATCCTAAATATGAAATGACTACTTTTTAAATGGCATAATACATGGATAGACATATCTTAACTTGACCTCAACCGACAATACAATAATGCACGCCTAGACACTTCAACTTGTTTCAACTGTCTCGTGGACATCCAGCGCTGACATGACACATAATTTTTGGAGGTATCTAGATGATCATTTTGTACGTTGACGTGTTCAACTGACACATTGGAAACTAGTTGAAGAGTCTAAATATGCATCCTCAAAATTGAAGTATTTAGTTGAGGCCAGGTTAAGGTGTATGTCTACCTATGTATTATATGTCATTTAAATAGGGAGATGTGTCAAACTTTGTCCCTTTACTATCATAAATTGTTCAACTTTGCCTATCGTTAGACTTTGGGTCTATCCAAATTCTTGTCGTTAGCATATTGTCTTGTATTTTTTTTTTCTTTTTCAGTTTTTTTTTAGACTCCTAAATACTAAATGAATTATTATTTTTTTCAAACAATAATTGCAGGGTGTGGAATTCAGTCCAAACAAAGTTATGGCTCTGGATCATTCAAAATGAGAATAAAGCTACCAAACAAAGACTCAGCTGGGGTAGTGACAACCTTTTATGTAAGAGCACATATATACATTCAATTTTTCACTTCTTAGGAGTTAAAATAATTTAGTTTTTTTACCATAAGTTTTATAAATATTAATTTCTTGAAAGGGGGGAGTTTGGTGAAAAAAATATTTCGCGTTCACGTAGGTTCGAGAAAGGGTCAAATTCCAAGGAGTGTGATATAGATAGACAGTCAACCTAATACAAATATTGTGGCTGCTTCCACGACTCGCTCTCGTGACCTAAGGTCACATGGAGACACCTTTACTATTTCTCCAAGACTTATCTTCCTTCTAGTACTAGATAAACTCTTTTTTTTTTTAAAAACAAATGTTAGATTGAAGGTTACCGACTTAAATAGAGTGACATTGTCAATGAGGATCCATATAGCCGATTTTGCTCGGATGTAGTAGTTATTAAATATTTCATTACATTCAAAACTCTAAAATTTCATAATAGTGTGGAAATTTTTATTTAATTTAAAGTTACTCAATTTTATTTTATAAGTTGTATGGTTTATCCTTTTTAAAAAAAATATCTTTTGGTAGTTACATTCACATACAAGTCACGATGATGAATTGGATTTCGAGTTTTTAGGTAATAGAAAAGGGAAACCATACACATTGCAAACAAATGTATTTGCAAATGGTATTGGTGATAGAGAGCAAACAATTCAACTTTGGTTTGATCCAACAACAAATTTTCATGAGTACTCAATCCTATGGAATTCACATCATATTGTGTAAGTGTATATTTCTTTTATGTGTCTATCCAGTATTCGATATTCGCTTTGTAGTTCGATTAATTTGAATTCATGCTGAAATGCTCCCAATAAAATTCTCGATCTTTAGACATTTGATTAAAACTTTGATAATTACTAGTTAACTACATAATATTTTTATACAATCTCTTGATCTATAAATCTTCGCTTATGTCCCTTTTCAAAATATAATAGATTAATCTAGACGTAGCAAGTTACTTCATAGTATATCACGTAATGTTAGATCAACCAATCGGTTCTTTCGATTTAATCATCTAGTATATGAAGTTTACTGATCTGGTTAATTTAGATCCTCATCGAGTAGACTACGCCCAATTATCGTTTGTCCAAAAAGCTCTTTTAGGAATAAAGTAAGACGTCAATTTCTCCTATGACAAAAAGTCTTTCATTTTTTAAGACTGAAATCAAGACTTCTAACTAAAAGTGAATGAATCACAACCATCCTATTGTACCTCTCTCAATGACAATATGGTGTTTTCATTTGCTATTTAATACTACATGATTGATTATTGTCTAATTGATTTGTTTATTTAAAGTTTTTTTGTAGATGAAATACCAATTAGGGTTTACAAGAACAAATCCCATAGAGGAATTGGATACCCTTCACAACCAATGCAATCAGAAGCCACAATATGGAATGGAGAAACTTGGGCAACAAAAAATGGAAGTGAAAAAATCAATTGGTCCAATTCTCCATTCATAGCACAATTCCAAAGCTTCAACATTGAAGGCTGCCCTTCTAATAATCATAATTTAAATTGCAATTCAACAAAGTTGTGGTGGAATTCTAAGAAATTATGGAAACTAACTCATAATCAAGAAAAATCATATAAAGATATTAGAAGCAAAAATATGATTTATGATTATTGCAAAGATACCAATAGATTTCAAGACATTCCTTTAGAATGTTCAAAGTGATTATTAAATATTTGATCTTCTTATGATACACTCGATTCGATGCAATGTGAAATACAGAGCCTTAAAAGTTTAATCTGATCAATTGTTTGATCCATAAAAGTTTATAATTGATTAATGCCATTACATGAAGTTTTGCTTATGTGGTGATCTGGTAATTATATTGTTTTTCCGCTTTTACGAGTATATATTTTAAAAATAAAGAAAATAACGTTTATAGTGAAATTAATAAAAATAAGTTTTGCACGCAATATTTTATGTTGATTGAGTCTTTTTCATCCTCCAACCCATCTTTTGTATCCATCATATCCCCTACCACTTCACATTCTTATTTCATAGTAATTATCTAAATTATATAAAAATATTTTTAAAATAATATATTTACTTAGTATTAAAAAAATCCTTCCTACCTAACACTCCTATTCTCATATGTTCTTTTCTTTTCCTTTTAGGTTTTTTCTCCGTATTCTATATCCATATTGTTGTTCACTATTTCAGATTCACATCGCGCATGATTTTATTTAGAGAAAAGCTTCTTACATATTTTTTTATTTGATGTCTAATACCTACATTATTATTTAAGCATTCCATATTCACTCATAGGGATGACAATGGGGAGGTGCGGGGCGGGTTGAGCTTAACCCGTAAAAATTTTAATCCGCCCTGTCCCGCCCCGCATAACAACTTTTTTCATTTTCAACTCGCCCCGCATAGACCCGCCCCACATGAATCCGCTCTGCATAATTTTTTTAATATTTTCTTTTTCTAGTTAAGTTTGATACTAAAACTAAAATTCATAAAAATAAATTCATTTTTTCATTAAGTTGTATTAATTTAATAGGAGAGTGACTTAAAAATTTATTTTTTAGAGGTCAATTGGGAAACATGTAAAAAATTATATTATTTTTTATTGAACCATTATCATTTACTATCTTGAATATTTTAGTAGCTTTAAAGAAATTATCTTAATACATAATGCTCTATCACTCTTATAACAGATAAAAAGTTAAAATTAAATTTGAACCCACATAAAATCACATATACCCGCCCCGCCCCGCATTAGTTTTAAAAAAAATTTACTTTTAACCCGCCCTGCATTCGACCCGCCCCACACAATCTAAAACTCACCCCGCCCCACATAACCTTGAACTCACCCTGCCCCGTATTCGGCCCGCCACATTACCATCCCTACAGTAATATCATATATGGCAGAAAACATCATACCCTTGACTGGACTCGAACCCAAACTCTAACGCCTTTGATTAAGGAAGCAGTAGTGTCACTCTGCAACATCACAAGATAAAGAAAATAAGAAAGTTAACATCACGAGATTCTCACGTTATATGTTCCCAATCTCCCAGACGATTTCTCTCACTCCTCTTTCTCTCTGCTCAAAAGCTCGCTGATCATCATCTATGGCGGTACCAATTTTCCAACTGCTTCACGACGGAGTATAAATTCAATTCCTCTTCCACTACTCTCCGATTCTTCATGTCAATTTCGCTCTGAAAAAATCGAGAATGGCTAATCATCACGTTCCCGATTGGCTCAACAATTCGCTCTGGTCTTCTCGTTCGCCGCTGCCACAACAATCGTTAACTCCAGCGAAGACTTCAATTGACAGTGAGGATACAAATCGCTCAGCGAATTCAGCTGTAAAATCATCGGTTAGTGCAGAGTCTTCGGTAAAATTGCCAGTTCCAATGCCGCCTCCTGCTGTAATTAGAGCTGAACCTCGTCCTGTGCCGCCTCCGTGCCCTAAGGCGGAAATTGTTGGTCCTTTAAATAGTAATAGTAGTAGTGATGGTGAAAATGGGAGCTCAGCTAGTAGTACTACGACATCTGGTATCTCTTCAACTGAGGATATTTCTCGCCAGGCTCAGCTTTCTCAAGAGGTCACTAACTTCTCTCTTTTGAGTACATTCCTTAATAGGAGTATATGGAGGTCGGGAATTAGGGTAGAATGTTAGTAGGTGCTCGAGCATTGTCTAGTTTTCTATATCAGTATTATTATTATTATAGTAATTAATTACTCTTCTACTGTCGTATTCTTCCATTTTTTATCACCTATTGTTTTTGTTACCTTTTCTGATAAAGTTTTTTATTACCTTTTGCTTAGGTTATATTGCTAGTTTTCTTGTCTTCCTTATTTTCAGCATGACTTTTTCACTTCTGTATTTCCTTTTCGTAATGTTTTCCTAATATACTTTACTTGAGCCAAGGTTTCTTTGGAAACAGTCACTCTACCTTCACGAGATAGGGGTAAGGGTGTGTAGATACCCTCTGCAGACCTTACTTACTTGTGGGACTACACTGGATTTGTTCTTGTTGTTGGGATAGAGCTTTAATTTATTCACTTGTTAAGAGGTCATTTGGTTCATATACTGGTTGTATCATGGATTATAATGTAGGGATTGTTATAGGGAGATTAATTACTCTATAGTTTAATATTGTATTAGCTATCCTATGTACATAATATCAAGTGTAATATAATATCTGATGTTGGTGATTGTTTGATTCCCTGCCGGGAGTTACATCATGTACTAGAGTTAATAGTATACACTTCCACAGCTAGTTTGTAGTGCTGTATCTATTCCGATACAGAGACCTTTTATGATTAAAATGTATGCATCAAAACTCCAGGTTCCTCAGGGTAAATGCATTAAAATGGAACAATTTTTTGCAGATGGTGCTGCTCCGGGTGGTGGCAAACTTGCTTTGGGAAAAAATTTATTATTAGTAATCCATTCCCCATTCCCCTTCCCTCCCTCGTATTATTAATACAAAAAAGATTTTTTTTTAAAATATGTTATCTGAATTGATGTATAAGTGTATTAGTTAAACCAGAAATAAAAATTGGCTACCAAACAGAGGACAAACAATACCAAATTTTGAAATGGAGTCTTTTTCTTAATCTGTCAACCAAACAACCTTTTGACTTTTATACTAGACAATATATATCATTTTTACTCTATACATAACTGAAAAGACAAGTACAAGTAACCAATTGTGATTTGTAATCTGAGAATTAAGGTAAGTACCATGTTATAATATGTAAGGTAAGGTCTGCTTACACTCTACCCTCCCCAAACCCCATTTGTTGTTGTACCATGTTATAATATGTAAGGTAAGGTCTGCTTACACTCTACCCTCCCCAAACCCCACTTGTTGTTGTACCATGCTATAATATGTTAAACTACATGGATAATGTAAAACGACTTTACATTGTTAGTGCATATAAGTTAAATCTTGTGGGATGTGCATGACTTGGTCGTATCCACCACTATGTATAGGAGAAACGTTTAGTTAGCCAATGACGTTTGTTAGTCTCTTTTGTCTTTTAAATAAATACAATGGCAATAAAATTATTATGCTGCTTGAGGGTTGAAAAGACCTGATAGTGGAGGACATCACAAAGAGTAGCTAGTTTTAGGATAGGAAGGCCTATTGGGGTATGTTCTTCTTGTTCCTAATCAACTGTTTCATTTTTATTGGATGTAGTTGTCAAGGAAGATTATTAATTTGGGGGAAGTCCGGAGGCTAGCATCACAAGGGATACCAGATGGAGCTGGCATTCGTGCTATAGTATGGAAGGTACAAAATGTGTCACACAACTTAATATTATAAAACATTAATTTCTGGCATTTGTTTTGGTTAAAATTGGAGAAAATTCTTTTTCTAGAAATTTGTGGATAGTAAAAGGTCTCATCTTGAATACCTTTCAACTATATGTATCATCTTGAGTGCATGTCTTTGTGCAGCTACTGTTGGGGTATTTGCCAACTGAGAAAGCGTTATGGCCAACAGAACTGGCTAAGAAGAGGTCTCAGTACAAGCAATTTAAAGAGGAGCTCCTTATGAACCCTGTAAGTTCTGTTTTTTTCACTAATGCATGACATCTTACAACTTATAATAACTAAAATACCATAAAGACCTTTACAGTCATGTTTACCCCTCTTTGTCTGTCGGTACTTCTCATGCTTCTGACAAAAAAAATAAAAAATCATCTTTGATAGGTGGAGGTTGTAAACGTTGATTACAAGAACTACCCGTTGGAGCTTAACCGTTACTTTTAAATTTACCAAAAAAAATTTAAAAAAAAGGAATGAGCAGAAGACATTGTGAAAATAAAAGAAAAAATTTAATACTCTAGAGCTAATCAGATAAATATTGAAACTAAAATACTGAAAGCTGGTGGAACTAGTGTACCAAAATGTCAGAGTGACAACATAAATTAAGATAACCGTAAATTGAAATTTGAACGTGATCTTGAACTGAAAGGTTTGAATCTAAATTTTGCTTACGTCATGTAATAATAAATAATTTCATAATTGATAATTGAGAGTTTTGGTAGATTGTCAAGAGAGAGAAGAGAGAACTGGGAACTTCAATAGTGAAAAATGAAGTTAGGATTGAACTGTATTTATAGTTGATATTTGGGAGGGTTGAAATGTGATCATTCAAAGTAGAGAGTTAAAATATGATTCTTCAAATCCCCTGCATGGAGCTATTTATAAGTATTTAAATGTGGTTGACCACTATAGCAAATATTGTTATGGAAACACAGACTTTGTTTGCAATAATTAATTTTGTAGTTTTCCTTCTCTTTCTGCACAGAACATTATAGACATATTCTTGCGCAGATTGCTTATTGCTCATGTTATTTAGTCCCCTTTGGTATTATTGGAAGGCTAATGTGTAAAAAAGATTGTAAAAAATGCTCTCATAGAATCAATACCTATCAAAGAAACAAAAAGTGTTCTCATGGAATCAATAATTCATGTATACTATGTGAGTTTTGTTATTATGGAAGCATCATTTATTTTCAAGTACAAAAGTTTCCTGAATGTTGTTATGGCTAGGCAGTCAGAGATTGCAAGGAGGTTGGAGAAGTCTGCAAGTCTTGACAACGATGGAACAGGAACAGACATTGAAGGCAAAGGTGTACTCTCAAGATCAAAAATAACTCAGGAAGAGCATCCTTTGAGTCTTGGAAAAAGTAGCATTTGGAATCAGTTCTTCCAGGTACCCCCTTTTTCAAATGATCTTTTCCCCCAGTATCTACCTCTAAGATTATGTTGGGCTTTTTCTGTTAGAGCACCATTGTGGAGCATAACAATACATGTCTTCAAGACAAGTGCCTCAAACTGAATGTCATGATCTATTTCGTACATTCTGTTTTCTGTAAATGTACCTTAAAGGGGCCATTTGATTCTTATGCTTGTTATGCAGGGATTATAATGCAGGAGTTATTTATGTAGCGAGTATTAATGAAGGGACTGTTATACGGTGGCTAATAGTGTTGAGATTGTTATGCAGTGCATATTTAATACAGGGATGTTATGTAGGGATTACGTACTTTAAGCGCATTTCATGTACAAATACTTTTATCGTTGTACTACTAATACTCATATTCTTATGACACATTCTACCCCACATAAAATAATACATAAAAATTTCCGAATAGCTGAATTCATATATTTAGTACTGCCAACCAAGCGTTGCATTCCTTATGAGGGGATTTTTTTTCCTATACGACCGACCAAACACTACATTAGTTGTGCGTTCCGAATCTTTCCAACCAAACATTGCATTATTTCATACAGAACTTCATGTTGAGATTATTTTTCCTAATACCTCCAACCAAACGACCCCTAAAAGTATGGTACCCCCGTCGAACACTGCACATATCTAATACCAGGATTCGCTTTGAAGCTGTTGTCGGTATTAGTGATATATTAACTTATTTTTTTGATTTTTTTCCTCAACCATACTTACATTACACTGGACACATATCAATTCTATCATGACTGTCTTTTGTATACAATTAAAATTTTAATTCCTTCAAAATGGAAAAAAACAACAAGAAACTGCAAAAATTGTCAAGTTGACAGGAGTATGTCACAACTTATTACTGTTGATAATTTGTCTTATGCTATTTTCTTTAGGACACAGAGATTATTGAACAGATTGATCGGGATGTAAAGCGCACCCATCCAGACCTGCACTTTTTCTCAGGAGACACACCGTCTGCAAAATCTAACCAGGCAAGAGCTAGTCTTTTTGGCTTTATAATACAAACCACAGTGGATTGACCAAGTCTATCTTTTATTTCCAGGATGCTTTGAGGATTATGCTCATTATATTTGCCAAACTGAATCCTGGTATTAGATATGTGCAAGGGATGAATGAGATCTTGGCACCACTTTTCTATGTATTCAGGAATGATCCCAATGAGGAAGATGCAGTAAGTGTCTAAGTGATGCTTTGTTCCCTTAGTGACGTTTTGTGGGTAGTTACTCCCAGAACATGATAGCTGGTAACCAAGTTTTGCTATAGAATTTGGGGCCAGCTGAATTATTTGAAACTTGCAACTGCTGATCTTCGACCAATGAATTATTTTAAACATAGTTCTTTATATTTTATCTTGCACTTTTGTCTTATGGTTTTCCCTTGTGGCTCTGGTTCTCTGTGATAATGATAGTTGTGGTTCTGTATATTGATTATTTGGTGAAGAGTGCTACTCGGTTTGTCAAAACCTTTGTATGCTATATCTTTTTTCTAGACTGAGTTATTTTCTCAGCTGTTTCTAGACTGAAGCTTCAAAGGTCCTCGTCAATCAGTCTATTTATCATTTCTATCTGCAAATTATACAGGCAATGGCAGAAGCAGATACTTTCTTCTGCTTTGTGGAGTTGTTGAGTGTATTTCGTGATAATTTTTGTCAGCAACTTGATAATAGTGTTGTTGGTATTCGTTCCACAATTACAAGGCTATCTCAACTTTTGAAAGAGCACGATGAAGAGCTATGGCGGCATCTTGAAGTGACAACTAATGTAAGATTCCTTGTTTAGTGCATTATTGGCTATTACATTTTTGTCCAGTCTTGAGAACATCTAATTTAGACATTATTGATGTTATTTGCATATTTACATTTTTGTATGTTATTTGCAAATTCTGTTATTTGCATATTTACATTATTGATGGCATGTTTTATAATATTAATGTAGTCAGTTATTTAAAGAATAACTGTAGCGTTAATGTGCCTGTCAACCTGGAGGCTTAATCTTGTCCAGAACCTTACTTTTTGAATGCAAGCTATGTTACACAAATCCTCTTATAGGTACATATCTGGTACGGGTATCTCAAGTGTTTTTGCTATTTTTTAGTATATTTTGAAGTATCAGCACTGCATCTTACACCCTTATACACCCGTACGACATGTGTACGTCAAGGCAAATACAGGATCAGCATAACATAGAGTTCAGGTGACCATGTCCACACCTGGTTTAAGCCAGTTTTAAGCCCAACAGCTTTCCATGAAACATGTTGGGCTTGTTCATTTGTGAATTGTTTCCTTTGGAATGAAAACAGTTTTTCATTGTCTGGCACCTTATATATTCTGGGCAGCCAAGTGACCGAATTGATAATTGATTCAGATTCGCATGTAGCCTGTCCCTAAGCTGAATTATATTCTTGATTCAAGATCCTTTAGTCATCCACACCTTCCTTTTAGTAGGATTTGTCTGGATTTCTTCTTTCTTTGCCTTTCAGGTAATATTAGCAGCTGGTATAGTATATATTTAGAGAATATATTGGAAACACGTCTCGAGAGAATTTATACATGTCCTGATTCCTGTGCTGAGAATTACTTGCCTGGATCATGAATTTAAAGTCATAAGACATCCCATATGTTTGTGATTGTCCTTGTGCTTTAAGAGGTTTCTTCCTTGTGCTTTCTTACATCGGAATTTGTTGGTTTTACTGATGGATGTGCTTGCTTGGTACAATAAATTCAGCACATTTTCTTATTTTTCCCTTCGGTGCGACCATGCAAGAGATTGCCTTGACTTGCTTTTCTGATATTTTGAGTTTAACACTGATCTTTTATGTGTTCGTTGTTGGATGTTAACAGGTGAATCCACAGTTTTATGCATTTAGGTGGATAACTCTCCTTCTGACGCAAGAGTTCAATTTTCCAGACAGTCTTCTTATATGGGACACTCTCCTAAGTGATCCTGAAGGACCTCAGGTTAGATGTCATGGAGTTAAAAGTTGATTTTCCATCCTTTTATCAAGTCCATCTCATTACTACTTTTCTTTTTTCTTTGGATAAGTAATTTCATTGACTTTAAGGGGAAAATTCCACATCAAGGTTGTGTACAAAAAGAAACTCTAATGCGATTCTCTACAAAGAGAAATTAAGTCTTATTGGAGCTTCAAAGGTTTTAGAGTCAAATTCCACTAATGTTGCTGTCCATGCTGGTTTCTGCCCACCCCAATGAGCTGGTTAATGCTCCGAAAGGCACCTGAATAATTGCCAATATCTGATCCTCTGAATTTTCTTTTTGTATGGGGGTTGTCATCATCCGTCTCCTTACTCCTCAAATACACGAAGAGCTATATCTCTTTTAAGATGTTGCTTGCATGAGCTCATAGTTTATAGTTTTATCCTTTTATAGATCTGCATTACGGATTTCACTGTTACATCCTTCAGGAAGAGAAAGAAAGTAGAAATACCCAATTGAGAGGTCATTTACCAGCTGAGTTGCTCGGACTCTCCAAAAATGTTGCCGCACCCGTGTCAGATCCTCCAAAAATGCACTACTACTGAAGGATCCAACATGCACCCAGTGACATTTTTGAAGAGTCCGAGCAACATAGTTTACCAGAGACTCAAAACTGGAGAGGGATAAAATGTATGTGAAATGATCTTTGGTTTCCACTCGATTAATAGTTTCATCGCAGTGTGTTATTTTAGAATTTCTTGTAAGCTAGGTGGTCCAGTTCCAGAGTGAGATTTTTGGACTCTTGCGTCATTGCTAAGTGTAGATCTTTTTTTATGACCGTGAAATCTGTGTAGGGCTAACCCGCAGGACCAACCGAAGCCTTTTAAACTTGAATATGGACCCGCCTCTCTACCCTTCTCCACTTCAATATCAGGCTTAGTTCACATGACACAAATCTCAAACCTGTGATCTAAGTCACAAGTCCGTCAACCTTAGTCACTCGAACTGAACCCTGAGGGCATTGCTAAGTGTAGATTTGTACAACAAAAACTTAAAGTTCATGTGTTCCTTTCTTCCTTTCCTTATGGGTTGGGTGTGGAGGGGAAATTAATCTGCTGTGGTGATGAGATATACCCAGTATAATTCCGGAAGGGTAGAGTGTACGCAAACCTTAGAGTGTACGCAAACCTTACCCTTACATTGTCAGGGTAGGGAGGTTGTTTCCGATACTTTAAATAACAAATATTATTATCAACTTGCAGGAAACACTTCTCAGAATCTGCTGTGCTATGTTGATTCTTGTCCGGAGGCGTTTACTTGCTGGTGATTTCACTTCTAATTTGAAGCTACTGCAAAATTATCCATCTTCTAATATCAGCCACCTTCTCTATGTTGCCAATAAACTGCGTGTCAAATCAGCTGGTTCAAACTTTTAATCAGGGAGAAAACACCTTTATATTTGTTTTTTCTCCACTGTTTAATCAAATGTGCTGTAATATTTAAGAACGTAAATGTCTGATACAGGTAATTAGTACATTACATCTTACCATCTAGCTGCCCCACTCCCCTAAATCAGCAATCTTGCTTTCAGCTTCAGGATGAATGTATAATAGGCATCTGTTGCTTCAGAGATTTTAGTAGTCAACAGAGAAGTTAGGAACTGTTGTTTGGTTTTGAATCTACAAGTTCAGTTCACAAAGATGATAGTGATGATTTCATTCTTTCGGAAACAGCCACTTGACCTCAGCAAGGTAAGGGTAAGACTTGCGTATACTCTACTCTCTCCAGCCCCACCCGTGGGATTACACTAGGTATGTTGTTGGTATATGGGAAGTTCACAATCTACCAGATGGAACACGTTATGTGAAAAAACATGAGTTTACAAGAGTGCTTGGCATAACAAAGAGCAAGATGTTTAACAATGCATCAGAAATTGTCTTCGATTCCTCATTTCCTCTTAAGGCTAAGGCTAAGCATTATTGTAGCTTTTGAATTTCGTATTTGGTATGAAAGTGATTTTTTTACTTATTTTTTGATATTAGATAAGCAAGCAAAAAATATTGTCTCAAGATCATTTATATATAACCTTGACTACAAGGTAGAATTCCACTTATAGAATTTATTTTTCCTCCATACCGAACTTGAAATAACAAGCCTAATGTATTAATTGTCAACGCCAGAAACCAGAACTCCTGTTAACAACCTGATGAAATGTAGGAAAGAATGTATTATTTTCGTATGAGAAGATACCAAATCAGATATAACAATGGTTCTCAGGTAACGAAGCAAACATCGTCAGATACTCAAAACGATACAAACTGAAATAAGTGAGCAAAATAAAATGCTCAGATTTTCGACATCTCAAGCATCGAATTACTCTCTGATACTACTGAAAGGAAGGCGCCGAGACCCTCAAGTCTTACATACGAAACCTCCCTGGATTCCCGCTGATTGAAAAATTAACGCAAACACCAATCGAGGATATTCTCCATAAATCGTTGTCATTTTTTCCCAGTAACCTAACCTCCTACGCTGCTTTTATCCATTGGCAGCTACATTTACTGTTATCACTTATTAGGTGATCACTAAAAATGTACAGGTAAAACCATTACAATAGCTTAAGATAGAATGATCTGAAATGAGTTATACCTGTAAAACCAACTCGTAGATAAGGAAAACCATCTCATTTCTTCCGTTTGACCTCATGGTGTCGCATCATTTCAAGATCCATTAATATTACCAAGAAACTTCACACAGAACATCTATTTATCCACAGCTGACGTCAAATTTGATCCGCCTGCCTCAAAGTCACTGATTCCTTCACTCTCCAGTTGACTATTTAAGATTTCAACAACATCATGTGGTGGACATTTATCAGCAGGACTTACAGCTGATTTTTTACAAAAACACTCTGGCCAAGAATTAGTATAAAATGATTCAGGTGAGATCCGCTTATGAGGTCCACCGAAGTTTGTTTTTAACATGGCACGCCTAACTGCTTCATCAAAACCAGTTGTATGACCCTTTTCACGATCGATAAAGATAGGAGCCAGTGCTTTCCTATCAGGTCGGATTGTCGTGCGAAAACTATAGTATAGCCGGTGACCAAGGAGATTGTTTGCAAAATTGCTTGGTCCATCATATGTTGGCATGAAAATATCAGAGAGAAGACAAACCATGTAATCCACAGCTGAACCTAACAAGCCCATTGTGTTCTTCCCCAGCTCACCTGTCGTGTCCACTGTACTATGGTTCTCCAAGCGGGGGAACATGGAACGGAATGGTTTCATGAAGCGCTCACCACCAAAGAGGTCACCTGCAGCAAGGTATATCCTAGTAGAGTTGTCAAAACCCATTGCGCGTAAAATAAGACCCACCTGCCAGATTAGAAGGGGAAATATCAATTACCTAAACAACAATTTTCCAATGACAATACAAGTAGTAATGTATATACTTAAACAATTCATAAAGAATGTATCAAATTACCTATTGTTTGAAAGGATTTCTACTGTTAACACTGGCGCAAATATAAATAAATTAAGTTAAAGTTGAGCTTCATTAAACAAGAGGACGTTGAAATACTTTCATCTTTACAGAGTCAAGTTAGTATTTGAGCTAATTCTCAATTTAATGATGTGCTATTCTGAAACTGATTCAGGTCCTTGATAGGATATTTCAGACTTGGATTAATAAAATATCATCATAAAGAACCACAAGGAATTATGCACTCATGGCGCCGTATTTGCGCACTTTCCTGTTGTATCCCCAAAAGGGGTTCTTGGCTGGTTATATTAAAAGATATATCAAGTTCCAATGGATAATCTCTTTAATGACTTCTAAAGTTCACCTTTACATAGATACACTTCCTTAATTTCGTAGTTACTCTGGGAAAAGAACAGAGTTGAATAGGATACAGATCATTGATATCGTAAAAACATTGGAGCCTAAGCATATTTAACCTCTGTACTCATCTAAATGATATATATCTAACCATTATACGATGGCTTTAAATCAAGCAACTTATAGCAGGGAAATTGTAAATTTGAAGAATATCCACACATTTTATTTTTGAGAAAGGTAACATTACTTCTATATATCCACAGGTATACTACACCAACAGGTATAGTTCCCCAACATATCCACACATTGTGTACAAGTACCTATAAGATTACCTCTTCTGGAGTTAGTGGACATTTCCCAATTGCCCTTCTTTCATCGTAAACAAGTCTCTTTTCTGCAAAATTTTCCTGTCTATACTTCTTCAAAATCTTTTGCTCCTCAGGAGAAAATATGTCAAAGCACCTGGGGAAATTGAGACAAGATTAAACAGATCTCAAACTCAATGCCAAAAAAAAGAGACTTGTGGACTATACTAACTAGCACCAACTATATGTACTTCAAGGGCTAAGGATACCCAATGGAATAGAGCAATTATTTCTGTAGTTAGCTCGTAACTTTCCTGGCCAAAAAAGGAACAGGACAAAGAAACAGAGTGAGAAAGAGAGAGATTTGAAGAATCTGTTCTTCCTCTCTTTCAATCTTTTTCTATTATATTGTTGTGTTTTTCCTTTGGGCCACCTCAGGAAAGGACAGAAGATGAGGGACTAAAGCAACACTTGAGCTTTAATCTACTAAGGTGCACACAACAATCAGTAACTCACCCAGCAAATGCTAGCATATCCATCTCAAAACGAAGGTGTATTGTCATAAAGTGGCCTTGCGAACGAAGTTTACTGACTATTGATTGGCTTAACTCCATAATATGAGGCTTAAATCGAAGGGCATGATAGTTAACTCTACATCTTAGCCGCTGGTACTCAGGATAATCGATTTCTTCTGCCAGTCTATGAGAAAAAGGAGTAAGATAAATGGCACCATGTTCCTTCATTGTCTTTAGAGCCTCTGTTGTATACCAACTGATAGGAGCATCTCTAGGAGGTCGAATCTGAAAAAAGAAATGTTTTCTTAAAATCCATCAGAGCCTTAAGAAGAACATGATCAAACTTTGCTGGAGCAATGTATACCTGTTTTGCTTTTATCTTCTTGACCTTTCCATTTTTTCGGATTTCAGGAATGCTTTCCACTATTCTTACGTCATACTTCAATGTCTTGATAAAATGTTCAACATCGTAGATACCTTGAAATCCACTGAGGATTAATAGAAATAAAGTTGCACGTTATGCCTCAGTTAATGGTAAAAACTCAAATTACTAAAAAGTTTGTGAGAATTATAAATGTATCAAGAGCAAGATTGGGACTAAGTTAATGGTAACAAACTAACTCCAACAAATATTTTGAGAGGACTGTCTAAAATCAATCAATATCATGCTCCAGGGAAGCTTCCTCCTCTAGCGATAAAGAAACCGGTGCAACAGTCTATTCATTGTAAACATCATGTTGAGGCGTAGGATTTACTTAGTCTAGTCCTACTTCCTAGTAAACTTTTTGGAGAGCAGGACCTCACAAAGAATAGCAAAATCACTCAGTAACACATCCAGTAATAACATCAGCTACATAAAAAATAAATTTTAAAATATCAAGTAAAGAAACTAAGAGTCTTGATGCCCATGATTCAAGATGAGTGGCTGAACTTCAAACTGTCTTTAATTTCTAAATTTTCTTTAATTTGTAAAGGTTGTCTCTATCAGAGAAAATCCAAAATCCACCAACTGCTGGGTGCATGACCAGTATACTTCTATATGCATAAAGTTTCCCTTTACTTCAATTTATAAATTCTTGAAATGGTTATAATTTCAAGAATAAAAATAAATAAATAGAGAGCGCACAAATATCACACTCAAAATGATTTTCCTACGTGCCATTAAGGTACAAACCATTTGAAGAGCATTAGATAAACTGTTTTCTACTTTTTTTAATCATCAGCCAGCCAGCCTGTATACTCCTTTCATGACAGACTTAGAATAATACCACGCATGTTGTTGAGGATACTTAGAACCAACATCATTAAAATACAGAGATTTAAGCAAATTCTCAAGTAACAATGTCAATCGTGATACATGTTTTAAGTGGTATAAGAATTAGGGAACTAAGTACCTATCATCGTGCCAGAAGGAATTTGCATCCAACTCAGGTAACACCAGTGTAGCATTCATAATTCGTGCAGCAAGAACTGCATTACAGATCTATAAAGTCACAAGCATTTGTTATGTCGAATATATGCAATAACATATAGGACAAAAAAAAGAGATACCAATCAATCCCAAATTAGTTAGGGTAATTATATGAATTCTCATTATCCATTCAGCTATATTAAGGTTCAATCAGACAATACTAAACAAGTGTTTTTTATGACAGAGGTGTTTAGGCCAGCTTGCGCACGCCTCAACTATTCTACCGGGTACATGTTGCCTCCCACCAACACAGATACTGAGTAACTTTGTCCAACAAGGCTTTTTTTTAAAGAAAAGGGTAACCTCATATTCACACCAAAAAATTCATAATCCAAAAAATGATGAATTGGAAACGTACATCCTACAACAAAGCTCAAGTAGATTGGAAGAATCACCTAGTGTTTTTGCCTTCACTGAAATTTGAACCTGAGATCTCATGGTTCTCCTACTTCATAGATCATTAGGCCACACCCTTTGGGTGCAATACTAGAGAAATGCTTTGAGGCAGATTAGGAGCCGTTAAAAACTAAATTTTCTCTAAACTCACATGTATCTCTACAAAGAAGTAACTAGCTGAAATGGAAGGACCAACAAACACCAGACATACTATTCGTGCAACAACAAGAAGTCTTAATTCAACTATATAGAGCTTTTGTTCGTATTATGTTCTGTTCTTGGCTAAACATGCATTCATCACGAGAGTCTACAAGTCTTTGAGATAATACATTCACGTAAACTTTGGACTAGTTTATCAACTTTAATTATCAAACTGTAAATGATCAATGCATCGGGAAGTGTACAAAGGATATGGTCAAACAATTTCAAGCAACCTTATGGCGTACTCCCTCTGTCCCAATTTATGTGCAATACTTGACTAGACACTGTTTAAAAAAGAAAAGAAAACTCTTCAAACTTGTGTGACTATAAATCATCTTATTATGGGTAAAATGGAAGTTCAAAGTTAAACTATTTCAAAATAAGGATGTATGACATTCTTTTGAAGACAGACTAACAAGAAAAGTATGACACATAAATCAAGACGGAGAGAGTATTATTCTGGAATTTTCATCTTTTATTGGACATCTTGTGCAATCTCATATGACTGCAAATCCATTTAACATCTCCATTTTAACAAAATTTAACTTGTAGATATGTTGAGCTTTAAGAGGTCAACATGCACTCATATATAACATGTACTGGTCTCACAATTGTTCTATAGTATTTAGCTTTCAGAGCATTTCACTATATTATTATTGACCTCACATAAAACATCATGAATCTTGCTAAGACCATATTTAAGAATAAAAGAACAAATACTTGTTTAGATGGTATCACCAATCTTGTGTGCTTATGAGGGGCCCTATCGTACACATTCACCACCAAAGTTTTCATTGGAATTCTGAGGTGAGGCCATGGATAGCCCAAATTAGCAAAGAGAGAAACATAAGGGCTTTCGAAGGGGGTAGAATTGAGTTTTTGGCAGTTGAGGAGTAGTCTCCGGTCCCTTATTTATTTTTGGCGCACCCATGTAGTTCCGGGTTGTATAGAGGATTGGGTGTCTTTTGTAGAGAATCATATCTATTTGTAGGTCTTTTACTGGTTGGTATACCTCTTGTATATGGCCTTTTTTGGCCTTGTGATTAATGAAAATATTTACCTGATAAAAAAAGAAAAAAAAAAAGAAAAGAAAGAAGGTGCAACTTCACCAACCACTTCAGTCTAATCATTGTTAAATATTAATGTATCTTTTTTTTCACGTAGCACTCTACTTAATTAATCATTCCTATTTCAATTATATATGTTACATTTTCATATAAACTGTCACTTTACTAGAACACTGAACACTAAGACTAGATCTATCCTAATCTAACTTTCTTGTTCACTAGCTTCTTTGACCCATCCTTCCAATAAGTCGAGGAAACCTTCCTATCTAGCTCTACTTCCCGAAGTTGATGTTGTTACACCAACTTTATAACCTACTTCCAGAAGTTGATGATCTTTGATTAAAATATAGTAATATGGCAGTTCGAGGGATTTACTCCAGTAAATTATATGAAAAAATATTCATAAATCTCACACCAAGGAGGCAAGGATCAGTTACGCACCGCACTACGTTGTTGGTTCAGACCACCATTACACCGAACCCGTAAATAGCCATTGCTTTCACTGGGAGGAGCTGCAAGAGAGAAAAGATAGAGAGATGTTGGCATAAAGCTACAGCATTGCAGATTTTGATATCGTAATCGTATTCATTTTGAATTTGGTCTAGGACATAGATAGGTAAAATTGCATACGAGGCCAATCTGATCGAGGGGCAGATGAAGCCCTCCAACCATCAGAAGCAGCAGTTCCCCAGAGTGCCTCTGTATTGATCTGCTCAGATAGGAAAAAGAACATAAAAATATGTAACATAATAAGCAACTGATGAAAAGTGAACTGCTGGTTCAGATTCCATGATGGACAACAGATTACATATTTATATACAAAAATAGCTAAAACCTAGTGGAGATATGGTAAGATAAATAGCTCAGCTCATGCAAGTATTCTATATTAGGCAGCATTATGTGATACTATATGTTGCACATTTACGTTATAAAAGATGAGCATATCAGAGATTTTTTCAATTATCAACTTCCTGTATGGGAAGAGGAAAAATGTAAAAATTTGAAATGAACTATCATCAACCAAATTTGTAGCTAAGATTTTCATTAGCCGTAAATAAGATTCTTTTTATGAACTTCCTATCAAGTGATTAGTGTATGACCTCCAGCAAACCACGTACAGAATAGTGTACAGTGATCTTGAACAGAAACAGCCAAGACTGCTACGCTATGCAAATGCTTATGGAAAGGTTGGAAAAGACAATTAACATTCAGCATCCAAACTAGGTGCTTTTGGCAGCTTTTGCATGTAAATTTATGTGGAGGCTTTAAAGCTGGCCACCTCAATGCTCAACTACACCGCATAACTTTCTCCATCAGCCTTCAACTATCACCCAATGCTTGCCACTGACTCTGCCATAAATGCCCTTCAAGACAACCACGATCATTGTCACAAGCACCATTTAGCTCTTCTATTCACAAGCTTTTTAACTGCTGGTATGGCAAAGCTTTCTTCTCCCCTCCTAGCCTTCTTAGCCGTTGTCATTGCCAACAGCCCAACACGAACAGTGTTAGCACTTCCATAATGGAGGAAGAACCAAGTGAGATGCAGAAGTTATAGGAGGAGGATGGACAGAGGCCCAACCACTGCCAGTTTCATTCCCCCTTTGAGCTAAGCATGATCACCAGATGACAGCAATCCTCACAGGCGCATATCCAACAATGCTTCCAATTGAGGAAATTCAACACAGAGAGCTGTTTGTGACACCCTCGAGGATGTGGGAGGACGGAAGCCGACTGGGTGAGGTGATGCAATGTATGACGGAGAAAGCTCACTACTTACCCAGCATGTACAACATGCTCACAATGCAATGCCCACAATACAGTGTCAAATGTTAAAATGAACAAAATCTCATTCTATAATTAGCACGCTATCATCTGTATGAGAGTATGACTGTCTAAACTCGTGATATTCCTTTTCAATTCATCTTTGCGACTATGCAAGCACAGCAATGCCATGAATCAAGGAGCCTCATTTAATAAAACCACATTTCTTCTCTCTACCTTCTTCTACTGCCTATGAAGTAAAATTATGATTACTGAAACTATACTCTAGTCTTACAGACCATAACTAGAGACCTTGATTTTACTGAGGTTTTAAGTGAAATTAATGACACATACTTATTTGAAGCAGATAGACTGATTATGCAAGTACATGACCTAGCTAATCTGAAGAGTTATTCTCATGCTGTCCCAGCTCTACCATATCTTTTGTTTCATTTCTTCTGGAACAATCACAAACACTTTTTTGACTATGGATCTACTACCAGAAATTCAATGCGTAATCTAAGCATTCAATGTGTATTCCTAAATAATCTCATTTTTCAACTATTCAACCATTTCATTTTACCGACATCAGTATTAATATTTCTCAAAAGGTAGATATAACATATTTAAAAAGGTGATTAAGAGCAAGCCAAATGTTTCACAAGAATGCGCAATATAGAAACAATAAATTTAGAGAAAGAACATTACAAAGATAATGAAAGGCCTTTAGATATTACATACTTGTTGAACAAGGTCAAGATGAATTTATTAAGAAAACATGAAACATAGAATAAAACCGAAAAAACAGAGAATATTACTGAAATCAACTCTATAAGAGCAATCAACTGCAGATTCCTACCAAAACTAATTTCAACAGCAAATAGGACTGTTTTTCTAGCTAAATCACCACATTTCTAATAAATACTGCAGATTCCTAACAAAACTAATTCAACCGTAACCTTTTTTCTAGCTAAATCACCACATTTCTCTTATATTACTGCAGATTCCTAACAAAACTAATTTCATCAGCAAATAGGACTAATTTTTTTAGCTAAATCACCACATTTCTAATAAAATTAAGCAACTAAAAAAACTACAAAAGCAAGCCAAGCTATTTACAAACAGCTTAAAATGCAGTACCTCAGCTGAAGAATTGTTACTATTACTATTCGACATTGCAGACATAAGCATGAACATACAAATCACGACAACAATGACAGCAAACAGGACTTTTTCTAGCTAAATCACCACATTTCTAATCAAATTAAGCAACTTAAAAAAACTACAAAAGCAAACCAAGCTAATTTACAAACAGCTTAAACCGAAGTCCCTCAGCTGAAGAACTGCTACTATTACTACTCAACATCGCAGACATAAGCATGATCATACAAATCACGACAACAATGACAGCAAACAGGACTTTTTCTAGCTAAATCACCACATTTCCAATCAAATTAAGCAACTAATAAAACAACAAAAGCAAGCTAAGCTAATTACAAACAGCTTAAAACGCAGTACCTCAGCTGAAGAACTGTTACTATTACTACTCGACATCGCAGACATAAGCAGGAACATACAAATCACGACAACGATGACAGCAACCGAGAGCCTTATGAACATCGCCTTAACACCACCTAATTGCTGCTTCAGCGGTTGCCGATACCCAGGCCTGTCACAAAAACGCAATAACTATCAGATCCAAAGCGTTATTCGATCAAATCAACATACATAAACGAAAAACTTGCAGATTTTTGTGAAAATAAGAGATTTATGAGTGAATTTACCTCCGCATTTTTGTTGAGATCCGATAAATGGAGAATTCCGTGAAGCTTCACAGTAGAGAAGAATTTTGTGCGCTGAATTTTTGGAGAAATCTACTGACACTAGGCGAATTGAAGGCTAAAAATTTAAGAGTGGGAAATTGAGGAAACAATTCGTATACATAATCGTGTTATGGAAGTCAAGTCAGTGGTGTTTTTAATTTTAGAAATTTGTACTACCATTTTAGAGGAGTGTTTTCACCCTACGCGAATTCAGAACAGTGCAACTGCAACGTGGGCAATGAACATCGAATAAAAAATTAAATTAAATTAAAAGAATTACCGGTTGGCTTGATTTTTAAAAAATAGAGTAAACTACATAAATTCCATTACTTTAGACCATATTTACTAAGAATCTCGATAGTTTTCAATATTACAGTAGGTAAATTTGTGGTTGTGTAACTAAGGATTTAGGTAAGAAGGAAAATAAGTGATTATTTTATTTATTTAATAGCATTTTATATGTAAATAAAAAATATGATTGTAATATATTTATATAATTTCTTTTATTTCAATTTATTTGTATTACTTTACTTTTTAGTTTATTTTTTAAAAAATGTTTTTTTTGAGGCTGCTCTCTAATTTTAACTTTTCGGTTGGGGGTAGGCTTGTGGGGTCAATAGGGCAGAGGTAGAGGTGAGATGAGGTGTGTTGAAGGATAAAAATGACACTATTAATATAAAATGTTACTTGTGAAACTTGTTTTCTCTACTTTGATTAGGAAATTTATATTCATATTTATTTTCTAGAGAAATATTTTTCAAAAAAATTAGGAATCTTTTTTAATCTAGTAAGCCAATTTATATGTCAATAAAAAAATTTAAAGAACCTAATTTAATTAATATGAGAATGAAAACGAGTCAAAATTGACTACATTGGATAGTAAAAATCTATACTGTTGACCTAACTCAAGATTGAAACTTAATCGTTGTTTACCAAATTGTTTTATATTTAAGACTTAACTATTTGACACCTAACACATAAGGAGTACTTTATTTTCTACATTTGTAGAACTTTTAGTTAAGTGTTAAAAGATTGATTTAATGCCACACACACCCCAGCCCTTTATACCAAATTTTGGGTTGAGAAGTGTTTGTGTTGGGTTGGGGGTTTAAAATGAATATGACAATGTGGGCTATATAAAATACTTCTATTATTATAATTACTTGTTTAGTATTTGGCATCTCAGGATCGATTAATTTGATTATGTCGAATAGTCCTGTTTTAAGGAGGGATAAAACTTTCTTATCAAATGTACTTCATTTCTAAAGTTCGAACTTACGTCTAATTAAAGATGCATGGATACTTAACATTGGTAAATTGTATTAGAATAGTGTTGAGTAGAGAGTATTAATAATATTGAGATTGGTGAAATTATTTCTTATGGACTTTTTGATTTGGTATATGAGGACAATGTTGTCTTACCATATTTATTCATGTATTAATAACTCTTGTATTGCTAATATCATGGTTTACTATGTATTAGTTACACATCCTATTATACTAAATAAGGAGTTAGTTATACATAGGCTGAAAATCTTATTAGTAAAGAATTAAATAATATTATAACTAATACATACATTAGATTTCTCTAATACATCCTACCAAACGGCATGATTAAAAAAACAAAAAGTTTTTTCATCCACAAGTCTTAGACGCCAACTAACTTTCATGCGATGATGATGATGCCCACAAGTAATACAGTGCAAATAAGAGACAAGTATTAAAACTGCTAAATTGAAATATTTCAAATATCAAAACCTGCTATATACAATAACATATCTCGTGTAGTCCCATAAAATGAGATTTGAGAAGGGTAGAGTGTTCACAATCCTTAATCCGTACCCTTATCTCAAAGGTAGAAAAATTGTTTCCAATTGACCATCAAGCTCAAGAAAAAACAATCCAAAGCGATTCCAAACATGAAGTAACTGAAGTACAAGAAACAACAGATAATAACAAAAACAACAAGTAGTAACTGACTAGTGACTACGTATAGAAAACAACTAAATGACACGATCTAATGACAATTACCTAACAAAAGTTCCAACACCATCTACTCTTGAAGGGTTCAACAACATTGTCTAAGAGAAAATAGTAAGAACTGAACATCAATGCCTCAACAAGCCTAAACCATTCTTTCCTCCAGTAAGAATTGACGCAGAGTGCTGCAGCTATTCCTAGCAAGATTGCTCCATAAGACACGATAAAGCCGAAGTAAAAACTCTCCATAACCCCAAAACCAGATTCTTGATCACTTCCAACATTCATGGAGTTATTCAACTTAGTGTGGCTACAGTCATTGTCTAATGGATAACCACAAAGAAACGGATTCCCCTCATAGCTGCTTTTGTCGAAAGTTGAGAACTGACCTTTAAACTGTGGTACTGCACCAGATAAATTGTTGTCTGCCACACTGAATATCTCCAAATAATGTAAATCAAGTAGACCAACAGGAATACTCCCATTCAAGTTGTTATAGGAAAGGTCTAAACTCTCAATTGCACCTAAATTGGAGAATGTTTTGGGGATTCTTCCAACGAGATGGTTGTGTGATAGATTCAGTGCATTTAATTTGCTCAAGTTCCCTAGTTCAATGGGAATTTCACCAGTTAAACTGTTACTTGAGAGATCAATACCCGACATATATATGAGGATGGTTCCTTTGTAACTATATGTGTTTCTTTTTGTTGAAAACTGGACCTTCGTTTCCACATCCATCAAATAAGAATCACTTTGAATCCCAAATTGAATGTGGTAGTGCCTTGTTGAACTTATCCAGCCCAAAAAAATTAACCATGTTTCCCTGGAAGTCGTCGTTAGATAGGTACTTCTTATTTTTGCATCATTTTCCACTTGCTTGAAGTTACCTAAACAATGAGGGATCGGACCATAAAGCATATTGAAAGACAAATCAATGATGGATAACGCGTTCTGCAAACAAAGTTGAGCTGGAATTTCCCCTTCCAATTGGTTATTGTTGAGGAGGAGGAATGTCAGATTGGAAAGTGTGTCCATGAAGTGTGGGATTTTTCCCCTGAAACTGTTGTAGCCAAGATCTAATGTGACCAGAGACGATATGTTGGAAAATACATGTTCAAGCTCGCCAACCAATCGATTTTTGTCTAGATAAATGTGTTGAAGGGGCAAAGAACTTACACAAGAAGGAATAGAGCCTGAAATTCTGTTTTCAGACAGAGCTAAGACCTCAATGTGCTTCAAGTTGCAAATCTCATATGGAATGGAGCCTTGGAGATGATTCTTAGACATATCGAGCTGTAACAAACTTGTACTATCTCTTATCCATCTTGGAATCTCTCTTGAGAAATTGTTGTTGCTGGCATCTAGCACAATTAGTGTTGTTAGAAAAATGCTAGCAGGTAGTGATCCTTCAAACTCATTGCCATTCAAATATAGAAAAGCTAAACTAACTGGTGTAACATGCTCCGAAAATATTTGTCCTTTCAACTTGTTGTTTGATAACCGAAGGTAGAACAATTTCGGAGAACTAATTGCTAGATCACTTGGGACTCCTCCAGACAAGAGATTCTGGGACAGGTCTAGCTTTTCTAAAAGATAGCTACCAATATCCGTAGGTATAGGACCCTCGAGAAAATTTTGAGACATGTTCAGTAGAATAAGTTTTGGGAAGGATGAACTTATGTTTGCTGGAATATGTCCATTTAGTTTGTTGTTAGAAACATCAATAGCCTCTAGATGCAGAAGACAACTGGATGGAAACTTTAACTGCCCAATGAAAGCATTATCTCTAGCATAAAGACTTGCAAGTCGGGTGTTATTCTCTAACAACCAAGTCGGAAAGTTTCCTTGCAATTGATTTTCATAGATAGCAACAATTCTCAAGTCATATTGGTGATGAAGAAAAGATGGCAGTTTTTGAAGCTGGTTTCCATATCCCGCGATGTTGAGAAACTGCAACTGGAACTTCGGGATCCAGTTCTGAAATGTGGTATGATCTGTAGTTATTGTGTTATGGCCAACATTCAAGAAGATAAGTTTTGAATGGTTAACGAATTGCTTGAAAGACAGTGGGACTTCAAATTGGTTATCTGAAATATCAAGGAATTCAGTTGAAGTGAGTAACGGGACAGGAGATGTGGCTATATTTCCAGTGAAGTAGTTCCCGTCTAAACTCAGCCATCGAAGTGATGTCAAGTTTCCAAGACATGAAGGAAGTCTTCCCTCAAAATTGTTGCAGGTTAGCGCCATCTCTTGAAGGTTTTTGAGCTCACACCAACCTAAAAAAAGAACATGGAAGTATTAATTAGACGAACACTTAGTAAATGAATGAAATGCAACACTTAATATAGAGTTTTGGATTGGAAAAATCATTTCGAGGCACACTATGGAAGGCATTGTCTTCAGAGTAGATTCTGTTGCTACCCTGGTGCAATAGCAAAAGTGATACAGCGAACCACTCAAAGAGTGACTATGAAGAATCAAATGATGAGGACAAGGAAACTCGAGATATAATTTTCTGGCTGGTGTTTATAGAGATTCAACAAGTTAACTAACATACTTGTAACCTTAAAGATTGGATGACACCTTTCCACAAAGCATAGGTATATCCTTTAAAACTACAACAACAATAAACTCAGTGTAATTCCACAGGTGGGGTCTGGGGAAGGCAGATTGTACATAGACCTTACCCCTACATTAAGAAGGTAGAGAGGTTGTTTCTGATAGACTCAACGAAGAAAAGAGAGAAGCAAGTATGTACCTTGATTGGGAAGCGTGCCATTATTGTTGCCGAAGCCCATACTCAACACTTCAAGAGAAGTCATTTGCCCAATGCTTGCAAGAAAGTTGTCATTCAAATCAGATCCATCCAAGTATAGGAACTTCACGGTACTCAGATTTCTTAATGCTTAAATGAGAGAGTCAAAACAAAACAATTGAAAAGGTTAAAAAGGTTACTTATAATAGTAAATCTAGAGATATTTGAGATAGCTAGTTACCATAAGTTGTGGCCAGAGCAGTGAGATCACTAAATCTATAAGAGAGTAACCGAAGAGATGGGAATGATTTTATGGATTGCAAGACATTGCTCGCGTTGGAATCAGATATTCCAAGTCTTAAAATCCGTAAAGAACTCCTTCTTTTGCTACCTGTATTAGTTATATACAAATTAATAATGTCATTGATCACATTAATAGAATGTACATAGATTTTTAGTTGACTAACATAGAAAAAACTATTGGAAAATCATCAGATAAACTTACCTTTAGCAGTTACAAAGCTCTCAAAATTGTTCATCTGAAGATCAAGAGAGTCCAAATTACTCAAAGCGATTATATCTGGAAAATCAAAGTAGAACAACAAGGGAAAATTATGTAATTAGATGTAGGTGATTGATGTCTTATTGAAGCAACATATCGTTAACGGGGGAGACTTGGATGAGAAAAGGTATAAGACGTGTAACAAACCATTCATTTCAATATTTTCATTTATTTGATTTTCCGCGAGATTCAGATGTTTGAGAGATGGAAAAGCCTTCAGAGATGAAAAGATGCTGGAATTGAAGCTATTCTTATTCAAATAGAGCTTCTCTAATTTCCTCAATCCAGTATGAGTACCAAGACCTAAAGAAAAGAAACAGCAAAATAGCAAGATACAAAATAAATGCAGTAAGAGATAGTAATACACATAGAAGAATAAGAAATTACACGATAACTAAATAATACTACTAAAAGGACAAGAGGAGAGGAGGAGGCTAGCCCACTCACTCTTCCACACAGAACGTGACAACACTCAGCTACCTACTAACCTTCTACCCTAATCCTCGATCTTCATACCTTCTTATCTAAGGTCATATCCTCAGCCAGTCAGCTGACTTTATTAGTATCTTACTCTCTCACACACATACACATATACAAAATTGACGGATCTAGTCTAGACTCTAGAAGAACTTAAGATAAAATCATCTCTCTTTGTTGTGCCACGATAGTTCGAATAAGAGACAATCAGACAGATACAATAGATGTATTAATCCATGATAAATATTTTACATACTTGTATTGCTGGTTTGCTACTATTTAATTGGTAATCATAAATCCAAGTGGAAAATCATTTTCTATTTCAAATTCCTAGATAATTGGTCTACATATCTGGTATGGAAAAAGGAAGGTTACCTAAGGCAGAAAGGACACTAATATCATTGATTCCAGAATCTGCCAACAACAGTACCCTTAAATTGCTCAATCCTGGACATTTCTCACTGCCTTTATCTGAAAATGAAACTAATTCAAATGAGTCCTAGTGTTGCATAATGTTGTCTAACAATATAATCACAATTCAAAAGTTCATTAAAAAGAAAAAGTGATCATCTATTTACATTAAGGGAGTGTTCGGTTGGTCAAAGTTTTTTAAAAACATTTTCTCTAAGAAAACAAGCTCCTTAAAAATAACGAAAATGACTTCCCTAATGACAATAGGGAAAGCAAGTTTCACTAGTGACATTCCACATTGATTGTGTCTTCCTCATCTTCCAACACACCTCGTCTTCATCCCCCACCCCCCATAGCACTAATCCCCACCATCCCACACCTACCTCCTCACCCTCATCTCATAGTCTTTGTCTAAATACAAATGTTTTTAGGATAATATGCTTTGCTTACATACCGAACATAAGAAAATAAGCAAGAAACAAACTTATTTTCCTACCGAACACACCCTAAGAAAAAGTAAAGGAGATAGAGTACATATACTGCTATGATTGGTTTGTATGTTGAAAGAGCTTCCACCAACTCTTAGATCCTCAAGAGATGAAATCCAACACAGAGATGATAGAACATTTAGATGGATGGGATTTTTCAGCAAGTCAAGTACTTTCAGGTTTTGCGAAACAGACAGTTTATCAAACCCTGGATAAGAAAAAAAAACAGAAGCAAAAAGAGCAAAATCTATTAGTACCAAAATAATGAATAGTACAAAATCAATCAAAAAGAGTTCAACCTTCATTTTCTGTCCACCCTATAACATTATTTTCACATAATGTAAGAACTTCCAGCCATTTGAATGGAAGAAACAGAGAGGCATTAAATCTCCATCCATCCCACAACCCTTGTCTTGCTCGTTCAAGATCGAGTTCAATCACTTGCCTTGTTGTTACGTTGCATTTCACTCGATTCCAAGAACAACAATCTTGAAAACCGCTCTCATTATAGTGTGCCCATAATTTATTGCCATTTGGACTCATCATGCTTGTTTCCAGTTCCAGGAGAGCAGTTCTCTCTTCCTCCCAACAACCATAACATGACCAACCATTGGCCATAACCAGCAGCAGAAGCAACCACAACCAAAAATACTTTCCCATCTCTTATAGTGTACTTTTTCCTTTGCACTATGGTTTGCTGCTCTTGTAAACCAAGCTGAAGTTATATATAGATGCTACAACACCCCTACACCCTCTCTCTTGGGGTAATTTCACCAATCACTCAACTTTCACTTTATTGCACCAAAGTCACTAAACTGTGATTAGGCTACCTTCTACTCACCTCGACTAATTCCATGGGATACTTGTCACTTGCCACCAGTAACATGTACTCACCTAGTGTTTGAACTTGAGACCTGATAGTTTGTTAGAGTAGAAAACCTTAACTCTAATACCCCCCTTCAAGCGAAACGGTGGCGGACGAAGACCAAGCATTGCACGGAAATATTCAAACTGAGGCCTAGGAAGACTCTTGGTGAAGATGTCAGCCACCTGAAGCGTGGTCGGGACAAATTTAGTGTAGAGTTTACCAGACGACACAAGCTCCCGAATGAAGTGATAGTCCAGATCAATGTGTTTTGCCCTCTTATGAGACACAGGATTCTGTGTGAGAAAGAGCGCACTCCGGTTGTCACATAACAGCGTGGGGCGATCAGGAGGCAAAGCATGGAGCTCCCGAAGCAAGTGAGTTATCCATACAATTTCAGCCGCAGTATTTGCCATGGCTCGATACTCCGATTCACAACTGGAGCGGGAGACAGTTGGTTGTTTCTACGCACTTCATTGACCATTAGGCCACATCCTTGATTCCACCGTACCACAAAAGTCACTTGATGATTTAGTATTCCCTCCATTTTAATTTGTTTGTCTAGTTTTGACTTGACACAAAATTTAATAAACTAAACTAGACTTTTGAATTTTGTGGTCTTAAACTATGGATATGTAGAATGTACCAAAATGTTCTTTAATCTTGTAGTCTTAAACATGTAATGTGAAAAGTTAAAATTAAAGAGTTGCCAAAAAAGAAAACATGTATTCTTTTTTAAACGGACTAAAAAAAAAGTAAGACAAACCAATCGATACACCAGAGTAATAACATTTGAATACCTCTTCCCAACAAAACTTTTTAAGAATTAACATTTGAATAGAATTATCTTTCCAGCATGAACCAGGAATATAGGGGCCAACAATGTGTTTATTGTATTGATTAAAAGGTGACTTGACTCCAAAGGTGATCTTTAAAGATTTAATATATATTATCCTAGATCAATTCTTAATATGAACAAATTTTTAAAGACTATAAAGCTTTTAAACTTCCTGTTTGGTTGTTAAAAAAGCCTTTCCTTTAATTTAAAAGGTTTTAGAGACCTTATGTTACGGACCTCCATTATCGGTATCCAATTTATTGAGTTAATTTCTTAAATGGTCACTCAACTGACAATTTTTATCTCAAAAAGTTATTCAACTTTGTTTTGTAAAAAAAATCATATAACTATTGTCATTTCACCTACAAAATCATCCAATACTTATCAGAAATATGGTTCAATTTATCGCATACTATCAAATAAAGCTCTTAATAAAATTTCAACATCACTTCATAACAACAAATTAAATATATGATCATTTCTAGCTTTCTAAATTGTCCATAAAATAGATATTGACAATCACATATTATTTGCATTAATTATTTCACTTGTAAATATTGTATTTTTTTCCTTTTTTGAGAAAAATAAATATAAAATAATATTTTTTATTTTTTATACGGGAAAGGGCCTAAAATATCCTTGAACTATTGACTTTGGTACAAAAATACCCTTATTTAACCTTTCGGCTCTAAAATGCCCTTGACGTCAACCTATTGGTCCTAAAATACCCTTCTTTTTGACGGCTAGAATTAAAAATATAATTAAAATTTCATTTATTACGTGGCACTATTTCATTGGTGTGTTTTATAATTAACTTAAACTAATTAAATTTCAATTCAAACTCAGATTCATCTAATAACCCGATACCCGCCCCACCCATAACCCCATTAAACTAAGGGGAAAGAATCTTGATTTTCATTTAATTAATTATTCTAAATTTAATTTGTTCTTCAAATTATTGTTCATCTTCTTCATTGAACCCAACTATAAAATCCATCCAAGACACCTTAATTCATCTTCGAAATCCTTCAAAATTTAAATATAACTTCACACCAAGAACAATAATCTAAATCACCCACTTCAAAATAAGCAACAAATGATATATATCAAAAATTTGACATCTTCATTAGAGGTTCATCAGAGCTTCAATGGTGTTCAACATATTTTAAACGATTTTTTCTTCTTCTTAATATTTAACTACGTTTCAAATACAATACCAATCAGATTCAAGCTCAAAATCATACAGTTACTAAAATTAAATTTATCTACTGATTTTGATATTCGAAGGATTTCAAATTCAATTGGGTTTCTTTTTAAAAAGTTGTAAGTTGTTGAATATTTTGAATATAATCAATTGTGAAGTAAATTTGGTTTGACCTAATTTGATTTAGTTGATTTAGTGAATAAGATGAGAAAAAAGTTGAAGGATATTATTGAAACTCTATTTGTGAAGCCGGAGATTTTTGTTCAAAATTGGAGAACTAAAGTTTGTAGATTACCTACCTATAGTTAAAATCGTTTTGAAAATTATTTATTGTACTTGATTTTAGATTTACTTATTGATTTGGGGATATATTTAGAGGAAAATTAAAATCACCATTGAAGAATTTGAAAAAGCTTGAAGAACAATATTTTCTCCCTTTAGTTTAATGAGATTTTTAGGCGGGGCAGGTATAGGGTTATTGGGTTGATATTTAATTAGTTTAAGTTAATTGTAAAATACACCATGTAATAAATGAGAAATTTAGGGCAAACTACCTAATTACACATACATTACTATCATATATACTATTTTTACCTCTAGTTTAAAACAATTACATATTATATCACTTGTAATATTTATACCATATATTTTTAAGATTTAATTAGATACATAAATCCCTTAAATATGGTATTGGATAATTATCTTAAATTTAAACTCCTTAATTATTGGTTCCATCAACAAGTCAATTTCTTTTTCTATTCAATTTGCCAGTTCCCCGCCCCCACATCCACCGGCCCTCTTTTTTCCTTCATCTCCTCCCTCTTTCTTCCTTCACCATTTTTTTTCTACTCAAGCTGCCAATTTTCCTAACCCCACGTCCACCAACCCTCTTTTTTTCTTTATCTTCTCCCTCTTTCTTCCTTCACCCTTTCCATACATATTTGTATGTTCAAATCAGCACTATACATATATGTTTGTTTCTATTATTTTATTATTCTCATGTATCTTGGTTTTATATCTAAATTAAAGTTCATAATGTTCTCAAGTTTAATTTTAAAAAGTTTTATAAATTAGGTTTTATATATTTTTATTTTGTTATTTCTCAAACACTTTAATGGCGATCATTCCCAAAATAGAATGATTCTTGTTAAAGGTACTACACATTAACAATATTATACTAAATCGTACAATTTTTATTTTTTTATTTTTACTCATGAATTTCTCATTGCAGGGAACGACCCAATGAAGATAGAAGAATTACGCCAAGTTTAATTAACAGAACAAATACGAAAAAATTGCAGATCCTAATAAAAGGAAGACTTTTGAATTTTTTAACTTTTTTTTTTGGATTAATGATAAACAGATACTCTATGGTCGTGATTTGTTCCTAAATTTGTGTGTTTCAGTTACATTCCATATTTAGATACACATAATTATATGTATATGCTTACTATGTATCCGAGATACATGTTTTCGAATATAATGTATGAAATCGATACTTGATACATCAAACTAATACTAGATACATATAAAAGATACATGAAATTAAAATTAGGTCATATAAATAAATACATGAAATTAATATTAGATCATATAAATAGATAAATGAAATTAATACTAGACACATACAACAAATACAAGAAATTAATACTAGATACTTCTATGATACATATGAATGTGTATGATACTAATGTATCTAAGTATTTAGTTTGTTGGATACATCATATATGATAATAGACACATCAAATTAATGAATATTGATAACAGATACATTAAATTAATGAATTTATTATTTTAAGAGTAATAAAATGAAATTAATCAAATTAATGATCAAGATAAACATGTTTTTGTCTTTTGTTAATAATATTAATGAATTTATTATTTCAAAGAATAATAAAATGAAACTAATTAAACATAGATACACTCCTTGATTTCCGCCTTATATTAAGGAACTTGAATTTCAAATTAATTGTCCATATATTCTGAAAATCCTCAATTACTTCTCTAATTAAGGAAATCAGTTACAACAAATTAATTTAAATAAATAAAATATGTATCTCGATTTTAAAATTCGACAGATACATGTATCTCGCAGATTCAAATTCATGTATCCTAAGCATGAAATATGGTAGAGAAAGTAATATTTAAAACTAACGAAAATTTTAGTAACTAGAACCTACACTAGTGGGATTTATGTAGTTTGCCCAAATTTAATTTTATTGTTAAATGTGACTGTCAAACAAACATTTCAGGCCCAATAGGTTTACGTCAAGGGATTTTTAGAGCCAAAAGAAACACAAAGGGTATTTTTGTACCAAATTCGATACTTCAAGATATTTTAGGTCCTTTTCCGTTTTTTATATAAACATTCACAAAAATCACTTTACTGATTTTACTACACTCTTATGTTAGTGATGACTACTTGTTGCATCACCATAGAAGCATAAAAATGTCTCTTTATCGGCAGGTCCTCCGTAAAGCCCCGGCGGCCCAAACCCTAAAAACCTCTCTCCGATCAATTTCCACCGCCGCCGATTCCACATCCACCGCCGTACAATCGCATCACAATGACCACCAGCGGAACCATGAGTTCCGTCCACCGAGCGACTACCTGAATTCATGGACAACACCTAAGGATCCTAAGGAGGCGGAGGCTAAACTCGCCCGTTTGCGTCGTGAATATGCGAAGAAAGTGAAGGAGGTGAGGAAAGAGTACATACAAGAAATGGAGCTTCAGAGGATTGAGAAGATGAGAAAAGATGAAGCTAAAAAGGAGGCTCAGAGGATTGCTAATGAGGAACGCAAGGTTGCTAAAGCTGCTGAGAAGAAGGCGAAGGCCAAGGAAAGAGAGACTGCTGAAGAGGAGTTCCGCAAAACTCTGGTATGTGATTAAAAAAAGTTAACTTTTTTGTCAGTTCTCGTACTTACATTGTTTTGATATTACTTGAGTATACCGATTTTGCTTGTCCTAATATTGCATTTGGTATGGAGGAACATGGTTTGAACATTTTTTCATATTCGGGTGGAATATGTGACATGGTAATTTTGGTGTATGTGTTCGAACTCAAATTGTTGTGCTAATAAATCAATGTTTGCTGTACTATGATTACCTATCTGAGCCTCCGAGGTGATCGTTTATCCTGTATTTATTGTCATACAAGCAAGTTTGCAGAAAGTGGATTGTTAAATTGTGCATTTCATTAAGGCAAGGATAAAAAAAAGTTAGCTTGCATCATTGTTTAGTCCTTCGATAACTTCCTAAAACTCTCTCAGTCCTAAATTATATCTCCGGCTTTCTTTTTCTATCCATTCTGAAACAGTTAAATCACGTTATGCAACACAATAATGATGAGTATTCTCATTTTATTTGAAATCTTAAGGACTATTTTCCCTTACTCAAATACAAGCAAATCAAATGTTACTTGAGGCTTTCAAATTTTCTTCTGATTAAAATTGAAACTATTCACGCTCTCATCTTAACTAGCCAAACTTAGACACTCGATGTGTAATCTAGTATTGTTGTCTCATCCTTAAGCATGTGTTTTCCAAATGCTGATTTTTATTTTCTGTGTAGATGGTTTGTAGTGACTCTCACTTCACTCTTGCATCTGTTATTTCTCCATAGATCTTCTATAAAAGTTGCAGACATTACTAAAAGCTTGTTTAAGCTGTCACTAAGCAGTATATGTTTATTTGTTATTATTATTATTATAGTAAATTCTTGGTTCAAATTGTCAGTTCCAAGTCTGAGGATAGAAGAATAGTTATGGTAAGTTGATGGTCAGCTTAGAACTAGTCGCCTTATAATAAATCTTTGCAATATGTCTTATTTTATAAGGTGATGTTCCAATTCACAAGCAACTACACCTGCATGCCTGCTACCTCTCACCAACACACATATTAGGTATTTTTCCCACCAAGGTTTAGGCAAACAGGGAGAATTCAGCTAGTCTCGTGGATACAATGATAGAGAATTTTGTTCCCAACGTTATTACTCCAACTCTTCAATCAAGTGGCTAATTTAAAATCTAGATCTCATTGGTTTTGAGTCGGGAAATGGGGTTCGAAATACATATCTAAAACTTTCTATATCTGTTGTTCGTTCTCTCTTTCTCTCTCACACACACACAGAGGGTTTTGGTTGAAAACTGTTGGTGTTGAAGAACCCACAATTTTTTTGGGGGAACCTGCAAAACTCATGCTGAATCTCCCACTGCTTCGTCCGCTAGGCAACTGTCAAATATTATAGGCCTAAATGGGGCAAAATATATGTAAAGGATTCATATAGCCGAACCAACTAGTTCAGATTGAGGTGTAGTAGCGGTAGTTTTGATTTCTACTGCTTGAAGTAGCTACTGGGTGATGGTAGTTTTTCTTAACAGATGATAATTGCCATCAGTGAGGAGTCTATGCAAGTATTAGAAATTCTAGTTAGTTGGTTTAGGATGTATTGTAAATGAAAAGGAATAAGGTAATGTACTAATAGTCGACGTTTTCTGTATGATCACTCAATTGTTGGATACGGGCAAACTTAGGGCTTTCATTTACTTGTAATTGTGTTACTGAAAAGTGCCATAAGATACTTCCTTTTGAGGTTAAAGTATGAAGATAGATCACATTGCTTAAAGAACCAAAAAGACAGAGAATAAGAATCTGGACTTGTTCTTGCGGCTCATAAATACTGATAAGCAAAGTTGATTAAAGCTTTGGACGTGTCAAGTTCTAGGTATCCTATGTTTTGAGCTTTGAATGTCTTCAAAGAAGCTTTGATTCATAAATATAACTAAAAAAAAAAAAGAGTTTTGGTTATGCATTTAAGTCTTAGAGTTGCAGAAAATATTAACAAAACAAGGGATGTGAAAGAGGTCTGAAGTTATGCCTGAGAATTCCATAACATGTGGACAAGATCAAAGATAACTTATTATGCATGTGCTTCGTCGCTTAATGCAAGGAGTGATGTGAATGGAGGGGCTATCGCTTCAGAACAATTTCTGGCTCAAATTATGAGATGTTTGTTCTTTGGATCTCAACTTTTGAGGAATTGGATAGTAGAGGCATAATTGTATATTGGATGCTGATATAAGTTATTTTAATACATATATATGTGGTATATTTAGTTTTCCATAAATTTGGCGCTTCACATAAAAAACATGTGTTTCACTTCGTGCTTAGTCCTTGGCTATCTTGAACTCCCTCAGTAGACAGTCCTAAATTACATTTTCGGTTTCCTTTTCCTATCCATTCTGAAACAGTGCCCTTTCTTATTAGCCTGGTATTGGAAGTTGTAAATCATGTTATACAACACTAGTATTGAGATGGGATTCCTTTCTTCTTCTTCTTTTTTTTTGACTTCTTAATACTACTTTTCTTTATTTTAAATCCAAACAAATCAAATGTTACTTGTGGCTCTCGTGTTCATCCAATTTAGATTTAAACTGTACAATTCTCATTGTAATCGCTACTCAAATGTAGACATTCAATGGTTAGCAAAGGGGATTGTTTTCCTTCTAGCAAAGTGTTTTTCAAACGCTTAATATAACCTTTTGATGCATGGATGGTTTATGTAGAGCCTCTAACTCATGCATATATTCATAGTGATGCCTTAATACTTAATATGTCACAAAAAAAAAAAAACTTAATATGTCACATTGTAAGCTATATTTATTGTATAGTGCTGCCTCTTGAAGACAGATCAATGCACACGCTGAGGTACATGCATTGGACCTTGTTTACTAAAACACTCGCAAGTAAGGTGAAGTACCTAGGGCTGTGTGTCTTGTTAAAGGGCTTTAATGCACCTCAAGAGTGCTTTTACGAACATTATTGGTAGTCTTTTTTCCTTGCTTTTTTAGAGACGATACATACAGTTCAATTAGCAGGTTCAACTGTAAAGTAGGTGCAAGAGTGTAGTCTGTTAGTGTTGTTGAATCTGTCTGAAATGCATATACCTTTGCTTACAAATATTCTCAATAAGTATAAATAACATATTCGGTGCTTCTTTTATTATTATGTATGCAGCTTAAAGAAAGACAGGAAAAGCTTGAATATTGGAGGATGAGGGAAAAGAACTTCTCGAAGAAGAAGAAAGAGAAAAATGATCTTCTACAACGGCAAAGTTCCATGTGGATTGATGAGAAAGAGTTGGAGAAAAAGGCACTTGAGGCTATTGTTGACACTGTTCAACTTTGAATTGTTTTCTTTCTCAAACATTTTTGGTCGGAGTGTTGTGTTATTGGTAGGGACTGTTTTGAATAAATTCGAAAATGTGTAACTTGATTACTTGGATAGGATTTTCACCCTTCCCGCGGGGAACATTTGAGAAAATTGACTTGTGTTCTTCGATAGCCATATCTGGCAGAAAGTTCACTGAAACGGACTTGGGATGCCTATCTTATGAACTCAGAATTGCCTTTCTCGTTCAGAGAATTATGTATGTGAATCTTTACTTTCATGAAATTGAATATTGATTAAAATCTTTTAGATTAACAGGCCATTTGTTGCTTTTAAGATTGCTAGGCCATAGTGGGAGCTCACCTTTGGAGGTGTGAGTTTTGCAAGTGCTCATTTTTGACAAACTTAAAGGACCAAAACTGTTGAGGAATATATTTAAGGGACTTGGGTTTTCTCTTGGACGGGGAATCAAGTACATCTATCTTTATTGATTACTTTCTGTGGAAGGTTAGATTCTATAACTAGGGGTCCGTCCTATCGATAAAGAAGAGGCATAAGCATTGCCTCTAGATCCAATCCATCTCCCTGACCTTCCCATTTTCTCAAAATTTTCGACTAAAAGACAATTGCAATTTGCAACATAAGCGGCAAAAATTTAAGTTTTCTTTGACTATATCTACAGACGTGCTACGCCAGATAATGAGGTTCAGAATCAAAAACCACTTTTGTGGACACTTGCATAATAGCAAAATACACCATGTTTATAACAGTTCCTAAAATGCAAAAGCAAAAGCAAAAACATTAGAAAAAAAGACTACTAGTTAGTCATGTCAGCCTTTTGTAGACGTATAAATATATGGTACACCGGTTGACCACTAATTTTACAGTAAAAAACGAAACTAATTCAAACTTTCATTTACATATCTGCAAAATGGAGAAGACAAAAAATCAGTAGAGCTGGCACTTCTTGTTCCTTGGTGCCATTTCATGCGTGGATTTTTTTTTCTTACAGGCTGAGTTCAGAGTAATAACTTGTGCTACTGAGCTTTTGGTTTATGGATCTTTACATATGGGAAAAATCCGAGGAAGTGCTTGATTTTTGGATTCCAATCTCTTTGCTGAGCACGGCAGTACATCAAGAACGTATTTGCGAAGTACACATTAAAACCCATAAGGACATGCCATAGTGCATGACCTTGTGGATTGAGGTACCAGCGTGAAATGTGCTTGCAGAATAGACGATCACACAGCCAGCAGACAGCTCCAACTAATAAAGTGGCCACATATAACTTTGCAAGCTGCTTTGCGAATCTATCTTCTGTATGAATGTAATACTTATATGTGCGAGGAATGCATAGAAGGCACAATAGTGCATAATGTAGCATGAAACCAATACCAAAGCGAATCTGCGAATGCAGAATGGCAAATACTACACCATAAAGGAACAAAAATGTGGGCATTGTAGTTTTGTAATGCCAATCTGGTGAATAAATGATATAAATGTAGAGAAGCATTTCCCAGACCATGGGCGTCTCATCGGCTTGCTGTTGCCTATCAATTTAAAGCATGGATCATAATAAATTAGAATAACCATCAAAGTCAAGCACATATGAGCAAGTATTATCCAACATCTTGGATTCATGACAATTATTTACCATCCATTCTGTATGAACAAGGAAAAAATATAGTTTTATCTAACAAGAAACTTCAACATCAGGCTTACAACATTCACACAACAAGCAAGAGGGATACTAAAGGAGGTCAACTTGATATCTGATTCATAGTCAGCTTTATCCTGTTATGCAGCAAATCAACAAACATGAGACTATGGGCAATCATTTATGCAATATTTAATATCCAATGGAGCTACACCGTTCAATGATGAAATTTCTAGCAACTTGAAGGTGTTTAGCAAATTGGAACTTGTAGAGGCTATTCCTTTATTATGGAGGAAGAAATATGAGACATTGTGAAGGGACCAAGTCAAATTTTAATGGTTAAAAGTTCCATGTATGTTTTGTACTTTTTGTTTTGGTATCAAATGGAAAAACCTATTTGAGTAGATAGGTCGATACATTTTCCGAAGGTTTCATTAATTTGTAAATTAAGATCATCTTGACATAGCCTCTTCTTCCAAGACAAGATGCCACAAAAAGAGAAAAGTTAATCCTAATTATCCATTATCAAGTTTACTTACCAAACAGGAGAATAAATTATCTTCTCTCAAGGTTAAACAAATAACTAGGTAGCATTAGCTGCCCATGAGTATTAAGGTCAATTTCCTTTTACCAAGATTTAGGCTTCCAACAGTTCTAACATTCTATTAGCTTCTTAGAAAATTCGATGTAGTGAATGAGACTGAATAAGATTCTCATGCATTTAACAAACTTTAGGTACTCATAATAATGGGTTCCTTCTTCATGCTCCAGGAAGTGGGTATAAATAACAATACGCCAACTATATAATATAAGAAATGGGAAATAAGGGAGAAAGTGCTTACATCTGCCCCAACGTGGCATGATATATCATGCTCCCTATGGCAAGTACTATATTTGACATATGAAGGACACTGAACCTTTTCTCAAACCGCTGTCTGAGGGCATTCACAAGACCAATGAAAGCCAAAATAATGCACGGGACATTTGATATGGTATTAAAGAACTCTGCAATATAGGAGGAGCGGACATAATTTAGCTCACACCACTCTTTGGTAGATGTTACAGGACCCCAAAAGCTTGAAATGTCATCTGCCATTTTTCAAAATATGTATGTACCTGAAATAATCAGCTGGTGAGCAGTTGCAATATTTCTTTGACAAAGATGCAATTTTGCTATATTTTGTGTAATGATGATAATAGTCAAAGAATGTCTCATTAGTTACTGTCATATCAAGAAATCAAATTCTCAGTACTTCCCTACACAAGGAGGAAGAGAATCCACAATACCAAATATAGAGACAGTTGGGCATTTGTGATTGAGTTTTTGAACAACCAACATGTGCACAAACAATATTCACGAATCACTTAATAAAAAAACAGAACAATGAGATTATATTTGCTAAGCCAAATACGTGAACAACAAGGTTTTCCTGGTCCTCTCAAATAACATCAAGAACAAAAGGGTTTTCCAATTTTGGTTTTACAAAATTTTAATCAGAAGTCCTTTCACCATGCTTAACCAATTTAGTATATGATATGCACATATCTTGGATTCAATAAGTAAAACTTCATAGCAATCTAGCCTATGTCTATGACCTATCAACAAAGGGCAGATGCAAGAGACTGGAAAACAGAATCATCAAACAGTTTTCCACAATAACGAAGCATGTAGTATCATCAGTCTCCATGCTTAAACCAATTTAATTAATTATCACAGAAAAACCAGCCTAGCAGAGGCATTTGATATTATACTAGACATAGTTTATTGTTTCCTCTCCAAACAGAAATTCGTATATTAACCTTCCCTCTGAAGATTCTCAATCAAACTAACCCATTTTGGCACATTTTCATATATTCCTTCCTAAGAGTATCCACCAAATTACGATGATTAATGATCGCAAACCTTTGAATCACCATAAATACAGTTATATCAAACAATTTCCTTTATATCCTGCTAAATAAAAACCTTCCAAACAATGAACCAGCCAGGGGATTCGACATGGGTGGAAAGAGCATCTGAAGGGTTACTAGGTATCATGTGTCAACTGAATTAAGAAAGTGCCAACCACTTGCTCCTTCAAGTACAATTGCAGCAGAGGCGATCTCTGGAGTATGTTTTTCTCAATTTTTGTACTAGTCTGGATCATGCTTCACAGCATATCAAGGAAGCTTATGAGAGCTGGTGTTCATGGAAAGTTGATAAAGCCATCATGAAAATCTGGTTAATGGTGCCCGCTAGTATTTTTTGATGTATCTAGAAAGAAAGAAGCCGTAGATGTTTCGATGGAATCCCAACTTCAAATCACTCTAAACGCCAAATGTTTACTAGATCTGTTTAGCTAGCTCAACCAGGCCCTTCTATCTTCTACTGATCATTTTTTTTTGGATTGTATAAGCACTCTAGTTATAGCTTAATATTTTGTATATGAGCTGACTCGATGTCTCTTTTGTAATTTTTGCTCTTGCATCTGCTTAAAGCTATTAATGAAATCTACTTACTCATCAAAAAGAGAATCTGAAGGTTACTCTTCCAAACATGATCACAAAATCGCACATTGACCCGGGAAATCACACATAATATGTTTCACTAATTTTATGCCTTGATGTTTTTTGGCAACACAAGCGCCATAGAACTCTATGTATGTTCCCAACTCCATCTTGTCTAGCATCTTCCTCTCAAGGGTAAGGGGTTTAGTTCCTTACTTTGAGAAAGGCCCATGGAGCTTAATTGTAGAAAAGAAAATATTTTTCCCAACTATATTTATATCTTAAAATAGATAATGACATTTCAAAGAACTATTTTCTGAGAATTCCTATTATATCAGTCAATTCCTCTCACATGTATACTTGGTGTATAATCTTTGCACTATCTTTCATCAAAATCCCAAATTGGCAAAGAATGTGTCCTTTATACTTTGCTAGAAATGGCTAAACCAGTAGAAAACTAACATATATCATCAACTCCTTCACCTAAAAGAATTAATCCCCATAAAACTCATGCCCACAAGCATTCTATGTCAAATTTGATATCTTAACCATGATCATGAACGAGTGCATAAATATACTTCTGAAAGATGAGTGGATATAGGAAATTGTGTTGTTGCGAGCTATCTGGCTACCTTCAAACCTAACTATTAACTCATTAGCTGCTAAATCATGTATTCAACATTAACTTTAGTAAACCAAAATTTATAATAATAAGCAAAACACGACTCCAAACATCTGTTTCCTTCACCTCATATAAACCCACATTCTCAACTTAACACAAATGGATACCTTCCCACCGAAATTAAACTTTAAGATCACCACGAACAAAATTTTCCATTAATTCATGTATTCGACATTATTAGTCAAAATTAATAATATTAGCAAAAATCACCTCAGATAAACCCTCATTCCCCAACTTAACACAAATGGATACCTTCCTACCGAAATTAAACTTCTAAGATCACCTTGAACAAAATTTTCCATGAATTTGTATTTGACATTCATTGAAATCGTCAAAAAATGATAATAATTAGCAACAATCACCTCATATAAACATCATTTCAAACTTATCACCAAAAAAAAAAAATCTAGTTCCTACCGAAAAAACAAAATTGAGATCACCGCCGAACAGAATTCAAAAACATAATACAACAAATAAGAGAATCCAATAGCATCACATCAAATAAGTATATTAAATTATATGATTGATTTAGCAGGTACATAAAATCCATGCAAATAAACTACAAATTTACCTTTCAAATCAGATGCAATCCACCGTTGAACTTCTGTAAATTTGTGGAGATTTGCTCCCGCGATATATATATATATATATTTGTATATAATATACACACACAGCGATCTTCTTCTTCTTATCTCTCGCTAGGGTTAAGAAAAAAAAGCACAACAATGGATTTTGTAAAAGTTTAAAGGAACAAGAGATGCTAATATAATGGGGCGAAATTCGGATTTGGACATTTTTGAGGCGCCTAAGAGAGAAATATTTAAATGTAACTTCGGACTTCGTGGGAAGCATTATGGGTCGATTTGGGTCGGATCGAAATCAAAATTAAATCAATTTAATTGATTTTAAAAAAATATATAAAACCATATCAAATCCAAGTAGAAATTGATCTCAAATTGTTATTTATGTCCTCTAACCTAAGTACTAACACTTAAATAAAATTAAATAAGAAGACACATGGCGTAGATACATGTGACTACTTGTTTAATTTTATCTAAATTTAAGCTTATATTGCTCAAACTCTTCAAAAATGTTATCGGTGTGTATCAGATCCTTCAAAAGTAGTTCCACTTTGAAGGATCCGACACGATGCGGCTACATTTTTGGAAAGTTCGAACAACTTAGAATTTAAATGTCTATTTATTTACACTCAAAATTAAAGGACATAAATATCAGCCAAAATCAAGTTAAATATAAAAAAGATAGAAAAGAGAAGCCTTTGTCAATACATTTCTTGGAATTAACATCATACCTTTTTTTGTTTGTAATTTTTTGGCATTTCCAACTTATAATTATAAAAAGGGAAACAAATTGAACTTTGGATTAAGAAAACTCAAAGTTTCTAAAAGAAATATGGCTTTAATGAGAAAACAAATTACTACAAGTTCAGTAATTGTTATTTTCTTTGTATCAACAGTTTTTGCAAGGAATATTTTGCAAATATTGAGTGAAAATGAAGATGGAATTTGTACATCTATGGTGGAAACTCAAGGCTATGGTTGTGAAGAACATAAAGTATGTTCAATATCCTACAATTCATACAAAAGGGTCGTTTGATACGATGGATAAGTGATAACAATCTTGAGATAAAATACAAGATCATTTTATCCTATGTTTGATTAGTGTTATTAGTTAATCTCGAGATTATTTATCCCATCATACGTATTACAATGACGGGATAAGTTATCCCGTTATTGATGGAATAACTTTGTCTATCTCATTTACATACCTAACGATTCCTTATAGAATTGGTGTACTACTAAAAAGACAGGAATTACTGAGAGAATTTTGTTTAGCTAAACAGTAAAATTTGTCGCTAATTCTATTTAGTTGACGAAATATCAGAAAAGTCTATTAGCTATTAATAATTTAACGATTGATTAGCGATGAAATTTGTAGCTAATTTCATTTTTTTAGGTGGTGATTATATTATATACTTTTGGGCATTTTTTGATTTGGTTATTTTTGTTTTAGGTGACAACAGATGATGGTTATATTCTGAGTTTACAGAGGATACCTAAGGGAATATCTGGAAAGGCAGCAACTAATCCACCTGTTCTTCTACAACATGGATTATTAATGGTTAATTAATTCTTCACTTTGGTTTTAACTATGCTCATATTCTTTTGCTTCACATTGACTAAAGGTCCGCAGTTTGGTACACAAAGTATATGTCGTTCCCATAGGATTCAGAGAAAGAATCGCACTTTAAGGAGTTGTAATGTAGACAGCCTATTCTAATGCTAGCATTAGTATACTAGTGGTTGTTTCTATGACTTGAACTATGACCTATAGGTCACACTGAGATAATTCTATCGTTGTTTCAAATTTCAAATAATCTATTTTCACTTGAATTTCATATATAACTTCATTTTTTCAAATCTCGACCTAATCATGTTGAAACACCTGTTACAAACTCTCTATTTTTTTGTGGCGATTAAGTTAGTGACTTTCGGTGACGACAACTGATAGATCGCCACAAATACTTTTCCAAACCAAATTTAATTATTGTAGTGTTAACGAAGTTAATGCAAGCTTAATGGCTAATTTGTTCTAATTAATTGAAATGTTAATTTTTCTGTCGAAAACAACCTCCTCTTTACCTATATAAGGTGGGGGTTATAAGGCTATGTATACAACATCCTTTTCATCTCTCATGTGAGATTACACTGAATATGTTATTGTTGCTATAGTCGAAATGTTAATTTTTTTCGATTAATGACAGGATGGAATTACATGGCTGCTTAATCCTCCAGATGAATCATTAGCTTTCATTCTAGCAGATGATGGTTATGATGTTTGGATTGCAAATACAAGAGGAACTAAATATAGCCAAGGACATACATCACTTAGCCCTCAAGATCCAGTTCAGTTTCATTAATTATATTTGCACTATATCTTATATATTGAACAGGAACCTCAGCGTAACTGGTAAAGTTACAGTCATGTGATCAAAAGATCACAGGTTCGAGCTGTAGAAACAATCTCTTGTAGAAATGTAGGGTAAGATTGTGTACAATAGACCTTTGTGGTCCAGCCCTTCCTCAAACTCCGCGCATAGCCAGAGCTTAGTGCACCGTGTTACCCACTATTATGTCATATATGCATAAATATTTATTAAATTAGCCAAAACAACAACTTTTATAATTTAATCCATATTTTTTCAATTATGAACAGGCATATTGGGAATGGTCATGGGATGAATTGGTGGATTTTGATTTACCTGCTACATTTAAGTATGTTCATGATCAAACTGGCCAAAAGTTACACTATGTTGGCCATTCTCTGGTGATTTTCTGGTTATTTTTTAAATAGCATTTCACTCATTCTTTTCTTGATCTAAACAGGGATAATTATGGCACTAAACATTTCGGCCAACTAGTTTACAAAATACATAAATCGTGTAAACTTTATATTAAATATACATATACTATACATTTAATATACATATTTATACATATAATATATATAATCAATGTATAAAGTGTGTATATTTCGACCATATCGATATATTAATTGGCTGAATGGTATATATCTAAAGACAGGATTCATTCACTTATGGTCATCAAACTTATCTTTTTAGACACTAAAGTTATAATACTACTTTTTGTCACAAAAAGCTATTTTCAACTCTATCTTTAAATAATAGTCATTGTCATAGAGTTTCAAAATTTACGAGTAAAATTTCAAATAATGTCTTAACTTTTCACAATGTGAAATTTGAAACTCTATGACCAAAAAAAACTATTTTTCAATTCCAGAGATTGAAAACTGGCTATTTCTTAAAATGGCCATAACCTCATCTTTAAAAAAACAACCATTGTCATGTAGTTTCAAATTCCAGAAACTGAAAAGTGGGGTTATTTTGGAAATTTATCCAAAGTTCAACTATTTTTAAATGACAAAAAATAGTTTTGTAACTTTGATGACCATCCATGAAATGTAATGATTTGGGCATTGTCACAAGGAGAGGCTCGATAAAATAAACATGTTTGTGAAGATGCGGACTACCTGTATCTGGACAAACGAACCCTCGAAAATGTGAACCTAATAGTATGTTTAAGAGATAACTAAACTTTTATTTTTTAATCTCAGGGGACTTTGATTGCATTTGCAGCAATTTCAGAAAATAATCTAGTAGACATGTTGAGATCAGCAGCTTTATTAAGCCCAATTGCTTATTTAGGGCAAATAAAATCTCCTCTTGCAAAAAGTGCTTCACGAGATTTTATAGCTGAAGTAAGAGAGATAATTTTCTTACCATTTTAAGCTCCCGTTTAGCCATAGATTTCGAAAGTGGATTTTTTTTTTAAAAAAAATCAAGTTCCAAAAACTGGTCTAGGCCGGTCAGTTTTTGGATTTTTGGATGAAATATCACTTTCACTTGCAAAACATTAATATTTTTCTAAATAAAATAAATGTTCAAACACAATTTCAAATTTCAAGAACTCATTTTTTCTACGTTTTAACTAAATTTATGGTTAAACGTTAGCTTAGTGTATATAAACTTTGATTACACTTTAATAAAAATTGGTGAACATTTCCTTTTTTATGTTTTTTTTCAGGGTTTATATTGGTTGGGAATCCATGAATTTGATCCAAGAGGGTAAGATATGCCATCCAATTCATTTGATCAATGCTTGATTTTTTTAAAAACAAAAAATCAAGAAAGGAAAAAATTGACATATTATCTGTTGTCCTGGAGCAACCCTTAAAAAAAGATTATTTTTGCGTTATTTGAATAATTGGAGGGTATTTTTAAGCTAATTATCCCATAATGATGAGACATTTTTGAGGAAATAACATAATCGATGGTAAAGTTGATCTATTTTAAATAGTTCGGAAGTATTTTTGGCCCCGACTTCTTTTATACTTACTTTTACTTATTTATCTCACATCAAAAATACATTTTTGGAATTTGCACTTTTTGCTGAATTAAACAGAGAGGCTGTTGTCAAACTTTTGGAAAAAATATGCCAAGATCCAGGCATCAATTGCAGTGACTTGATGACTTCTTTTACTGGTATCTCAATTCTTCACCAACTCAATCTTTTACATTTTCTTTGGACAAGTTATACGGCCGATTGGCTAAAAATAATTATATTCGTTAGTCAAATTACATAAAAATATATTTTATGTACACTATTTATTGCTATTTATGTCAATTTCTTATATTTTTATGTAATATTTACTATTTGTGATGGTAGGCCCAAATTGTTGTGTGAACTCTTCATTAACTGATATTTTTCTTGAGCATGAGCCACAAGCTACATCAACAAAAAACATGGTCCATATAGCCCAAAGTAAGTTTGCTACTTCGATACAGCAGAATAAACATTAAAAAAATTGAAATTTCGGGCTACTTTAACGTATGATCACTAAACTTTATTACTATAACAATCAAGTAACAACTTTTTTTAATCGAATCATGTGTGAATTTCTCTAATAATATGCAAATGACCGGAAGGTCAAATTGACTTTCGAACGCCAGGTTATGCCATGTCACTCTCCACATTATCGCCTTGTCACTCTGTAAAAATCCACCTCATAAATAAAAGAATTTTTCAAGGTGTAAAATTTTTCATTACCCAAACATTTTCAAGAAAATAAAACAAAAGAAAATCTATTTTGTGGATTTCTTTTTTATATTCTGTGACGTGGAATTTAAAGAGTGACAGAGTCCTTACGTGGAGAGTGACGTGTTATAACTCAACAGGAAAAAAATGACTTTTCGACCATTTGTATTTTATGAGCAATTCACTCAAGGGTCGTTTGGTGTAATGGATAAAGAAAAATAATCCTGGGATAATTTTTTAGTACCCTTCAATTCTTTGTTTGGTTACAAAGCATGGGATAACTTATCCCGTGTAGTTCTAGAAGCATACGAAAAATCAACCCTTGAAAATCTATGAGCAATTTTTTGGGGCATAATACATAGACATCTTAATTACTTGACCTTAACCGGCAGTTTGACAATTAAATACTTCAATTTCGAGGATGCACATCTAAACACCTCAACTCGTAATCCATTGTACCAATTGAACACTTCAACTTACAAAATGATCATTTAGACACCTTCAAAATTTATGTGTCAGTCAACATCGGGTGAACATAAGACACAATGGGGACAAGTTGGAGTGCCTATATATTCATTCTCAAAGTTGGAGTATTTATTTGTTAGTTGAGGGCTTGAGGCCAAGTTAAGGTGTTTATATATTTATTATATCATTTTTTTCATACATATCTTTAAATGAAGCTGGAGATAATATCTCAGATGGTCACTCAACTTTGAATAGTTCACTCAGAAAGTCACTCAACTTTCAGTTGTTCACTCAGAAAGTCACTCAACTTTGTTTTATAACTCAAAAGTCACTCAACTATTAATATTTTACTTAGAAAGTCACCCAACTATTAATATTTCACCTAAAAAGTCACTCAAACAATTTAAATAGTTTTTTCATTAAATTTTATTGAAATCTACTATTTTTATCTTTTAAACTACTTTTTAAGAAAGTTTAAAATATTAGATTTAATCTACTTTTTTGAAATATAATATGGGTGGTAAAATATTAATAGTTGAGTGACTTTTGAGTTATAAAACAAAGTTGAGTGACTTTCTGAGTGAACAACTGAAAGTTGAGTGACTTTCTGAGTGAACTATTCAAAGCTGAGTGACCATCTGAGATATTATCTCAATGAAGCTGTAATCAGTGGCAAAGTCACACAGAGTGAAAGTAAAACTTTCATTAAGCATCTTTTGTCACAATATTATACTATATATATAAATTCAAAAAATACATTTTCTATATTTATAAAATCTTGATTTTAGATAGAAAATTCTAACTTCGCCGCTACGTGCAATATATTGATTAATTGTTTAACTTTTTGGACAGTGATAAGAAAAGGGACCATAGAAAAATTTGATTATGGAAATGATGAAGAAAACAACAAGCACTATGGCCAACCAATTCCTCCACAATACATAATGTCAAATATCCCAAATAATATTCCTCTTTTTTTAGGCTATGGAGGGGCAGATTATCTTTCTGATGTGAATGATGTGAAGACTTTGTTGGATAAATTGCAAAATCATGATCTAGACAAACTTGTGGTGCAATATAAAGAAGATTATGCACATGCTGACTTTGTTTTTGGTACAAATGCTAAAGAGATTGTGTATAATCCTATAATGGCCTTCTTTAAACTTAATTAAGAAGATTATTATAAGGTTAATGTATATTTGTTATTGTTGTTGTTATTTCATTAAGTAGATATATTAACAGTATTAGTTGTGAGTCAAAGTTGAATAACTAGTATTGTACTCCCTTTCATTGTATTTTACTTAGCCTCTGTATCAGATATAGTTATTTCAATTTACTTGATCAGCTTCTGAAATCAAACGAATTTATTATTTTACCGTACAATATTTACCAGCACTATAACAAACAAAGGATTTTGCGGCAATAATATAATTGTCTTTATATTATATTTAGAGATAATAATAAATATGAGTATTTATAACCAGCACCTTAGACAAATGTCGTTAAAGGCTTTAACAACTCTGGATGTAATGATATTGACTTAATTGCCTCTAAATGTTTTTGCGGCAATACTTCAAGAAAATCTATTGCTACTAAATGTATCGTTGTTGTAGTGTAGTAAACAAATTTAGAGTTTCAAAGCATCATTAATCATGTTAATTTAATAAAATACACCTCTAATTAATGTTTTTTAAAAAGATGTGTCAACTGCTAAATCAACATTGATCAAGTAAATATAAAAAGAAAAGAATAACTACATAAAGTAGCAATAGCCAAAAAGATTACGAATATGCATTGTTCGGCCTACTAATTTCCGTTTTCACAAGAATAAAAAGCCATGTAGGAACTCGGAATAACTAAAAAACAAAAGGACATATAATTATATAACATAAAATAAATGAGAAAAATTGCAAGTTTCAAATTACCTAATGTTAGGTAATTTAAATTTTGCAAGAAAATTGTCAACAGGGAATGAACCACGAGGTCAATTAAGTGTTTAATTAATTAATTAATGCTTAATTAATATAAGTAACTTCTACACCTAATACAAATTGCTTTTGTGTTTTTTCAAATAAAATATATGAGAAGACGTAAACACAAAGCATTCAAAATTTTGACTAACTAGCTAACTTTTATTAAAGAAAGAAAAATAAAAAAATAAGAGGGACTAATCTTACAGGATTAATATATTGTTATATAGCAATATTTTTATTTTTATTAGCTATTATCGTTCAATAACGAGGGCTGAGGGGGACTTATAAAAATACAACAAAAGAAATCGACAAAATTCCATGGGAATTGGAGGATCAGTAACGGAGTCAAGATTTTAACTAAAAGAATATAAAATACAAAGAAGTAAATATACAAAAAAAATTAAAGGGATTCAATATTTACGGCATATATATAGAAAATAATTTTAAACATGTATGAACAGTATAATTTTCTGTCGAGTGAGGTTTGGATGAATCTCCTTGACCCTTCCTGACTCTGCCCCTATGCACGACAACTTGCAGCTGCAAGTAGGGGTCTTGGTGGTTCGATGAAAAATCAATTTAAAATTCTGTGTTAGTTTGATTGTTTAAGTTCGTCAAAAATAAGTATTTTATCGAGTATTTGAATAAAATTTTCTAATAAATTTAATAGGTTATTGATATATTAACGCACCTTTCAATAAATAAATGACAATGCAGATTTTACATCATTATTTAATACGACGATATATTTTATAGTACTGGCTTTATAATATATTCCAAAATTGTCACTACATTTGTCACGTTAAAAAAATGAAAATGTGTATTTTATCTTTTATGGAGTACTATTTGATTTTATGAAGATTTTGCATCATTTTTTAATAAGACGAAATATTTTATATTGGATTTAGAATATATTCTAAAATTCATAGTAATAGGCTGTTAGTTGGTTACTACTTTAATCATTTGTCGCGTTAAACAAATGAAAATGTGTACGTTCTGCTCACTTTTTTTTATTATTATTTATTAGAGCACTATTTTGATTTTATGAAGATTTTGCATCATTTTTAAATATGACAAAAAAATTTATATTGGATCTAGAATATATTCCAAAATTCATATGGGGATAATGATAAATATTTATTCGCTTAGATTGCTTATCTGAAATCAATAAATGCATAATATGTGTTTGAATACATATAACATATCGCTTAATCATGGCTAATTAATGTATCATTTAACCATAATAAATAATATTGACTTAGTGTAAGCATAAATATATACCCTAATAACCTATCTTTTTTATCAAAAAAATAAATGTTTAACAACCAATTGATATTAACTCAACTTAGGATTGATATTGATTAATAGTCTGTTTGGACATCAAACTTCTAAAATTAATTTATTTTGAAAAGTATTTTTTTCAAAAAAGTACTTTTGATAGGAAGCATAAATCATTTTAGGTTCGGAATGATAAATTCACATGTATGTATAAATCTAACTAGCATGTTGCAATCAAACGAGGATCTAGTAAAAAGGATCATTTAATTGGATCTAGTAAAAAGGATCATTTAATATTTTATTTTAAATGACATTGTTATTATAAATAAAATATTATTATAGAGAAATAAAATGTATATGAAAAATAATGATTTAAAAAAAATCATATTGTTATGGTAAAATACCATTATAATGAATAATTTTTATAAAAAGATTTAACTGAAGAAACGAGATTTTCACGTTCGCCTATTTTTTAATATAACTTTTCTAAATTTCTTACAGAAATTCGTAATTACTATCCTTCGAGTACCTACAAGACAAATCCGCTCATGTGCAGTAAGTCACAAATAATATAGAAGATATAAATCACACTAAACAAGTCTGATATGACGAGCATGACTGAGAAGACGTACAGAAAAAATTAATCCCTAGCCTTTCTTCTGAGATACCATAAGCTATTTTTGTTAGTTAAATGAGTTTTCCCATAACCAAATTGTATAATCCCTCTGTCCTAAGAACTTGTCCAATTTTCTTTTTTTATTTGTCCATTTTGACAAATCAAGAAAGGACAATTTTCTTTACCTATTATAACCTCAATTAATTAATTTTGAAAAAGCTAAAACTTCTTGAAAATTTTAAATTTTTAATTCATCCATATCATAATTAATAGGGGTAAAATAGTAAACTCACTATGTCAATCATTATTTTCTTAGTAGGTGTGTCAATTCAAAAGTAGACAAGTAATTAGGAACAGAGGGAGTATTACTTATTAAAAGAAATTCATGTCATGTTCTATCACAATTACGGTAATTGAAGTTTGGTATGAATCAATGGTGGAGCAAAAAATTTCGTCAAGGGTGTTCAAACTTTATAATAGTGGAAATTTTTTAAAACGGAGTGGCTGCACAAAACATTTTTTTTTTGCTGATGAGTGGGTGCACCCAAATTTAAAATTAAATTATATATCATTTAACTAAATCATACAAAAACTTAAAATTATAAAACTATCAATAGTATGAATCAAAACTAATGGAGAAAAGTCAAGAAAAAACAATTTTAGCTAATAGTTGAATACACCCTCTCTAGTTCATATTAAGTGAATTGTTGGGACTGTTTTCATAATTCAAAATAAGTTAATTTTTTAAAGTTCAAGAGAATTGTTGAGATTTTTTTTCTCATATTTACCCTTCCTTTTAATGAGATTCCTAATTATTTTACATTTTCTAAAAGAATAGTTTAGAAATAATCAAAAGGATAATAGTGCAAAGTAACCTTTAATTTTATCTTTAAACGTAATTTTTTAAGACTATATTATACTCTAACAACTTACTTAATATGAATCGAAAAATATATTATGTTATACTCTAACAATTCACTTAATATGGATCGAAAGTATATAGAAACAATAAAATCTTAATTATTAAGTTAATAAATTCATTGAATAAAGATAAATAATTTCTAACAATTTAAGGCTCTATAGAAAGATAAAAAATTGTGTTAAAATGTAGCAGGCCAGGATCAAAACTAAGACCTCAAAGTTGAAAATCAGCATCCTTACCGCTGGACGCAGGGGCAGACCTACAAAGGGTCAAGTGGGTTCACATGAACCCACTTCGTTGAAAAATAACACCATATATATATGTATATTCAATCAATTTTTGAAATAATATAGTTATAGATTAAATTTTGACTCCACATATATAAGTGTAATGTTTGCCCAGCGGTAGAGTGGGTTCAAATTTGTCCAAGGCACTCGAGATTGAATTTGGCTATCAACATTTAAGACTCAATACGTTTTTTTGAATATTTAAAAGTCTATATTTATTTTTTATATCTTGAACCCATAAAAGTCTATTTATTATTTATATCTTGAACCCACTTGGTGAAAATCTTGGGTCCGCCACTGGCTGGACGACCAGCCTCTATTGTGTTTAAGTGTGTTCATTTATCAACATATCTAGTTAATAGATAATATTTTACTTGTATACACGATCTAATTTTCCGACGAAAGGTGTTCGGCTGACCGCCCTTCCTTACATGTAGCTCCGCCCCTGGTATGAACTAAATTATCAATCTATACTTGCTTCATACGAATTACGTCCATGGGTGTTTAATTGCACTAAATCATATTAATGTATCATGATTAAGAGATTTAATGAAGCAAGAATATATATTAATTAATTATAATTAAATAAATATATTATTTATAAATATATATCATATATATATTTATTAATTCGATATAAACGCTAATGTTTGGTAACGCGACAAAAAAGTTGTCATGGCCATACCAACTTAACTTTGAAATTTCTAAGTCATAAAGAAAATAAAAAAATATCTCTCTAGAAAGGTTTTTCAATAGTCAATACCAACTCAAATTTGGTAGAACCCATTCCTTCAAATTTTATCATCGCAATGAAGATTCAATTTCACACTTTATAATTATTTTTAATATTATTTTTCTATTCCAATTTTTCTTAAAAAATAATGTGATGGGATAAAATGTATACTCATTCTTAATTAGAAGTTTATGATTCAAATTAAATTATAATAATAGAAAAACTTCAATTGAAAATGCTTTCTTGAATGCAAAATTTTAAATTAATCAATAAGTAATTAATTCAAGGTGTGTCATTTTATTAATTCGATTGATCAAAATTTTAAAAAAGTATTTTCTCTTAAAAAATAAGCTCCTAAAATGACCTTTATAGTAAAAGTAAAGAAAATAAGTTACACAAATGATATTTCACCCGCCCCATACCCTCGCCCCCAACAAACACTTCTCATATTATTTATCTAAACTATATATAAATATTTTTAATTTACTTATCAATAATAGTAAATATTTTTAAAATAATATATATATATATATATATATATATATATATAAAAGAGAGAGAGTGTGTGTGTTATAATAATAAAAAGTATTAATTTTATAAGATATCAAAAAAAATTAAAATAAATAAGTATTATAATTATAACTTAGTAAAAGTTGAAAAAATTGAATCAAATTTTTTGTCATTGAATCAAAATTTGTTATTTAAAATAACACAATTACCATTTATTACGAAGAATGAACCCTCAGAACTTCTTCTTTTTTATTGCAAGCAGAGTACCATCTCTATTTCTATTTAGTTATCACTATTTTAAGTTTCACGCTCCATAAGAAATTAGGTAAATCTCTCATTGTACCCTTATGTAGTGTTCTCTTGAAGTCAAGTTTTCAATAAATTAACACGAATTAATTTGATTTGATTAACTAATTTGATCAATGAACATAAATTAATTACAAGTATTTTATGTTGGGCAAATGTATACTTTCAACGCTAATAACTTTCAAAGGGTAAACTAGGAAGAATAGTGACATTTATGCATTGATTTTGTGAAATAACAAATACTCCCTCTGTTCCTATTTATATGTCACCATTTTAGATTCCACATCCCTTAAGAAACTAAGTAAGTTTATCATTGTACCCTAATTTAGTAATCTCTTGAAGTCAATTTTTAAATAAATGAACATAAATTAATTAATTTTAGTTAATTAAATTGACTAATGAACATGAATTAATCATTTAATTTTTCTATGTTAGTCAAATTCATACTTTCAAGACTAATAACACTTAAGGGTAAAATAGAAAGAATATTGTTATTTATATATTGATTTTGTAAAATGACAAATATTAAAAAATATTTATTTTTAATAAGGACGACATATAAATAGGAATAGAAAAAATAGTAAGAAACATCTACTTTTCATAAAAAAGATATATAAATATGAACTGAAGGAGTACATTATTATTTGTCTTCTTATGTTCGCCGACTTAAGTCTCTTTTTCCACCCCCTAAAAACAGTTGGCAACACACTTTGCCTTTGTTTTCTACTACCCCTTGATTCTTTGTTATTTTTTACCATATCACATGGTTTGAAATAGTTAATTATACACTATTGGCTATTCAATTATTGATATTTTTTTTAATTTAATTAATAACTCATTTTTTAACAGGAAAATTGTACAGAATAGCAAAATATTTCAATCATATTTAATATTATAGCTACTGCTTAATTCGAAGCTATTGTTTCACCTAATTTTGTTATTTGCATGATTTGTATAAATTCAGAATTTGTATGATTTGGTTTCTGATGGTACAAATTCAGAATTTTGTATATGCTTACTCTAGCTATTTGTATACGATTTATGAAAAATTCATAATAAATTACCCTGTTTGTATATTGGCAAGCGAAATATACAAACAGAGTTCTGAAAAATTCCTAAATATATAAATACAAAATTTGTATATGCTTACCCTATTTGTATATTCGCAAGTGAAATATACAAACGAGCAGAAATATACAAACCGCAACCTCTATAACAAACGAAACTATAGTTATAGAGTGCAATTATCGAAACTATAACTATAGAGCCTTATTATGTCTATTATATTTGCTAATTCTAAAATTTTCTTTTTATTAACTCAATCAATTTTGACCCGCCCAATCTGACTCTCTTAGTAGCCACATATAATTAAACATCATTTCCCTATTCAAAAATGACAATAGTGTCCTTTTGTTTCTGCATTCTGTATGCAGATCATTCTCTCTATATATATACTATATATATTATGTGGATCAAACCCAAGAAAACACACAGAAAAAAGTTTTAAGCCAAAATCTGCAATCAAAAAAGAGAAAGATGTGTTGCAACTCTCATGCCGTAATCCCTACAAGCGAACCTAGCTTTTCTCTTTTCTCCACTCATCCACCAACAATTTCTCTAAATTCTCGTCTATTTTTCCCTAACAATCCTTCGAATCATGAAGTTTTGAGGACAAAATTCGTGTCATTCAAAGCTAAATCCAACCTAAACGATGTCGTTTCTTATACCGACAGGGATAAGAGCTTTTACGATCTATTGGGTATATCGGAAACTGGATCGTTGTTGGAAATCAAGCAAGCCTACAAGCAACTAGCGAGGAAGTACCATCCGGATGTTTCACCTCCGGATCGGGTTGAGGAGTATACACAGAGATTCATTCAGGTACAGGAAGCTTATGAGACGTTGTCAGATCCTGGAATGAGAGCTTTGTATGATAGAGATATGGCTAAAGGACTTCACTTTGGTTTCTCTGCTCGTACGCATGAGGTGTGTTTGCTTTTCTTTTCTCTTGAAAGTTTGCTCAATTTTTGCCTTTTGTTAATTATTGAATGCATGAAAAATATCCAATTTGAGGTCAATTTTACTTTTCTAAGCCTCTGTTTCAATTTGTTTAACTAGCTTTTGTTCATTTCAATTTTTCCCTTCTTGTACTCTTTAATTCGAACTTTCTACGTTACTTGTTTACGATCACAAGATTAAATATTATTTTGGTGTATTCTAAGTATCTTTAGTTTGAGAGCACAAAATATTAAGCCAAGTCAAAAATACACAGACAAATTGTATGTTCTACTGTGTGCAATTGTAGGGAATTTGATTTCTTAGGTGGTCACTTAACTATTAGTTATTACCTTAGAAAGTCACGTTGAAAATAATTTGAAATCAAGAAGAAGAAAGTGACTTTCTTAAATATAATTATTACTAGTCGAGTGACCATCTGAGAAACCAACTCCAATTCCGGGGTTTCATTTATATTTTGGTCTGGCTAGGCATGATTCACCTATTGTATGCTGATAGGTGAAAAGGATTAAGGGTGTTTGCACACACAAAGGTTAATGAAAAAAGCCTTCTGATTGAAATAGGCATAGTAAGAGTATGCAATTCTGAAGATCCATCCAGTGAGGACTTGTCTATTGTTTTTATTTTATTTGTTCTAGTTTAGTTTCTCTTTAACCGGTAGTGTCCGAGCCGTTTGCATGCACCTCGACTAATCAACCGAGTGTGTGCTACTCTCTCTTTCCACCGAGGCTTAGGCAGATGGGACTACTAGTGTGACCTCTACTTGGATTCATTCCCAAGGTTATGACACTTATCCACATCATAAAGGATTATATGCTGAAGATAAGAATTTGCCTACATGTTTCAAAGAAAGTAGAATCTTAGTATATTTGGCTAACTGTTGGGTTCAAAAGAGATATTATGTTAAGATTAGTGGAATATTTTCTAGAAAAGTAGTCACTTGTCTTTAGATTGTCGGTATCTAGATGCCTGAGGCATGACAAGTCTTAAAATGATCGTGCTCGGGGTCAACTTAGGTGGGTTCCCCTTTTGGTCGGATGACTGCATAATATAACCCAAAAAAAAAAAAACTTTATTGAGGCATCTACTTTAGCATTAGGCAGAAACTACGCATTTACTGGGGTATGACAGAACTGTTGGCAATTAGGAATATATGGTTTAGTTATTTGGTCTTTCTCATATATACTTTGGTGTTCGATGGTGGTGTTTCTTTGCACTGTTGATAGTTGTAATCTTTGGCGTGTCCACTGTTTTCTCCGTAATGGACTAAATGAATGTTATCATGATAGATCTCATTGATCGGGTCAGAGATAGTCTACTGTTTCGTGGAATAACTCAATAAGTGGAATAAAGGAAAATTGTCCTTCGTCTGTGTATGAGATACTTCATTTTTCTAATTCTTGGGACAAGAGGAGTGAATGAAACTTCTGTTTTCTATTAATCTATCGAATATTAGAACTAACTTTTTTATTGTAAATGATGATAACTGTTCTATAATTACTTCAATAACTAGATTCATTTGAAGTATGGAATGTGGCCTTCCAGTCTTTGCCATTTTTTTTACTCCGTTCCTGAAACTCAAAGCTACTTCGCGTGCAATCTTGGTTGGTTCCAAGAGACTTTAATTTGCGATGTTCTTTTGCTTTGGTTCCAATGCTTAAATGATCACAAGTTGTTTGACGTTTGCATCCTGCTTCTGCCACTGTATCCAAATCACTTTGATTCTCATTTATCTCATCAAACCTTGTCATTCTTATGTGCATCACTCGAACATAAGATTTTTCTTAGACAACCACTCTGTTTCTTTGACATTTAATTGATTTTTCTTTGCTTGTACGCTCTCTGACATGTTTTATGTTCTTGAATTCTTGCTATCCTCTTTGCTGATTCGTGTTTTTTCTTATGCTTTAGTCGATGGAGGAGAAAGGTGAGTGGAAAAATCGTTGGCAGTCTCAGCTATCAGAGCTCAAGAGACGAAGAATGCACAAGGAATCCAGTAACAGTATGTCTTGGGGAGCACGGATGCGCAAGCAAAGGGACGATGCATAATCTTAATCGATAATAACTAATACATCTTATTTTATTTTGGATATACGGGAATATTTTTTTTCTCTCGTTTTCTTTTAGTTTTCCGCTAGTACTAACCATATATGAATTACCTTATAGACAGTGCATATTGTACATAGAGTATATGAATCAAGAATCTCATTTCCAGAAAAAAACTCTGTTTTATATTATTAAGCAAGTTTAGTGGCTATCATTGCTGTTGGATATATGCTAAGATGTGCGGACTCTTCACTTTTGATGTCGCACCCGTGTTGGATTCTCTAAAAATACACTACTTTTGGAGAATTCGACACGCACCTGTTGACATTTTTGAAGAGTCCGAGCAACATATATATGTCTATATCATTTTCCAGAAAAGAGAAAATGAAATTTTCTTCTGATTGTGGTCAAAATTGAGTGAAATCACATGATGTTGTGAAGGTCCTGATGCCTTTTTTTGGTTTTACTTCCTCCATGCTGCTGTCCTTCTCCAACAGCAACCCCACCCCCACCCTCAACCCCACCCAAAAAAAAATATTTTTACAAAAATACAGATCTAATAAAAATTATTTATACACACTTTTACATTGTTATACACCTTATATATAATTATACAATATATGTATACATTCTACAAAATGATGTAATAAAATAATCTCGAAATTAGCTAATACCTTAAACCAAACATGGATAAAGTTAAACCAAATTCTATCTTGAAATTGTAATCCTTACCTAGTTTTTTCTTCAATAATGCTGATATGGACAACACATCAAAGAGAAAAATTCAACTTATCTTACTTTTTTCTATTTTCACCAATTTTTGACACCAAAAAGACAAAAAAGGAAAGGCCTTAGGATAGAAGAGCCACTGCTTTGCCAAAAAATTGAGTCATATTAATTTAGAACACAGCTTGAGCAAAAGGTAACAATAGCAATTCTCCATTTAAGGGCGTGACTTAATTGTCAATGAAATGATTGAGAATCGAGAGACTTTTGTTCAGATTCCAACGTTGGCAAAAACTTCAAGTGACTTCTTCTCATTTGTTTAAATCTTGATGTATAGAATTATCATATACCTATACTGATGGAAGATAGCAGGCACCCTACATAGAAAAAAAGGTACCCATAGAATATGTCAATCCTTGATCATTTTCATATACATATACTGGTGGAAGATAGCATATATCCCACATAAAAAAAGTTCCCAATAGAAGATATCAATTCTTGGTCATTTTCAGATATCTATATTGATGGAAGATTGCAGGTATCCCGCATAAAAACAAAAATAAAAAGTTACCAATAGAAGATGTCAAATTTTGAAGTCAATTGTTGGTCATTTTCAGTATCAACTTGTATGACTCAGTCTAGTGTTTAGCTGATAGGCATAGAATTTTTTCCTTAAATAAAGACCACAATTACAAATTGTGGTGCTTGGGCTATTTGGTTTCTAATATCTTCCTATTTTTAATTATCCAAGAAAAAGACACCCCACAATTTTCTTTGAATTATTGATTTGTTTCCCTTTAAGAGAACCAAAATATATGTTGCTTTCTACAATTTGTCTTGTGATATTTTTTTCTATTTGGATGAATTGTGTAATATACACTTGTTAAAATCTTGGTCTTTTTTTTCTTAAATATTTTCAACCAATCTTTTTGGACCTTTCTTATTCTTAAATTTGATTGAAAGAATAAGAAACTTCAAGATTGTGATCTACACCACTCATTTTATTAGGGGACCTTTTGTGTTATTTGTCTAAAGTGAGGGCGGCCACAAGATAAGTGACTGTTAGCTTAAAGAATTTCAACTTCCATAATAAAAAATAAAATAAAATAAAAGAAAAATTCTGGGGCTTAGAAGAAATTGTAAAGCATAAGGATATTTCGCTCGATATAGATGAATTCTTCAGGATTAACAAATTCTTCTAGTATAAGTTGAGAGTAAAATGATAGAGACACAACAAGCACTTGTTAGGATGAACAAGCTCTTTTACTATATATTAAGAGCATAAATAACAAAAATTCAATAAACTATTAGGATTATTCTACAAGTATTTTTAGTATAAACTAGAAGCAAAAACAATAAAGATTTGACGAGAATAGATTTCAAAACATGACTTAATTTGGGCCTCATGTATATTTAGAAGGCCCGTAGAAATTCATTAATTTTGTCATTCAATTTATTTATAATAAGCGCACGATTGATTCCTTTACTAGCTCTTTATAAGCTCAATAAAATATTATTATTTTTATAAAGCTAAGGAAAAAATCGTTTTTATCCGATGAGGGACTCTCCCTGTTGAGTTACTATACACAATTTTTTATTTAACAAGAAATAGTATTTTATGAAACTCATATCTATTAAGCAAGAGATTAATCAACTAATATAAAAGAAATTGTAATCATAAGATCAATAACTATAACAACATATTCAGTACAGTCTTTAAATAGGATGTGGAAAAGTTGGAGTGTACACAGATTTTGCCGTTATCTTTATGGAGATAAAAAAAACAGTTTTTAATAGATCCTTAATTTAAAAAAATTTGATGCTCAAAATAAAATTACTCATAAATAATAAATAAAAATAAAAAGTGGGAAATTATCTTGCCTAAATTTTTTGGACTTTATTCTGTTCCCTCTTGAAGCTTTGACTCCAAAAGTGAATATTTCTTCATATTTTCTTTTTATTGGTGCAATTTTCTTCACTTTTTCCATTCACATTCCATTTACTTCTTCCAAACACCTTTTTTAGACCTTTTTTGTTGTCCATTGTACATAAATCATGACAGTCAATAAAAATGGGCCACAAGTCTCATTAGGAAAGTGATTTAAGGTTATGAATTTTTCATGGTGTTAAAAAATATGATTAGTCTATTATGGAGTAAGCATAGAACATCTATGGTGTATTAAATTTTTTAATAAATTTACTTTTGATATTCTTCTTCCTTTTTATATTAATAATGGGAATTTATGAAAATAAACGAATTTACCTTATGTACACTAAAAAAGCATACGTTTTTTGTACCATCAAAATTAAATCAATCCACTGATAATATATATATAAAAAAGGTTTCTTTATTTTTATATACAACTTCAACTCACTAATTTAACATGATGGATAGTATTGATAGTGCCAAATCTTGTTCGTCCAATTGTATCTTGTGAACAATTAAGCAACACTTGTAATTTTTATCTACGAAACATAAATTGTAATAGATTGAACTGTTTCACTATCTTTGACTTATTGCTATGCCATGAACTCCTGTCTTATTAACAAAACTAATTTATACCACTACTTATGCCCAATGAACAAAAATGTTGTGCCCAACAATTTTCTTAAGCAGATGACATTTTTTTAAGCACAACAAAAATTAATGGGTGTCATTCTTTACTTGTAAATATTCATATTGACCAATTATTTACTTGTAAATATTCTATTGGATATCTTATTTGAGCATTGTTATTTAATTTGTATCTAATTTCTAAAAATATTTGCACATCTCTCACTTCAAATTAACTTCACACAATAATGGCTAAAGCTCAGACAAAAATGATTGAATTCAGCCCAATATGGCTAAAGTTCACGCAAAAATGACTTAGCTTCAGTCATATGCATCTACACTTTATCCTTGTGAAACTTCGAATATTGTAGGTCTTTAAAGTTATTCTAAAAAAGATAGACTTGTAATTATTTACGCATGTGTAATCGGAGTTAATTACTTCCAAGATAAATAATCTAAATTATGTAATTACACACAATTACAACCAAATTCAATGATGGCATACATGGAAGCCTATTGAAAACCAATGATCAATCTTTGAAATCTTCTAAAAAGCCTATGACAAGATCTAAAATAAATGAACTTCAAGACAAGCAAATTAAGTTTCAATTTGAGAATACACTTTTCTTGTGTTGGAATAAGAGCCCAAGCCATAGAAGATCTATTGTGTGGCCCAAATTGAAGTCCACATGATATATATTAGAGGCCAAAAACTCAACACTTAAAAATTTTGTACCCAAAATCACAAGGCCGGTGAGAGGCCGGGTTTGGCCTCAAGATTTAATTTAAAGTCACTAGCTAGTCCAACTGTACGAGCGAAACGCGAAAGTCAAGATTACATTAAAGAAAACCTTTTATGCTGCCCAAATTTGAAGCTTTTTCATGTCAAAGTCAATTCAAGGGTTTCATGATATTTGCCTAAATTGGTTTTGGCTTATAATCCTAATTTGTTAGGACTATGCTTATTGCTTTTGTAGGTAGTTTGGATTTATTTCTTTTTTCCTTATTCATTAGATAGTTGAAATTGTTTTCCAAGATTGTCATGAATTGACTTCCTAGTTTTTTTTTCTCCCTATTTCTTTATTACTTGGAAATCTTATTTGTGGAGATTTTAAGACTAAATTTTGTGACCCCCTTAGCACTATACATAGGTATGTTCTCTTTTTTCATCTTTTTAGAACTTCTTGATCTATCTTTGAGTTCATTTTAATGTTATTGTCATTTCTTCATAAGAAAATTTAGCTTCCGCACGTTTTTTATTATTTTTCTTTGTTAAGTTCCCTAATGTGATTATTATCATCTAATTATAAGATAATTTTCCAAACATTCTCTAAACAAATCAATGTACTTTGCTATAATATAGAGTGTGTTCGGTATGAAGGAAAATGTTCTTTAAGAAAGTACGTGACTTTCCTATTTATGTTTTTAGTATTTGTGCGATGAGATGAGAAATAATGGGAGTTCGGGGTAACAAGGGATGAGATAGTCAAGAAGTGGGGTTGGGGGTCGTTGAGAGTGAAGAGGAGAGAGGCAATGAACTTGAAAGACCAATTATTGAACTAATTTTTCCCTTCTTCTATTAAAAAGTGTTTTCCAACATATTTTGACAAGCCAAACATGAAAAAATCAAAAAATATTTTCCTTCCATATCGAACACACTCCATAATGTGAAACTCTATACATTCAAATTGAAACTTTTTATTTTATCAAAGATTTAAAGTATTTTAAAAAATTAAGTGTTTCAAGAACCAATTTTTAATATTAAAAAGAGAATCCCTAAATAAAGGGCCTAATTCCAATGTACATAATTTTCGTCGCAATTAACTTGAAACCTCATGTTATATCTCAGTAAATCAAATGAATGCAACTACTAATTTTTTTTAAAACTTTTTGTTTGTCCTTTTAATCCCCTTCTATCTTACAACTATAGTAATACTATATGTTACAAATCAAAACTGTGGAGTTATAAAGACCACAAAAAGCTAGTTCTTTTGCACTCAATGTGAAAGAGCATTCCAAGCAATAAACTTGCACATGCTTATGCATCTTCCTAGACACTCTCCCGTTTCAATCCGATGATTGAAACACCTGGGGGATGTATCAAAATATATGACAATAAGTCGCTCCTCGCCCCTCCATCTAAGCTACTGCAAGGTACATCCGCGGTGATTGATAACTCTGGGAGACTTCTTTTCGTTTGGGAAGACACAGGAGCAGAACAATCAACCTATTGTTATTGGACGGGTCTTCCTCAAGATGTTGAGTCAATTTCAGAACAAGCTGCCATCATCACAAACTTGCTCGGTGCTGCAATGCTGAAAGAGTTTCGTCCTTGGAAATCATCATGTTAAGAGCATTCAATAAGGTATAACATATGGCAGAGCACAAACATCAGCAGAGTCTATTTGCAAAGCTTCAGACCATACACAATGTTCCTTATTGACTTCATCTAGACACATTTCAGTACTCTTGGGCAGAGTTCTTTTGCTTCCGGACAACCATTCCTGATCATCTAATCCAGACCAATCGTCCATCTCAGGAACTGCTAGTATCTGGCTTAAATACTTGGAATCGGGATGAGGAGGTCTTTTAGATGCTTCTGCAATCGGATCAGCACCAGGAATCACAGAAGCAGCCTTTGGCTTAACACTGAGCAATGGTTTTTTAGATGCTTCAGCAATCTGATCAGCACCAGGAATCACGGAAGAATCCTTTGCCTTAACACTGAACAATGGTTTTTTAGATGCTTCAGCAATCGGAACAGCACCAGGAATCACGGATGAATCCTTAGCCTTAACACTGAACAATGGTTTTTTTGATGCTTCAGCAATCTGATCAACACCAGGAATCATGGATGAAGCCGTTGCCTTAACACTGAACAATGGCTGACCTTCTATACTACCGTTTACCTTGTGCTCCTTGTTTTCCACTTTGATATCAGAAGCAACTCCCTGTATAGTAGAAGAAAACATCTCTGCTTTTGGGTGAGTGTCCAATTTCTTTCCATTCTGTGTTGGCTGCTGAGAGGATGAGGGCCGCAGCAATTTAGCAGGCCTGACTTCACTCTCTGTATAGCAGAACAGAAAAGAAGCAACACTAATCAGCCAAACCAAAAGGTTAAATAGAGCTGAACACGCTTGTTTTAATTCAAGCAATTTGCATTAGAAGTACAGGATATATGGTGTCTACAACTTCCCTAACAGACTACCACTACACCAAAATCACAAGAACTCTATCAAGGCAATCAGATACATAACTCGCATAGCTTTTGAGGGATCCACAGGGTATGAGGTAAAGTCAATACAATGGAAAATAGCAGCTGTTAATAGTTTTTAAACTCACCATGCAGGAAACCATTAGTTTCAACATTCTTTCTCTTTTTGACAATTCCCTCGGTGGCCGTACCAGCAATGTTTTCCTTGGATACAAGTGGAGGTTTATTGTTACTAAGAACAACAAAATCATTCTTATTGTTGTCTTTTGATTTATCCTTCCGGCTTTTCTTGTGTTCATTTTTATCCTTCGCCTTCTCTTCCTTTTTCTTCTCTTTTTCCTTGTCTTTCTGCTTTCCATGACTGTGCTTTTCCCTTTCTTTATCCTTGTTTTTTTCTCTTGGTTTGTCATCACGTCTTTCCTTAGGTTTTGGTGTTTCCTCTCTCTTCCCAACATTTTGTTCCAATGGTCGGGGAATTCCTTCAAAACTGCTCTTTGCCATTGTAGAAAGGCTGGGAGGTGTTGCATTAGCTCCAATTTTATGTTCACCCCTGAATGTTTCCGCGTCCATCTTATTGTTATCAGATCCTCTCTCCTTGTTCTTTTCCTTGTCAGCCAAATTTCCAAAAACTTTGATGCCCACTCTGTCTGACTTTTCATCTCTTTTCCACTCAACTGGAAATCTCTCTGCCAACTGACTTTGTGCACCCTTCTCCTCATCTCTGATCCTCCTGCCCAACTCCTGCGCAAATTTTGGGTCCTCTGCCTCAACAACAGAGATGCTGGTCTTAAAGGGCTTCTCTCCATGCTGGACATGAAACTGATTTGGGAGTTTGGCTTTCTCTGAGCTAATGTGTCTTTCTTTATGTTCATCTCTCCCTTTCTCTGAGCTGATCTGTCTATCTTTATGTTCATCTCTCTCATGAAGCCTCCCTCCACTAGAAGCCCCAGATGGAACGGCAACTCTTCCCTCCTCAGAGATGCTGCTTTTCTCTTTATCCTTATCCCTGTCCTTGTCCTTCTTTTTGTCCTTGTGTTTTTCCTTCTTGTCCCTGTGTTTATCCTTTTTCTCTTTCTTTTCTCTGTGTTTCCCCCCATCACTTCGGTCTCTATCCCTTTTTTCTTTACCTTCTCTCTTCTCCTTGTCTTTCTTTTCCTTTTTATGTTTTTTCTCCTTTCTTTTCTCCTACACAACATAACAAGGAAACTGTTAGTTTATACCAAACAGGTCGAGTACAAATTTTTTTTACAAGTAGGTCAAGTACAACTAATGCCAACATCCTTATCCAAGGAGGAAAATCCAGAAAAAGAAATTACAAATCTAGCACAAAATTATAAATTACTGATACAGTGCCAAAATTTGAAACCAAATAAGGAACTCAAGTTCAGGTGGAAATCCTAGAACAATTTGAAGAACGCCCAAGAACAAAAGTTTCCAATCGTTAAAGAGGAAGAACATCAACAACCAGTTGAGAACCTAAACATTCACATCATACTAAACAAAACAATGAGTAAACGCAATGTAAAATTAGTAAGTGAAAATAAAATTGATAATTAGTAAGAAAAGAGAAAACACTGAACAGAGGCATACAATCACATTGACTAAACCTGGCCCATATGTAAGGCTATAACAAAGTGCTGAATGAGATATTCGCAATACAAACAATTTAAAAGGCGATCACATCTCTCCATGGCTCCAGCTTAATTAGCAGGACCCAAGAGCATTATAAAAGTTTTGCTTCTTAAATATGCACTTAGGCACATGATGGAAACATTCAAAAATCAAATGATTCCTAACCACTCTCCGTTTTGAGAGTCTTCCATGAACAATAACAGTGTTTCAGCTACAAAATTATAACTACTACTATGCCTCAGTACCAAACAAGTTGGGGTCAGTTATAAAAGTGTCAATGCCAAAAAAAGGCCTCACATTCACCTCAGAACACAAAATCCACTACAACAACATACCCCGTCAAATCCCACAAGTGGGCCTCGGGAGGGCAAGGGGGATTACACTAGGTATGTTGTTGTAGTGGATTTTGTGTTCTAATGAACTTACAAACTAAACAGAGGCTGTACAACAGACCATTCATATACCTGATCAAAAGTGAGACACAATACCATTTTTTGTTAGATCCCTCGATAACAAGAAATCAATCACCTTACTTTGGACAAAGGAGGGACAAACAAGCAATTTCATGACAACACCAAAAGCAAGACAGTCCAACTTATCAAGAAGTAAATCTCACATTAGCACTTTTCTTGGGCCAATCTGAACAAAACCAATATGAAAGGAAATCCCCATAAGGACATCAGGACCAAAGGTCATCTTGGTATACAATACAAATGCTCCACTAACAAATAAATTAAAAATTAGCACTAAACTATATGTTCACATGCTTTACAAAATGATATGAGCGCAAATATAATCAAAGGAATAGCATAATGCAGCTGGTTCGTAACAAGTTCTCGGCACTTCACATTTGCAAAGGACACAATCACCTCAGAAAACTTTCATGAAAGGTATTGCATCTCTATTATATAAAAACTAGTCATTTTATGATGAATTCTCACAATACAGAATACATCACGGAGACATGCTCATCTAGGCGGTAGTCTCGTGTTACATAGGCATATGGGTGTGGTGAAAAATTGGGCTAGTGGTTCCATCACATCGTTGCCATATGAGCCAAGGTTCCCAGGGGTGTGGGAGAAGTAGTTAGTTCGGCCTTGATGAAATGCAAGATAGAGAATGGTTCCCACATCATGAATGGATAAGGGCAAAATAGCATGACGTGAACATAGAAGAACAAAAAAATATTTAGCGTTGCGTGAAATGTCGTGGTAGTGAACTCATGAGCCATGGAATAAAACTTTGGGAAATAATAATAGAGCTTTGACTTCAGGGACTGTAAAAGTGAAGAGAATCAATTGGGATTTATGGGTCAAGAACTCGCACGTCCAGAAGATGAGAGTAGCGGAAATGAGAATGTTGAGATGGATGTGTGGACATACTAGGAGAGATAGGATTTTTTTGAAATGGGTAACTTTACTAGGAGAGATAGGATTAAGAATAAAGATATTCAGGACAAGTTGGGAGTGGCCCCCTGTGGTGGACAAGATGAGGAAGGCGAGGTTGAGATAGTTCGAACATGTGAAGAGGAGATTTATAAAGAAAAGAATTCATATAAAATATCTAAATCTCGTAAATATGCATGAAGGATAGTATGAAGGAGTCATCACTATTGTGAGAACAATTGTATAAGATATAAAGGAGTTCCTCATAACAGTGGGCTAGACCCAAGATCAACATTGAAATTGTATTAGTTCATCCTAGTTATGGATGAGCTAACTAAGAATATACATGATAAGGTCTTGTGGTGTATGATATTTGGTTTAAGCTATAAAGAAGCAGTCCAGAGAGCAAACGCTTTAACATAATTAGAAGATTGAATATATGTACTTCAAGTTTAGCCAATATCAAAAGAGAGAAGTTGGGGTGGGATTGATCGGGATTGAGGTGCCGAAATGCAAGCAATTCAAATGTATAGGATTAATGTTCTAGCCTATAGGAGAATTGTATAGGACATAAAGATGTTACACATAGGACCAAACTAGGATGGTTAAATAGGAGAAGAGTAACCAGATTCAGCAACAAAAAAGTAACAATGAGTGGGTTCACTACCATGTTCAACCTAGTGATTCTGCCATGAACAGTCTTAACAATCTGTTTCCACCAACTACAATAGAAATCTTACTTTTCAGATGTGTTGCTTTTAGTAATGAAAATACACGAACTACTAAATAAATTGAATTATTGCATGAACGACCAAATGAATCAAGATTTGTACTAAACACAAATCACACATTCAAAGAGAGAAAAAATCTAGAATTCGTAAGTGTATAGAGCAGCTGTACCGTGTAAGCTTCTAACCTGCCAAATGAAAAGCAAAAATTTATAGTGTAGATTGTAATGCGAAAGTTCCGGTCCTATGACCTGAAGGCTGAATAGAACACCCATCACCAGTTCACCACAGCACTAGATAACTTTGTTCCATCAAGGGTGTTGAAAGTTAAACATAAATCAAAAAGCAACAAAATTTGACCTATATACATAGTGTAGTTTCCAGCAAAGTGTGTTCAATTGAACACCCTTGTCAGATTGTAGCTCCACCAAACAAATGTGTTATGCAATAAGAGAATGCCCTACTTAAGTGAAAACAAGTCCTTCAGAATGGTCGAAGACAAGCAATTACAATGTTATATAAGAGTGAATGTTCAGCCTTTAAGTTCCAACATATCCGCAAGATGAGTGTAGCACAAAAGGTGAATGTTAACATGGATGTGTGACTATAGATTGATTAAACAATGTTAGAAATTATTAGTTTTATTGAAGGTGCAAGTGGCACACAAAGGATAAAATGAGATGAGGTTGCTTGAGATGGTTTAATATGTCTTACGTCAACTTTCAGAGTGAAACCTTGGGGTTTAAAGGTAGTGGGACAAGCTAGACCTAAAATTGTATGGAAGGAAGTTATTGGTAAAGATTTATAATCTCATGAAATCCATGTAAAATGAAAAGAAAATGTATAACCTAATTAGCTTGGAATTGAGGAATAGTTATTGTTAGCAATATCACAACAATGTTTTCAACCATAATGAAAATAATTGAGCCAAAATTCCTAGAAATGTCATAAAGAACAAAAGAATTCCTTCCAGGCTGAAATTGGACAAACAATTTTAACAAGAAGCCCCCAACATGGAAAAGAAAACAAAGAGGACAGATGTAGTTTGTTGTGGAGCATATACTTGCATCGTAAAAAGGGAACTAAAGAGAATCTAAAATGTTCGATTATAAAATATTCCGAAGATCTAACAGATTCTTTTTTTGGGGTAAGAATTCATAAGATATAATGCAAAGTGAGATGTGCAATTTGCGTAGAAGAAGATGAAGCAAAGCATCAACAAAAAATTTACTGTAACGCTTTCTTCATCTTTATGTCCTTGTGTAAGTCATACCAAACAGTGGAAGGCAAAGCAGTGATGTAAACAAGAAAAGGCAACAGCACACCACAAAATAATTCAGAATCAAATGGGAGATCAGTTCCCCCCACCCCCAATTGGAACACAACTTGCACATGTTTCTTGCATGATGTAGGGTACAATATGTTTGCAAAGAAAAATACTTCAAAGATCAGTAACTATACTTTTAAAAGATTGACAAAATGAAGAAAAAAGTTCCATCAAATATACAAGAAACACCAACCAACATCAAAATACATGACCGATCTAAATGACAACTTATTACCACCTTTAAGGGAAAAAGATACTAGTTAACTGAAACTTCTCATATTCCTATAGGGCTGACAAAATCAATATTAAAGTCAAATGAGGAAAAGACAAAAAGAAATGGAAAAAGAGGACATGGTTGAAGAAATTCCTATGTCAAGCTACATATGAAACTATAAGATGAAGTGCTTGATAAGAATGTCAGGAATTACTATAGAATGATCACTCCATGAACTCATTTTTTATAATCGGGGTGCCGGGCCAGCATGCATGCACCTTGACCAAATTCACGGGGCACTGCTACCTCCCACCAGCACGTAACTCAACCTAGTGTATTTTGCCTCTACTGGGATTTGAACCCAACCCACCTCATTGACTATTAGACCACATCCTTGGTGCAAATCACTCCATGAACTCTAACCTTGGTAAATAGAGTCATGCTATCTTAAATTAACCAGGTTAGCCTTGTCTACACATTTATCTTCTTCCCCAAATCTAGCAAGTCGCCAATTCCCTAAAACTTGGACTTTAGTGGACAACAACATACCCAGATGATTATTAATGGACACATGCCCCAAGTTAAGATTCAATATATCAAGATCATTCAACTGAAACCACGGATATGAGTAAAGAGACTATGCAAATAAGAAAATTATGTAATCGCGTGAAGTACGATGGAAGGAATCATCAATTCCACATTAAGGATGACAAGCATGGCAAGCATCCAGCACAAATTTCACCAACACAATTGAGTATAGCGCATCGATAGGAAGAAAATTAGCATACCATTCAATTGGATTCAATTAAGAAAAAATGTTACCGGTCAACTCATACATGTTCTAGAAAACTTTAGATAACTAAAGAGGTAATCAACTTACGCAGTACATCTTGAATTAAATACTGATTCGAACAAAACCAAAATCAGATCCCTTTATAATTCCTTTAAGTAAATTTATACTATTTTTCAGCAGTGCTTTTCTGTGTTGCTCGGACTCCTAAAAAATATTATCAGGTGCTTGTTGGATCCTTCAAAAGTAGTGCATTTTAGGAGGATCCAACACGGGTATGGCGTCGTTTTTGGAGAGTCCGAGCAACTTAGGTGCTTTTAGATAACTAAAGATGTCAGCAATCTACTTACGCGGTACATCTTTAATTACATACTAATTTGAACAAAACCAAAATCAGATTCCTTTATATTTCCTTTAATCAAATTTAATACTTTTCAGCAATGCTTTTAGAATGTCCTCTTTCGATATATTAAGGCAATAGCTTTTAGAATGTTATCTCCCGATATAATAGACAATCACACAAGTGCTTCAGAAGCATCAATTCTTTTAAACTTCGAAGCAATTAATTGCCATTAAGTATCATCGAAAACAAAGATTATTTGAATAGTCCACCTATCACAATCCACAGCCAATAGTCTCCGGATAATAAATGGGGTACTCAGTAGGAATTATAAAAACAACAGAACACATCCACACAATGATGATAAAATTGAACAAACCTCTTTTAATAAGTCCCCCTCCTCTGGTCTAAGCTCCTTTTCATATCCCGGTGGTGGAAATGGAAAACAGCGCGACATTGCACAGAATTGAACTCCGAGATAAAAATGCTCCGTCAAGAAAACAATGAACTCCAATTAATTTCTCAAAGCAGTGTTCCAGTAAAGGAACGAACCAGCAATTATACTCCCGTCCATGCACCATATCCCCACATTCCTTTCCAGCTTCAGTTCGCTTTCATTTAATCCTCTCTCACTCAATCAATCCAAAATCCCAGTAAATTAATCTTGCTCTCCACTTAAAATTTTCCAAACAAGATTCCAACACAGTAATTCCAAACTCAGTCAAGGTAAACTTCCAACAATTCTAAAAGTATCTACAGTCCTCTTCCATTGCCTAAATCATTCTATTTTTTCCAGGGTTAAATCCCCTGTCAATATCCTCCCATTAACGGGCGATCTGCCTATGAATGGTCACTGAAAACTCTTCAAAACCCAGGCAATCAAACCAACACTTGAGAGTAAGCAATCCGATTGAGAAACCCTAGAAAATTCCACCAACACCAACACAAAGAGCAATGTCTCAGTAAGTAAAAAGAGTACAAAAAAACTCCAATTCCAACAAAAAGGTCCAAGAAAACCAAACGGTTGTCGAAATTCAAAGGAATCAAACTGAAAAATTCGAACTTTTCTTTGTTTTATAAAAAAAAAAAGTGAATCCAGATAAAACCCAGAAATCCCAAACAACCCAAATGGGTAACTTTCAAGCTGAAATCAGAATCAATTGAAATCAGATTAAAACATTATTTCTAGTTCTTCTTCTTTTTAGTGAGTATATAGTATATGCATATATATATTTACCTTGTCCGCTCTACAAAATGAAGAACATTGTAGGAAGGACAAGATCTCAAGACAATCGGCAATAACAACAAATATAACAATACACAACAACCATCTCACTATGGTTGATAATCGATTTTGCAACTCAAGAATTTCGTTTTTGGTTTTTAGTAAAAAGGGTTTGAGAAAAAATGGGTTTTTTCTTCTCTTTGCTTGGTTTTTATGAGGTTCGGGAAATACACGCAAAATGGGGCAAAGGGGGCAAAAGAGAGAGAGAGAAAAGGGTGAGGGCCTAAAGCCTCACATATATTGAGAGAGCAAAAAAAATGTTTTTGTATAAAGGGAAGATTTTAGAGAGAGAAGTGAGATCTCTCTCTCTATTAAGTTTTCTTTGTCCCAAGTGTTATGATAATGATAATTTTAGTTCCATTATTTCTTTAGGTTTTTTCTCGGATTGAGGTTTATCGGAAACATACTTTCTACATGTTGAGATAGAATGAGATTTACATACATTTCACCTTTCTCAGACCTCATCTAACACTTTGATAGTGTTATAGAAAGTGTGTTATAGTCGTTTAACCTCGAAATAATAAACACAGACTAGTCACGAAATCTGAAAAATAAATACTGACATCTATGGGCGCTCGTTGTACTTTGTAAGGTATGTATCTCAACTTCAATTTATTTTTTGTATTTGTGTGCTACCAAAAGTTATATTTATGGCGGTATTTCTAATAGCCTCTGATTCTTAGCTTACCACGTGAAGCAGATCATTGCTCCTCTTATTAGAATAAGAATTTTCTTTGAGATTTATCGTTAGTGCTTCATTTTGATCCATTATATGTTTTGTTTAATTCTCCTATGTGGAGTTTAATTTCTAATTGTGTGGATAATGCGGAGTTGACGTCATTTCCGCCTACTTCCAGTATATCATTAACAGTTTTTCGCGAGTGCGGCATGCACCTCCTTATTTGTTTCGAAGCCGTTGTACGATTTAGATGTCCTATATTTTCTAAATTAAAAAAAATTATTCTATTGATGAAATTTGGTATGAGATCGATGATCTCGATGAGATTGATATTTCAATCTTTCCTTTTAGAACATAATGATTTAGCCCCATACGCAAAATCAAGCTTGTTACCGTAGAAGCAAAATTTCGTATAGAATCTCTTAATTGTTCCAAAACTACTAGAAAAAGAATCAAGTCAGATAAAGAAAACCTATTCAAAATTCATTTTTGACTTTGTGATCTATATGTACAGACAAGTGAAATAGAGTTTTGGTTCTCCCTTACATAAACAACATTCTCATCTTCCACTAGAATATGCATTTTGAAAAGTATTTTTTTAGTAAACAACTTATTTGATTAGTTAACTATATTATAATTTTGTTTTGGTAAGCACCATTTGGAGTGAGTTGATACATTTCACCTTGACCAACACATCCAACGAAAAATGATAAGAAGATAATCAGAAGGTTGACAATGCAATTTATTGTGCTAACCAAAAATAATTATTTTGTATGTATTAATTTATTATGAGCTTGATTGAACTTAGCTTCGTTCAATGTCAACATAAATCATAGGGTGACATATGACTCCAACATGTTTACTTCGATTTTTATATATACTTAGTACACTCATTTAAATCATTAGATATCATTGTCCTACTCGATTGACACAACAATTTTTTCATTAAAGTCGTGTTTCATTTTTTGTAGCTTTTTAATGTTCAATTTATCATACTTTTTAAAATTACACATCTTTTTTCAAGCAACTAAGAGCTTGTTTGGCATTGCTGTTGGGAGGTCAGAAACACTTATTTTGAGAAAAGAACACTTTTGTTGAAAATTTAAGTGTTTGACAAATCAATAAAAGTGCTTTAAAATAGAAGCAGTTGGAAAGAAGCTAAAAATTTCTGCTTCTTAAAAAAATAAAAGCAGAAACAGAAACAAAAAATTATTTTTCTCAAGACTAAAATATCATTTTTATATATACATATTTACCAATATATCTCTTATTAATTAATTAGCATATATCATAAGTTTGGTTAAATTTTTTACTTTTATATAATAAATTTTATAATTTATTTTACATTTATATATTATTATTTTATATGTTAAATACTATTATTTTATATATTATATATTATTTTGCAGAATTAGAAAAAAAAAGTAACAACAATATTTTTGCAAGATTAGAAAAAAGAAAAAAAAATAACAATTAAAGATTTCAGCCTCCCAAAAAGGTATAAAATTGATTGAAAATTTAAATATGTACATTTTAATTTAATAAAAATAAAAATTTAATTATTTTTTATAATAGATATTCAAAATAGTGTATCTCTATAAAATAATCTTAATATTAAAAGTGTTTGCACTTTTTATCAACTTCTTCCTAAAAATGTACTTTGTGGAATTAATATTTTAAAAATTATATCTATTGCTAGTGTTTTTAAAATAAACATAGACTACGCATATTCATAAGTTAAAAAAACAAACTCTAATTGTCAAGTATTCTAATACAATATAACATACTAATACTAACATTATTCAAATTTAAACATATTTATCTTAAAGATAATAAATAAGATTTTAATAATCTTAATCGCAAAAATATTTATTTAATTACCAATTTATCTCTTTTTGAAGATTCCACTAATTCAAGCAGTAAAGATATATTTTTTTAAAATAAATAAATAAATAATTTTTTAGTATTTGAACCATCCAATATTTTTTAAAAAGAAATAATTAGTTTGCTAAAATGACCAACATTTGAAAACAGAGATAATGTTATTAATTATAGTCAAGTGATAAAATTCATGTAAAAGAATTATATTATGTGTATTTATTTACTTGTAGGAAAGGTGAAGAATTACAAAGTTTATTTCGAGTAAGTCTAGAGTATATTTGACGAGTTGAGAATAAAATGAATGATATATATATATATGTTTAACTTGATTTTTTAAAGAAGAAGAAGTTGTGTATGTTGAAGCTCTTATAACATTTTTTTTATATTTTAACTTACATAGACATTAAACACTTTTTAACTTAAGGATACCCTCTTCAAATCAAGTCTTACTGAAATATAATTTTTTTCCGTATGAATTTATGTTTTGTATCAGATATTTTCATATTTTCATTAAAAGAATTAATTCAAGGAATACTAAGGAATGATTATAGCTCATTTGATTTGGTGTATGCAACGGCACAAAAAAATATACTTTTAATTATTGAAAGTTATATTATTAGGTAAAGTAAAGAAATTCGAACTTGCCTTTAAATTGTGCAATATAACTCAAATTTCTTCTCCTTTAATATTTTGGGTTAAGTTAAGTCTACCATTGTTGTTATAATTAATGAATTAAATATTTTTCCTAATTAACTAATTATAAAAGCTCACTCTTTATTAATAATATATTATTCAACACCTGATATTTTCACAAGTTGAAAGATTACATAATTGTATTTGATTGTATTGAAGTTAGTCACTTTAATAAGCAATCTTCAGAATTTTATATAAAATATGTTCGAATTCAAAATTTTATCTACGTATTAATGTAGGTTATGTGTGCATCTTTAGTATTTAAATTTGAAGAAATAATGCAAATTTCGCTAATTTAGCTAGTAATTACTTTTGGACACAATCGCAAATTATCATTCATATATTTTTAGTTTGCTAGATACATGTATCTCATGGGATCGGATATTTGTATCTAGAATACATGCGACAAGAATATATTTTATTTTGTGTATCTCAAAAGAAAAGTAATTGAATCATAATCAATGAGAAGGAATTACGCTTCAAACGACTCCAGATTTCTGATAAAAGAATAGTTCAAAAAATACAAAATTCCTCCTGAATTGCATACATTTGTGAGCTTTCAGTTCGTCTCTTTCCTATAATTCATATTTAATTAATAATTTCGTTAATTATTCTATTTAGTTAAAATAATATATCATATATCTGATTTAGTTAAATTATAACATGACTGTTTGCATATTTTATGTATACGATCTATGTATATATACACGTACGTAACATGTTCAATGTATTTGATTCAAATATACATAACATGTTCAATGTGTCTAATTCATATGCATGTAATTTGTTCAATATATAATGATAACCATTTATATACAAATACATTGATAATATATATAATAGATGTTAATAAATTATTTTTATATAGAACGGTAAAAAATCAATCATAATCTATTTAACTACATTGATAATATATATAATAGATGTCAATAAATTATTTTTATATAGAACGGTAAAAAATCAATCACAAAATATATTTAACTATAATATATCCAACATTATTCGAACTAAAATAACATATATAGAAATAAAGCACTATTCGATATCAATTTTTTCATTGACATATGAGTCGATAATCTTTATTGTTGCTAATTGTGCTATCGTTGATTTTTTTATTATCGTAATTTCAAAATAATTTAATGTATCTGATTTAGATACGTATAATCCTTTCGATGTATATATTCTTAGCTAAAATGTCAAATTACTATATACAAGAGAGGCAGCCGGTGCAACAAATATAATTTTGTGTTTTTAAGTGAAATTAAAATAAAATGAAGGTTTATGTGGGTAAATTAAAATCAAATGAAGGTTTTCTTCAATTTTTGTTAATTGAGATTGTCCCTTACTTCAAAAGTAGGCTTATTTTGGTTCCTTAACATAATTTTGGTCATTTTTAATTCTTAATTTTACTAAGATAAAGCACCTTTGATCAAGCTTATGAAATGCACTTAAAAATAACTAACTATCAAAAACACTAACAAGAGCAAGGCAAAATTCGATCGATTGACTAACAAATCAATCGTAATGATCGATTTGATCCCAAGTCTTTCAAAATAAAATTTATTAAGCTGGATCAATTGTTTTCTCCTCCAAAAATCAAAAAAATTAAAGAACGATTGAATTCGAACGCATTAAAAAATAATGATATACACTTTGATATGATATCACAATATGCCTAATAGATAAACTTTTTAAGCTTTTTTTTTAACTTCTTAAACTTACAAGTATTCAAATAAGCATAATACATAAACAAACATCCAAACTAAAGCCTTAGCTTTTCAAGTAAGCACTCCAACTCTAAAAGTGTACATCTACACACCTCAAATTTTATCTCAATTGACAAATAAATACTTCAATTCGTTTTTATTGTGCATCGTGAACATCAAATCTAACGTGACACATGATTTTTACAAGTGTCTAGATGATCATTTTGTTTTAAATAGGTGTGTATCTAAACTAGAATCTTATAGAAAAATATTAAAATAGTGAGTTAATATATAATTGTCTAATTATAAAAAATTTCCTTCAAATTTTTTAGTAAAAATTGCCCCTTACTTAAAAAAAGGCTTATTTTGGTTCCTTAATGTAATTTTGATAATTTTTAATTCTTAATATATACTAAGATAGAGCACCTTTGATCCAACTAGTAAAATGCATTTAAAAATTGATTAACTATCAAAAACACTAACAAGAAGGGCAAAGCTCAATCAATCGATAAACCAACAAATCAAATGTAATGATCAATTTCATCCCAAGTCTTTCAAAACAAAATTTATTAAGTTGGATCAATTTTTTTCTCCATCGAAAATCAAGAAAACTAAAGAATGTAAGAATTCAACACACTAAAAAAAGTGATATATACTTAGATATGAAAATATGCCTAATAAATACACTTTTTAAGTTTTTTTTTCTACTTCTTAAACTTATAAGTATTCAAATAAGCATAAATACATAAACAAATATATAAACTTAGTCTCAGCTTATAAATTATAAGTAAGCACTCCAACTCTAAAAACGTACGTCTAGGCATCTCAATATTATCTCAACTGACAGCTAAATACTCTAGCTCGATTTTACTATGTATTGTGAACATCCAATACTAACATGACACATAAAGTGTCTAGATGATCATTTTACAAGTTAGATTGTTCAATTGACACAGTAAAAACAAGTTAATGTGTCTATAAGTACATTTTAAAAATTAAAATATTTACTTATTAGCTTAGACCAAATATATATATATATATAATATTAATCCTAATTTAGATGTCCATATAAATGAATCAAACATTAATTTAGAGTCACACTTATGTATTTCATTTTGACCTAATGGCTACGTCTTGATAATTTGATCCAAAAATACCCCTATGCGCTCTCTACTCAAAAGTACAACACCTTGAAGCAGCCATATTTGGCTATAAAAAAGCCAAAGATATTTTTCCTCTTAAGCACCGCTTTTATAAACTCCCTTCTCCGTATCTGAGAAGTGGCTTAAACCCTAGCCGCTCCTCATTTTGTTTCTCTCACTCTCCTTAAACCCTGAAACTTCGTTTCTCTCAGGTAAGCTTTTTCCTGTAAAAATGGTGGATCAAAGCTTTGTTTTCCATTTTCATGATTCAATTTTTTGTTGTGTTGTTTTTTGATCTAGTATTTTTAGTTGTGTTATTGATCTGCGTAGCCGATTGTTGTAGTATTAGTTCGTATATGTATAGTATATTTCTTTTTATCATGCTTTGATTACACGTGTTGACTTATGTGATTACACTTGTTATGTTGTTGTTTGATCTGTGTTTGTTGATGTGGTTTATTTGATCACATGTGATGATTTGATTACATTTGCTTTGAGCTGAATTTCTATTGGAAACAGCCTCTCTACCCCATAAATGTGTAGTGGTAAGGTTTGCGTATATGCTAACCTTGCTAGACTCCATTTGTGTGATTACACTGGGTATGTTGTTGGATCTGTGTTCCTTGATGTGGTTTATTTGATAATCTGTGAGGTTTGCTATGTTTCATGGAATATTTCTTGAATTTGTTGCTCTTAGTAATCATGGAGATGCTTCCCCTTCAAAAATTTTGTTGTGATCTTAATTTGAGAACTTTTATTTGATGGTTTGACCATATGTTATGATTTGCTTATTATTGGTGTAATTACTTATTCAATATTGATGTTTAACCTTCATAAGTGGGGTAAGGCTGCATACGTATCACCCTCCCCAGACCCACTTATGGGATTACACTAAGTATGTTTTGTTGTAATAATGATGTCTGTTCGGTCTGATTTCTTTCATATTCTTTGTCCAAAAGATTCTTGGATGCTATGGTGATTGGTACCAAATGTTTTGTAAAGACACTCTATATTTAACTTAAAGTTCTCATTTTAACCCGAGAAGCTTGTATAGCCCACTCAGATGTTGTGACATGTTTAAAATTTCAATTTTCACAAGTTCTTTCTTAAATTTTGTTGCTCACATAAATTGAAACAGAATGAGTAGAATAAAAAGTAGAGGTTTATGGTTGTAGATTCATCTGTTTTGAATTTTAGACTCTTTTGACTTAATGCTTCGGGACAAATACATAGATGTTTGGTTTTCTAAGGATTCTCTATTGCTGGCATAGCATATGAACATTTATCAAGTTACTGAATTATTGTTCATGGTTTTATTTTTTAAATTGTTGATGATCCTTGTGCTCTTTAAGTCAAGTGGCTTGGTTATCACTTATTCTGAAGACTTGATTTCTTGATATCTTATTTGGCTTTTTTATAATGATTTTGTCTCCCCAGTTAGTGCCACCTTAACAGCTGTATATGATGCCTTGACTTAAACTGTGTGTGCAGATTTGTGAATTTGTCTGCACAAATGGCTTTCTACAACAAGCTCGGTGGTCTGTTGAGGCAGAGCTCAGTAAGCGCAAATTCACCAACTCCAGCAATGCTTAATGCCATCCGGTGCATGTCATCAAAGCTTTTTGTTGGTGGTACGCTTTGAGTTATCTGTTGTATCCCTATTTGGTCATAGCAACTGACCGTTAAAGTTTTGCAACTTCATAAATATTTGATTATTTTGTTCATATATTTTATAGGTCTTTCATGGGGAACAGATGATCAGTCACTGAAAGAGGCCTTTACTAGCTTTGGTGATGTTGTTGATGGTAAGGTCCAGGAGGCAGATGTCTGCTGCTTTATCCTCAATGCTTTTTTCTTATCTCTAGTGACATAGTTTGAATAAACATGGCGAAAAGCAAGTTCACATGAATATATAACGTGGTCCCTTTGTACTTTACAAAGGATGTCAGATCATACTTTGTGCATCTGTTTGTACATATCATATAATTCATTACGTAATTATGGTGTTGGTTGCTCCATCTATTTAAGAATTGGTTGACTTCCATTTCTCAATGTCTGTCCAGTTTGTGCATTGATTTTCTCCTCAGACATATTAACTTTCTGTTACTATCATTCTCTGGCCTGCTTCCTGTTTGTATTGGTGCGGTTTTTCTGTATACCTTAAATAGGTTTTGAGTGCTCAATACTGATGTAAATTTGATGGGTTCTCAGCCCCTCTTGAATAGGCGTTTTGATACATATAGTAATGTGTGTGTGTGCGTGTGTGTGTGTATTGTACATTGAGCAGTTCACATTTGTTAATCATTAGCTTTAAGTTGTTGCATACTTAGTCATTGGGCGGGAAGCGCTGCAGTATTATGGTTTATTACCACTTTTTCTTGGTTGATATAGGGTAGGATTGTTAAAGCTGGATTTGCCACTTGTAGTTTTGGTCCTCGGAACCGTTTTTCTTAGTTTGTTGTTCAAACTGTGAATGTGCTTCCATTTTTCCTTGTTTGTTGCCCAGGCTGTGAATGTGCTTCTTCTTTTTCCTTGTTTATTGCTCAGGCTGAATGTGCTTCCGTTTTTTGCTCAGACTGTGAATGTACTTGTCAGGCTGAATGTGCTTCTGTTTTTTGCTCAGACTGTGAATGTACTCATGTACTAAACTGTATTTTTCTTTGGTACAGCAAAGGTAATCATTGACAGAGATTCTGGCAGATCAAGGGGATTTGGATTTGTGAACTTCTCAGATGAAGAATGTGCAAAGGAGGCTATGAACGCAATGGACGGTCAGGTAAAACATCATTAGGAAATATCATGTCATAAGACTGTTCTGTGCGCAAGTCCTAGCGTCCACATCTAAATATTCTTTTTTGCATTACAACTGCTTTACTTTGTCTGTCATGGCTGATGATATGTTATTGTGTCCTTGCAGCAACTCCATGGAAGGAATATCCGTGTTAATATCGCCCAAGAGCGGGCTCCTCGAAGTGGTGGTGATGGTGGCGGATATGGTGGCGGTGGATACGGTGGGGGCTATGGTGGTCAAGCTAGAGATAACGATGGATTCTAAGTCACTTTTATCTTTTGCTACAAGCGTCATGTGTGCATGACAACATTTATCCAAGTAGAGAGGACCTGGTATGATAGCTTTGTTGAATTTATCATTTAGAACATCTTTTTGTGGAAGGTTTTTAGTATCAATAATTTTTCCAGATTTTATAACAAAGTCATCTGTGTCCTAGATGCTGTTTATTGTAAGCAGTATTCAACTATGCGGCACTTTTTCAATTATTGTTCTTTTATTTTATTTATAGTAAAGTAAGTAAAGACGATAATATGAAATGAGTTTAAATGAAGAAGGTGAGATTTATATAATTTATCTTTAACTATTTTTGAAGTGAGACATAAACTATTGCTAAATCTTAGTTTGGATGGTTGTTATGTATTGTTTATAATATATTATTTTGTTTTAATAAATATAATGTTGTTGTTATATAATGTCACACACTGAAAGATAAATGGTTTATAACTATTATAAAAATAGGGTAAATAATTAGTTTCAAAAAAAAAAAGAGGGTAAATAATGAAATATGATTATTAGATAATGGAGCAAATATAAGTAGAATGAGAAAAAAAAGGTTACAAGATAATCATAACCAAGTGATTGTTGTGTTAAATTGATTATGTATTAACTATTAATCAATGTTCGATTGATTGATCTAAGGTTAAGTGAGTTGAAAATAGTGAGATTTCAAGTTTAGATATCAATTAAGGTAAAAATATAAGGTGATTTTTGTCAATTTGTTCAAATTTTGATGGACATAATAACTTAATATATGCTTTTTTGCTTTGATGAAAAAATAATCTTAGTTACTTCTAGAGAAAATAAGTGTTCAGCAAAGAGAAGATAGATCATAAACATCTCTATAAGACAATAACAATCGTTTTATCATTATTTGATGTATTCTTAAAGTTGCATCTTCATTTTAATCATGATAATCACTTTGTTTTTTCTATAAACTTAATAAACATTGTATGAATTAAAAATTAATATTCGAAAAAATAACTACGTTATGATGGTGTTGAGTGTATATAAATAAATCTATTTCTATCTTGTATGATTGTATCCATAAATTAAAGGTAATAATTCATACATATGTGAATTATACTTGATTAGTATTATTTTGAATTGAAAAATAATATTTAATCCAAAATAATACTAGCTAATAGGCTTGTGTGACTCAGTTTTGATTTCAAGAGTCAAATATTTTAATTTTAATTGTGAATCTCAATATAAGTCATTAACTTTTTAAAATAAAATTTACATATTTTGAAACTACGTAAAAAATACTATTCTAAGTTATAATAAATGACAATTCAAAATATTTAAAAAATATATTTAAAATTATGATAAAAAATTTGCTCAGAGCTCAAAATTCGAAAAATGTCAAATAAATTAAGACGAAATAATATATTACAAACTAGACTCTCTACACTTGGCATTTCCCTAACAATCTATTCCTATGCTAAATAACAACTAAACATGATATAATTCAAATACATTAAAAGAAAAATATTTTAAAGTTTAAATAAAATAAATTTAAAAAATGTAGGGCCCAAAAAATTGGAATAGGACCCACATTACTTTTATGCGTAATTCCTATTTTGTCCTCGCTTGAATCCCATAATAACTTAAATACCACTTAACAAATTTCCTTAATCCACTTGACAAATTTGTAGTCGGCTTATACCCAAAATCCCTATACGCCAGGCTCACGTTAGCATGAGTGAACGGAACGTCGCCGTTTCGGGGCATCTTAATCAAATTCTTTTTAGCCTTAATGTTGAGTAAATTTTCCAAAATTGCCACTAGCTTCTTCACCGACACCGGCGAAGTATTCCCCAAATTATACACTCTCAACTGCGCCGGACCGCTCTTCTTCCCACCGCTACCGGTGCTCTTCTCCGCCGTATCAAGTGCACCTAAACAACCTTTCACCACATCATCGATGTACGTGAAGTCACGCGCCACCTCCTTATCGGATACGTAAACCTTGATCGGCTTTCCTTGAATCATATCCTTTGTGAAGAAGAAATACGCCATGTCTGGTCTTCCCCAAGGTCCATAAACAGTGAAGAAACGCAACCCAGTTAATGACAATCCGTAAATATGGTTATATGTATGAGCGATTTCTTCACCGGCTTTTTTCGTAGCAGCGTAGAGACTAGCTGGTTGATCAGTCCGATCGTCTTCAGAAAAAGGTACCTTCGTGTTTAGCCCGTAAACAGAGCTCGAAGAAGCCCAAACAATGGCGGGTTGTGGATTAGCAGATTTAGCAATTTCTAACAAATTAACAAATCCATTCACATTTGAATGAATGTATGAAAGAGGATTCTCCATTGCGTAACGAACGCCGGCCTGAGCAGCTAAGTGAAGAACATGAGTAAACGTAACAATATCGAACAATTTATTAAGCAAATCAACATCATTGATATCACCCTCCACTATAAAAATCTCATGTTTCGCCAGTAATTCCTGACGACCACGTTTTAATGACGGATCATAATACGAATTGAAATTATCAATACCAATAACTGCATCTCCGCGTTTCTTCAACGCTAATGCACAATGAGAACCAACAAATCCAGCAGCACCAGTAACCAACACCACCTTCCCGTTGGTTTTCTTAGGTATAGAGGAATGCAGGACTTTTTTCTCCCAAGCCGCGCCGCCGCCACCAAAGGAGAAGAGGCGACGGGCGTGTTGATTTGAGTTGTTAGAGATGAACAAAAAGTGGTTTAGGAAGAACGAGAAGATTAATAACGTGAAAACTAAAATGGTAACACGATAAATAAGCTTAGAAGAAGCTGCAATGAGCTTAGTGCTACTGTTAACTTTGCGGATATAAGTATTGTAACGATCTAATTTTGATGTTTTATTCGTATCGACTGAAAAAAGAGATGCCATTAATGAAAATTGTTTTATGAAATTGAGCTAACTTAGTAAGAAAATAGAGGAATTGAGTATGTATTTATAGAGAAAGAAGAAAGTAGGGAAATATAGTTTAACTAGGAGTGGGAAAAAGTAAAATAAGTTAATCCGATTTCTCACATGTAATGGAATAATAATAATAATTTATTTTCTAATTAGAATCAATTTAACTAAATTTTGAAGTGAAATTAGATATTTGTTTGTTTTAATTTATTTCTCTAATTTTAACTTAATTCATTGATTATTTTTCTTATTTTTAATATTATTATTTCAAATGTTACTTTATATAGGGAACAAAATAATAGTAAAATTATTCTTAAATTTTTTAACAAATCATTTTATAGCTTACTACTCTTCTTACTTATTTTATAGTCGCTAAATTAGCTTTAAAATAGACATGCATAATAATTTTAGTTTAATTTAGTGTTGTTTTTGTTTCTTGTTATTATATCTTTTTCCCGATTTGTTTTGGTCTAGCATCTTTCAGAATTAATTTTTATACATTCTTAGAGATAGAGGAAATTTTGCATTTTGCTCTTCTCAGATTTTACGTGTGAAATTACGCTAAATTTATTATTGTTATTAGTTTTTAAAAAAATAGTCAATTTATAATGAATAACAACACAAATAAAATGTGATTATTCACCAATATCAAATGAATCCAATATACGAATTTTAAGAAATCTTGGATTAATATACTTAGTCAAATATTATAAAAATTAAAATTAAAATTTATCAATAATTTATTTTCTATGGGGAGAGGGGTGAAGACTGTTAGTCACCGACAAAGCATTTTGAAGCTATTTTTAAATAATTATGTCACTTCAAATTGGGGGTCATTATTAAATTTAGATCTTAATTTAGTTATGACAGATTTGAAGGCTCTTTTTGTCGCAATTGTTTTTGAGAATTTTCTCGAAAGATGAGCTATTGGTAGATATTAAAAAATGACCATCCCGTGGAATTCCTCTGTTTTTAGCTAAAGATTTCAGGTTCGAGTCTCAAATGTGAAAATAATTTTATTGAAATTTGAGAGTATCATTTCAAAAATTAGATCATATAATACGAAAATTCAAACATGTTTAAGCATGATAAATCACTTTGTGCTCACCTATTCCACTTTCTGAACTCATATAACAATGAAAATCATAAGCATTTTATTCACTGGTAGATAAACAATTGTGAAAATAATAATTTTTGATTGACCGTGTTCTTAGGAAAAAATATACCTTCAAGAAAGAACTAGCCCAATTGAATTAGTCGAGGTTCAACGCAGAAATTCAATATCAAAAAGAATTTTTTTTTTAAAAACACAAAATTTGTAGTCTAATGATAAGTATTCCTTCATTTTCGATTAGAAATCTCAGGTTTAAACTCTGAGTATAATATCGCCTTTATTAAAAATCTTTTACTCCCAAACATAAAGCTTTCTAATATATGTTCGTAAAATAAATTTCAAATACATCGGGTGGAAAACGAAAAAAAAAAAAACCAAAGAATAATAACCGCCGGCCATGCTTATTAGTAATTGGGAAACTTCTTGGCAATTCTGTCTGCAAACGGCACACGAACATCAACAGCGCCAACGTTCATGCCACCAAATCCGTAATTATAACATGTATAATTATTAAAATAATAATTATATAGTATAGTAATTATAATTATCGATGAATAATTGTGTCTTGTAAATTTCTTTAGGCACATGATTTTTGTACGAACTACGACGTACATATTTTTGCATTACAAAGAATTAATGGAACTTCCTCTCTCTTTTTATTTAATTATTTATCTTTTTTTTTTTTTTTATTTAAATTGTACGATGTTTGATATCTGAATTGTGCACTACAAGATTCATTTGGGGTGACACTCCCAACAAAATTTTCTCCATATTCGAAACTCGACCTCTGATTAAAAGTGAGTAGTCCCATTGAAGCATTTCTGAATTTAGCGCAAATTATTAGTTTCGTCATTAAACTATTGAGAGTCTTAAAAAACACTCATCTACTTGGCTAACTAAACTTAAATACACCCGTGATCTGTCACATGACATAACAAGTGGTCTTAAACTCTTGTAGGAGCATAAGACTCTTAATAAAAAGTTGAGAGAAGTATTGAAAACACTCCTAAACTTAGCGATAGTTTAGGAGTGTATTTCCCTCATGTTGCAAGATCAGGGTGTATTTAAGTTTAATTAGTTAAGTAAAAATATATTTTTAAGACTATTAATAATTTAAGAATAAAATTAATAATTTACACCAAATTTAAAAGTATTTTCAATACGTGTATATATATATATATTCTTTTCAATCAGTCAACACTCTCGAGCTACAAAACTCGTCATGTTTAAATTTAATGCACTTTACAGTGACAATCACATTGCCTTTCTTCAACTATATACTGTCCAAGTGATGGAGGTTTTCAATCTTCACATGCTGTCAGAGCATTTCTTTTTAAGGATCCATTGATCGAAATTATCCCTTTCTTCTTAATTTACGTGATATTTTTCGTTTTTTAAAAGTTGATTTAATCAATTTTTAAATTAAATTGAAGCAGATCAACTCATGAATATTTTAAAGTTAGAAGAGAAAAGTATTGAATAAACACCTTTAAACTTGACGCAAATTATTAATTTCAATCCCGAATTATTAACAAACCTTAAAAACACCTTTCTATTTGAGTAACTAAGCTCAGATACATCCTCGACACACCCCCGATTTGTCACATGACATAACAAGTGGCTTCAAACTCTTGTAGGAGCATAAAACTCTTAATAAAAAGCCGAGAAAGTGTTGAAAACACTCCTAAACTTGACAAGAATTTAGAAATATATTCCGCTCATGTTGCAAGTTCGGGGGAGTATTTAAGTTCAGTTAGTCAACTAAAGGGGTGTTTTTAAGGCTGCCAATAGTTTGAGGATGAAACTAATAATTCATGTCACGTTTAGGGGTGTTTTCAATACTTCTATCAAGTTAGAATTTAGATATTAAAAAATTATACAAAAAATATTATAATTAATTGTAATTCTTCTCATGTCAATATAATTTTAAAAAAAATAATTTTTAAATACTAATCAATATTTATATAATTTATTTTTATTTTTTTTAAAAAACGAAAATGTCACGTTAGTGTGTGTTAGTTCTTGGTTTTGTTTGTGGTTATAGTTTCTTCTCCCTGTATGCATGCATGCGGAGATCTTGAGGACTTTTTTCATAATTAATTTGTCTCTAATTGTTATTGCATAAATCTAATTTTAAGAAATTGGAAATAATTTGCTTTAAAAATACTATTATACTCTGAATATATAATTTATAGTTATACCGGAGGATAAATGAGAACATTGTTGAGACTAAAAAAAATTAGGTATAACACATGTAAAACGTCAATTGTCAAGTAAAACATATGTGCCTACTAGCTTGTTTAACTTTATACAAGTTTAAGTGTCTATTTGTGTACATTCAAAGTTTGAGGACATAAATATCAGTTGATGTCAAGTTAAAGGGCAAATTTATAAAGACTCAACATCTTCTAAATATTTATAAAAGACATAATACATAAATATGTCATTTAACTCGACCTCATTTCACATTTATGCCCTTCAACTTTGAGTGTGCACAAATGAACACTTAAACTTGTATAAAGTTGCACAAATAGAAACACACGTCCTATATAACATCCTACGTGATAATTAACGTCATACGTGTATTATGTCACGTATGACTCATATGTCTACTTGTTCAACTTTATACAAGTTTGAGTGCCTACTTATGCACAATCAAAATTGAAGGGCATAAATGTGAAAGATGTCAGGTTAAATGACACATTTATATGTTATGCCTTTATAAAATCTAATTTTAACCATGTATATATCGTATAATTTTTTGCCGAATGAGGATCAAATGAATCCCCTTAGTGAAAATTTCAATTTTGATTTTTTACTTCAGTCAGTCGAAAAAGATATATTTGTATAATGGTCTGAGTCTGATAATGAATAGCTTGTTTTGATTGCTTATTTTGGGATGTTCAAGACATTTTCTATGAAATTAGTACTTGTTTCAAGCTATTATTAGCCCCATTTTGAATAACAATTGAATACTTTGATTTTATTTTAACGATGTTTAAATTTTTAGACTTGTTTACACTAAATAAAATTTGAATATTCAAGAGTGTATTTAATGTATGATTGTATTTTTAGGTTCCGATTGCTGTAATTATTATAAATCACAAGGTGGTGTAAAAAATTATATTCAGACATTTTTTCTTTGCAATACCTTTAAATCATCAAAAAGCATGGAAAAACTAATTAGCTAGTCAATGCATTTCAAGCACTTTGATTATTGAAAAACAATGAGATTCTAATAGTAAGTGATACTAAACAATAAAATGCAGATAATTGCACAAATTGTGAAACTCATGATGTTAATTAATATGAAATAACATTTGTGTGCCATAAAAACATCTTATTAAGAAAATATGTAATGTAAATATGATAGTATTTTTTGTTTTACTTGTTAATGTGTCATTTGTTTGTTGAGCGTACTATTTAAGAAACAAATAAGGAATAGTGTCGAAATGAAGAAGTATCACATGATACTAAATAGATCGATTAGACCCATTAAAATTAATATAGTCATGTTCATTTTGTTTGAAATATAGACAATAATTATTTTGTAACTTATGTTGTTTAAAACCCCTATCAGAAAATTCTAGCAACATATATTATTCCTTTTCCTCAGTAGGTGTAGGTTTCATCGAAAGGCTTTCTGCTTCGTGTCATTCATGAATTCGCTTGCAACTAGTTATCCATCTAGCCTACAATGACGAAGGCTAAAAAAAAGGTTGAATGAGGTCATTAACATTGAATCATCATAAGGAAGTCATGTAGTCCATGACTGACTAATCGACGCTTCTGCCTTTCCACTTTTCATGAGTCAAAAAATGTAACGATAGCTAAGATATTTGCACTCTTAGCTCTTCAAATTCTTTATTTTGATCCTTATAATATAAGCCTATCATATTTTGACATTGTAATTAATTGAAATGTGTGGTTTAATCAAGTATTATATTAGACTATAAATGCATTTTAAAAAATATAAACTGTCTCATTTTACTTGAGATTAAGATTTAGTAATCTTTATTGTAACCAAAAAAGAAGGAAGAAGGATACTTGCACTTTTAGTTCCTAAAAAATCATCATTGTTCAAATTTGGTCCTTGTAGATAATAAATAGTAATATATGTTTAAACACCTTCGAAATCTAATTAATCGAATATATAGTTTGCAAATATTTCCGAATTGAAACTTTCACATATAGCCACTCAAAATATTTTAATTATGCTCCATAACTATAGTTTGCTAATTACGATTCGTAGCTACATGTTATAAGGAGGAGAGTGGCCAGCGAGACTGGGAGAGAGAGGAGAGAGGTGAGCGAGAGAGGCCAGAGAGTGGAGAGAGGCGAATTGTATATGTATATCTGTCAAAATAATTGTATATATGTAACTGTTATACATATGTATTTGTATATATGTAACTGTTATACATATGTATTTGTATATCTGGAGAGCGAGATTGGGAGAGGGATGAGAGAGGCGAGCGAGATTGGGAGAGGGAGGAGAGAGGCGAGGGAGAGAGGGCAATAATTTATATATTTTGCATCTCGTTTGTATAATTCGCGGATACGTTTGAATAATTTGCGGGTTTTTTGTATAATTGAGCAATACAAAGTCTGGAATTATACAAATATGATAAAACTCGAAATAACGAATTGATACAAACATCATATGAACTTTAAATAGTTATACAAATTATATTATACAAATTACATTATATAAATTATATTATACAAAATCCAAAAACTACACGTTTATACAAACTTTAAAAAGTTATACAAAAAAATATTGAATGTATATGGTGATAAAACTGAAAAATCAAAGGAAATCATCATCATATACAAATACAAACCATCGTATACAAATACAAATCAAACGACGAATTGTTAGTTGCGAATTATACAATTGTGGCGAATTATACAAACCTGAAGTCAGCCCACGTAATTACTGGTTAATGTTAGTCGCGAGTGATAATTATAACAAACTATAACTATGATGACTAATTAAGTAGTATAAGTTTGCTTAACCGCGTAATTTTTCCATAAATTATTAACCATTACATCATATAATTAGTCATGTATTTATGTTCTCTAAATATAATATAGATTTTCTTAAAAATAAAAACTTACCAAAATCACACCATTTATTTAATTAAAAGTCAAAAATGCTTTATCAAATCTCAGAAAACTAAATTTTAAAAAAATTATTAATGATTGATGGATAAAAAAAATACAATCATATATCATATATATATATATATATAAAAGGGAACCCTCAACCCAGTGACGTGGCGCCACCAGAAGCAAGGACATTACTACTCTTGGACCTCTCAGTCCATAAGTGTTGCTTGAATGGTTGAATTCATTACATTTGGTTCTTTAGTAAACAAAACTTCTATTTCTGCCACTATTATTTGTTGATTTTTTCAGCTATAGGAAAGTCGAATTCAAATATATTAATTAACCTTCTTATAAAATGTGTTTCATTCCTCAAAGTTTTCTTCCTCTTATTTCATGAAGCTTAATCTTTTACTGTACGTCATAGTGATTCATGTAACTATTGCAATTTCTTTTTGCTATTTTGGTGACTTTTTGAACTCTGTTAAAAATTCCAAAAAAGATGATTGAAAATTGATCTTTTCTTTTGTCCCTTTTTACAAGTTTCTTCATATACTTTTTGTGAAAATTGTTTGTGGGCTGTGCTATATTTTATAGCACACAACAATAAATATGTGATAACTAATACAAAACCAATGGTGAAGATTGTTAAAAGAACCAAACATATTGTTTTCTTGCTTGCCACAGTTAGTATATTATTTTGATTATTTTATTTTACGTACAAACAATTTATAGAGACAATTAGTCCACTTTTTTTTTATCACAAGTTGACTAATTTGTCATATTTCTTCCTCTCTTCATTTTGGGCATAATAAGAGATCAAGTTTTCTTGAAACTAACAGATGACCAAAATACACTATGATAAAAATAATTTTTATCGGCCATAAATATTCACATTAACGAAGAGTGCTAGAGCCTTTACCGACATTAATTAATTGTCATTAGATTCAATGTCGCTATAAACTTTAGGGACATTTATAGCGAGTACTAATTGCCTTTGAAAATACATATTTAGCCATTAAAGATCATTTTTGCTATAGCGATAACTCATTCTTTTGGCTTCTTTCAATTAAATTTGTGAATAGTAAACTTGGATACAATTATCTTTTTCTAAAAATATGTTAAGCAACATCGTTTTTCTTCTTGATTTTAGGAAAATAAGGTTATCTTTATAATTATTTGTAGATATTTGTGAGTTCAAGTGCTCACAAAATTATGTTGTGAGATTTTAATATGTTATGTATCAAAATTTTGGTTTATAATATCCAGCTGTGAACCGTTCCATTCACTTCTTGGTTGATCATTGCATTAATTCTTTATAAATGCATACTATACCCATAACAATAACTATGGTTCAGTTCCAAATAAGTTGGGGCCTGTGATAGGAAACCTAAGCAATAGTAATGACTATTTTGAGACAGTGAGGAAACACTTTTATGATACTAACAATTATAGGGTCATTTTTAACATATATATGATACAAAATACTATCATAAAAAAAGAGATTGATGGAGGTTCATAAGAAAGGAATTGAAGGTCCTCCATTTGAATTTAGTTAATTCTATTCTTGTATGGACGTGTTGTTTCACTTTACATGGGAGTGTTGTTGTTCGAGACTTTTTGGTCCCTTCTTTAACATCTGATGTTGTTCTTTATAACTTCTTGAAATTTAGAAAATTTCGTTACTTCTAACTAACTATTTCCATAAAGATTTTCTTAGACTTCTTTCTTATACTTAAAATTTCTCTATGACTCATAATTTTTTATAACAAAAATGATAATTAAAAAATATAGAACTTTAAGATATCGGAGGAACGCTTTACCTTAAGATAAAATATTCTTGACAAAGTAGTGTATGTATCGAAAATACGAATATCACCGAATGATCATACGTAAGCTTAATAAAATAGTTCAATTTCGCAGAGGTAATTTACTAGTCATATATATAAGGGAAAAAACAATAAGACAAAATGAACCCAGAGGGCAAGCCTGAGGTTTTACTAAACCCCAAATGCGAATTCGCCGTCGACGGAGCTCCGGCAGTAGCTAAAAGGAGAAGAAGAAGAAGAACGACGATAAACTAAAGATGAGCACGGTAGATAAGATGCTCATAAAGGGCATCCGGAGTTTTGACCCGGAGAACAAAAACGTTATCACCTTTTTCCGACCATTAACTCTCATCGTCGGCCCTAACGGCGCCGGAAAAACTGTAATCGCTCATTTCTCTCACTCTATTTACGAACATGATTTGCGATGGAAGTTTAATTTCTGCATAAAATGCTTGTTCATTAGGTATTTAGTTGTTGCATAAATTTGTTTCTCAACTTTATTCATGTATTTACTTTTTCTTATTTCAGTTCTAATTATATACGAGTTTAACTTCTATTTTAAATGAGTATAAGATCCATGAACCGACTGTGTAAGTGGCGGAGTCAGAATTTTACTAAGTGGTTCAAAATTGAGAAGTAAACACACGAAAAAGTCAAGGGGTGCAACATCTACTATATATATATATATATATATATATATATATATGTAAAAAGTAATTTTAATCATGTATAACCAGTGTCATATGAATACCTTTGCCTTACCTGGCCCTGCGCCCCACTATGGTGTAAAAAGAAATTTACACTAAAATGCAACTGCAGGTAATTCTCTAAGCTCAAGTTGGGCACTTTGTCCTCCCTAGGGGCTTTAGAGCAAGGTATTTGTGGTTGTATACACTTTTTCAAGTATAAGATCTATTTTAAATGAGTATAAGCTCTATGAACCATTTTTAAAAAATACTATCAGGTCACTTAAAATGCAACTGCAGGTAATTAATTCTCTAAGCTCAGATTGGTCACTTCGTCTTGCTTAGTTGCTTTAGTGCAAGCTATAGTTGACAAAGTGATTAGCTATAAGAAAATAAAATTTTAGTGTAAAAAAACTGATCATTACAAAATTTAGACATGTTTCATACTTAATATATTTGGCTTGATTAAAGCATTTCAACAAGTTAATCAATATTTTCCCCCAACTCTTTTGTCCAAATAATTATTGTTTGCGTTTGAAATTATATATTCATGCATTGAACATAAAACTTAGTTGTGCTTTGCATCCATGATAATGTTTATTTATTCATGCACTTAGTTGGAGATCTCTGGTTAGAGTCCAGTTAATTAAAAAGATGACCTTCGTGTGATAAAGAAAACAGGCCTTTCATTGCCAGAGTAATTTGTATGTTCATTCTTCTTCTTGCTGTGGGCAGACTATAATTGAGTGCTTGAAGGTCGCCTGCACTGGTGAGATGCCGCCAAATGCTCGCTCTGGTCATAGCTTCATCCACGACCCTAAGGTGCTCATCTCTTTGGACTTGTGAAGGAGTAAAGAATTTTTTGGGATCTTTACACAAATAGCTGGCAGGATTCATTGTTTACTTCTGTATCCGTATACATCGATTATGCGCTGATTATATACATATTATACATATATTATACATTCGCAGGCTATGTTTAGTTTAATCAGTTGGGTGGGCGGCTATTTAGGTTATTCTTCTAAATTTTTTAGCAACCTCATCCCAATATCGGTCACCAAAAGTTAACATCTTTTAATAGCAGATTATCCAAACCCGATAAATCAGTCAATGATCCCTTAACTGATATGAACTGTATAGTTTATTTTAGTTATCTTCTGTTTACACTATTTACAGTTTGTGGTTAAAACTGAACACTATTGTGGTGAAGGTGGCTGGAGAGACGGAGACAAAGGGGCAGATAAAGCTACGGTTCAAAACAGCAGCAGGGAAAGATGTGGTGTGCATTAGGTCTTTTCAGCTAACTCAGAAGGCAACAAAGATGGAATACAAGGCCATTGAGAGCGTTCTACAGACTATAAATCCTCACACTGGAGAGGTATTACTAATTTATTTGACGGTTTTGTAATTTTTGTACTTTACCTGTCTTCTTGGTTGTGATCTTTTATCTGTTTTGGAGATTCTTTGACAGGATAGTAGAATTAGTATAGGTTATATGGTTGGTGAATAGGTATATTTGATCATCAAGGGTAATGATGTTATCTTTGTATTCATATAGATCACATAAGATTGTTGAGAGTCATATACAAGGGTGGATTTACATGGAGGGGTGTGGGTTCACGTGAACCATGCACCCCTCCCTAAATTGTGTATACCAGTGCAACTATTTGGATAGAATACTTAAATTTATAATGGGAACCAAGGCTCAAGAGAGCCTACTGGTGTTTGGTGGTCGTGTGCACCATTCTTACCAGGTCAAGGGTTCGAATCTCATGCCTGTTATTTCTTTAAGATCCTGTATTTCTGTTGCTATTTTGTTTTATGTTACTTCTCTTTCTTTCCTGTTTCCTTTTTGCCTTTTTTTTTCTTTGTTCTTTTTGGGTTTCCATTTTGATAATTCCTTTTTTCTTTTAGGTCTCTTCTCTCTTTGGTGTTTCTCTTTATTTTCATTTTTTTTGTTCATTCTTGAATTATAATATTCTCAAAAAATTGAAATACCCATCTCCTCCATGCTGTTCTCTCTGTCTAAATCTTTAGCAACACATTTATGAAGTAAGGTCACACCTTTACGCAAATATTTTATGGTCTCTCTCCTTTTTCTTTTTCTTCATTTTTAAAAAAAAATTTGTTAAGTGGATTTTCATCAAATAATGATGCTGATCATTTTTGAAGTATGAAAATTTGTTGAGAATAATTGTAAGTCGAATAACATAACTTGTGATAATTGTATTAATTACGGTTGTATCTACCTTCACAAGTTAGGGCTAAAGCTGCGGATACACCACACTCCTGACTCCCCTGATACCACTTGTGGGATTATTTTGGATATGTTGTAAATTAAACGGTAGTACAATGCAACCATTCTCTTGAAATCCTGGATATGCCTCTGGTCATATGTATACACGTGATAAGGATAAATAACAATTGAATGCATGATTTGTTAGCGATTATGTTATAGAAGTAAATCATGAATTAAATATTGATTAAATGGTTGGGTACGTCAATAACACTCCTTAAAAAGCTTTTCCGTCAGTTTAATTTGTTGAAGGAAGGACTTGGGCCTGTCAATGTTTGGGTCACAAGGATGGAAATGTTGCTATTACACAGAGAGGAGTTGTAATGATTCATTGAATCTTTGAGTTTGGTTCCGTCGATTTGAACCTTATATAGTAGAAATAGATACCAGGATGGCTTCTTCTTGTCATACCTGGAAATTCAAGTGCAAGGTCAGTATTATGGAATTTTGGAAATGAAGAAGTTTGGTTTTTCTTTTTGTGGGGGTTGGGGGAGGGTTGAGTGCACATTGGCCTATCAAGGTTCTGAAAAAGTGTTTATGTGGGGAATGACTAGAGCTAGTCGAGAACTTCTTGTGATTGATGGAGGATTAACGGTTGAGATATAATAATTAAATAAAGTGTGTTTTTTCTAACAACTTGAACTTCTAGATGGGATCATCACACACTTCATATGGTACCAGATTCAGACCATCCTAATTCATTGTTTCCAATATCGCCCCCCGTCTTATATTGCCCATGCTCTGGGCATGCAAGCTGTGGGTAAGGGGTGGGGTTGGAGTCCCATTGGTGGGATGGGATATGGGGTCCTTTGGTCTCCTTGTATGGTCTAGGTCAATCCTCCTCTCGTGAGCTAACTTTTGGGATTGAATTAGGCTAAGGGTCATTTCTTTAACATGGTAGCATAATATGCAGAGGTCTTGGGATTGAATCTCTCCGTCACCCATAATCAAAAAGAATTTCCACGTGCCCGGCTTATTAAAAAATTCAGGCTCACACGCGAGGGAGCGTGTTGAGAATATAATTAAGCAAATAAAGTATGCTCTATCTAACAACGTGAGTTATTGGATTGGATAGTCATACACTTCAATCATAACCAGAAAACCTCCGTCAATAGGAAATTGGTACGGCAGGGTAGAGGTTAGACCTAGTTTGTGGGAAACCTCATGTCCAATTTACAAGAAGTGGCTCATTATAGTGCTGCTGTGTATTGGTCAGAACCTCAGAAGATGAGCAAGAGCTGATTCACACCTAACTAAATGTTGCATGGCTTGGAACATTATAGTAAAAATGATAGAATTATAGTGACGCTTTAGATTGATTGGATTTGGTGGAGGACATGATAGCACAACAATAACTGGTTACTGGTGTATGAGGCAAAAAATTATAGTGTGAAGGCTTGGTAGCTAATGATTAAAAAGAAAGAAAGAAACCATGGAGTTATTTTCATTACTAGTCGAACCCATTGCCCAATTCTACCATGCTCTCAAGTCTCAACCATTTTCTTTGCTTTCTCTCTAAATTCATTCTAAAAGTGTTGCAGAAGAAAGCATAGTTGAATGATGATAAACAAGTTATGCATATTGCATGTGCACAATTGAAGAAACATGACATGTGGATGATACGATAACCAACAATGGAGTTTTTCCTCCCAAAGAATATTATTACCTTACCAGAACTCTAAAAGAGACAGGGATCAAAGATACCAAATGGAAACTAAAGAAATTATTAGCACAGAAGGATGCTTTTAAGTTTCCCCTTTTTCGAGGCTCAAAAGTTGCAACTTGCAAGCATTCATACGACCTCTCCTTTCCTTCCTTTCCTAACCTAATTTGACCACTCAAGGAGATAAGGGAAGAATGTATACAACTTAGTTTTCAACCTTTATCTCCTGGAATTATATGTATTTAGCTACCATTGATCAACTCAGTATGTGTTAAAAAAGAGAAATATAAAGAAACAATACTACTCCAAGTACAAAATCATGTAAAATAATTTCATTGCATGTGGATTTGGACTTGGAAATACATCGGCCCTTATTCCTCATAGTTGCTGCCATGTGACCAGGAGGTTATGGGTTCAAGCCGTGGAAGTAGTATCTTGCAAAATGTAGGGTAAGACTGCGTATAATAGACCTTTTTGGTCTGTCCCTTCCTTGGATTCGCACATAGCGGGAGCTTTAGTGCACCAAGCTGCCCTTAATCATATAACTTTTTAGCATATCTCTTTATTTTCTTGGCATTGGTACATTTCTTTTGGAAACTGTGTTTGTCTGGGTCAACTTGTGTGCACCACGAGTAATTCCACGGGGTATCTGCTACCTCCCACTAGCACTAATGCCCGGGTAACTCTATCCACCAAGGCATGGATATGTGAGAAGAAACCACATAGTGTTTCTTGCCTCCACTGGAAATTGAACCTGAGACCTAATGATTCTCAACCCACTCCATTGGCCACTAGGCCTTACCCTTGGGATTGGTACATTTCTTTTGGAAACTGTGTTTGTCTGGGTCAACTTGTGTGCACCACGAGTAATTCCACGGGGTATCTGCTACCTCCCACTTGCACTAATGCCCGGGTAACTCTATCCTCCAAGGCATGGATATGTGAGAAGAAACCACCTAGTGTTTCTTGCCTCCACTGGAAATTGAACCTGAGACCTAATGATTCTCAACCCACTCCATTGGCCACTAGGCCTTACCCTTGGGTGCTTCTTGGCATTAGTACATATTGTTTCTTTTCCTTTCACATTCTCACAGGGGTAATTGTAACTTGTATTTTTGGAATGTTTGTGAGCTAGATTAAAAAAAGAATCTACTGTGCCAAATTTACTGCTCTGTTTTGTCTTTGTTATACTTATCCAGTTAATTTTAATATCTGTGCAGCTTGTGACATTGTCTATCATTTCCCATAAACGCACTGTATCATATCCCATTGTAGTTCTTAGGATTTTGCTAGGCTGATAGTAGAGGCTTAGACTTATACTTGAGCTGTAGGAACAAATGGTTGGACAGGGAAATAATTTCTTTCTGAATTCTTAGCTTATTCACTTGCAGAAAGTTTGCCTAAGTTATAGATGTGCCGATATGGACCGAGAAATCCCTGCTCTCATGGGTGTCTCAAAGGCCATTCTTGAAAATGTGATATTTGTTCACCAAGATGAGGCAAACTGGCCATTACAAGATCCGGGTACGCTGAAAAAGAAGTTTGATGATATCTTCTCCGCTACTAGGTATTCTTGTTATCAATAATGGAATTGTCAATTCATTATTATGGAGTTTGTGTTTGAAAGCTGTATTCTTCTGTATTAACCTGAATAATTATATTCTTTCTTGAATATGCTTGAAATTCCAACCCGACTTCATTTTACTCAGTCAAGAACATTAAAATAAGATTAGTTTCTGCCTCAGCCTTCCCAACATTCCTCATTTTAAAAAATTTTCTGCACGTATTTCGTGATTGATCAGTAGTGTTTTATTGGGAAAAGGTACCAAAAGGGTGTTCATTTGCAGTGTCAAGAATCATTTATGCACCAGTTAGTATGATCTTTTTATGTGAAAATTGCACAAACCTGGAATAGAATATTCAATCTTCCTCTGTTTAAAGCTCTTTGAATCTAATCGATGTGCATCTGTATGATTTTTTTCTGCAAATTGCTAGAGATACTAATGCTTACAATTCTGTGGCTAGGTCCTTTTGGATTTACCGGATTTGACACTATTTAAGCTACATTCTTGTCCACTAATTCTCAAGTTAGGGTATCTAAGGTTTAATGGGTTTACGTGGATTCATGCATGACTTGGTGCTGTCAAACTTGCTAGCTTAGTTCTCTAAGAAAGAAGGTTATTGTTTACCACTTATTGAGTCATCATCATCAGTGGGTTTGAAATTAGTACGAGATATCAAGCTCAAATGCTCTATACCAAAGAATCATGGTTTGTGGGGGTAGCCTTTTCACTAAATTTGGTGCTTAATCAGCAGGAGTAAATATTATTCCGAGATAATTCAAGCTTTACAGAAATCTCAGGATGGTTGTGCTTTCATGGTTAATTTTTTTATAAATATCTAATGTGTTTTCTCGCTGCTGAGAGCTTTCTTTGATTGTAAAATTAAGGAATATTATTGATGTAAAAGGGACTCGCATTAGGAGAGTGCAGGGAGAAATTACATCCAAAAAGGAAGAGCTTACAGTATATGTCTAGCTGCTGATTCAGGGCTTAGTTCACCATCCTAGAGTGAAACAACCTCTTTTGATCTTCAAACTCATACGTCATTGATCATCTTCCTCAAAGATGTCTTATTTGGTGTTCCCTGAGATGCTGACGTGTGTCAACAGATAACTAGTTTGGTGCATCTCTCTGTGAGTAAGAGGTCTTTCATGATTGTGGTCTAAATAGGTAGGTGATATTCATGCAATAGCAGTTTCTGATGTTCAGTTGTTGCGCTGATAGGAACCAAAATGAAAGTGGTTTTTCTGGTACGCAGGACAAATTGTTTTTGCATTTTTTGCCGATTTTCTTGCTTGGTGTATATTGTTTTTGGTTTCTCTCCGAAGGCCCAAAAATGGATAACTCCACGTCAGTACAGTTTATGGGGATATATAGTTATTGGGTATGATGACTTATTTAATCCACTCTGTGCGTTAACTTCTGCTTTGTTCTACTGTTTAGATACACAAAGGCATTGGAGGTTATCAAAAAGCTTCACAAGGATCAATCTCAAGAAATAAAGACATATAAGTTGAAATTGGAGAATCTTCAGACATTGAAAGATGCTGCTTACAAGGTTTGAAGTGACCTCTATCGTAACTTGCTTCAGACCCAGAACCATATTTTTCTTTTGTCTCTTCCCCTTTTTATTTACTCAGGCAGTTGTCCAATGTTCTAAAAGCATTCACTTTAATCAGTTCTTTCTTTGTTCCTAGTTCAGTGTAGTCGATAGAACTTATGCTTGTTGATATTTACTCATTAATTTATGATTTCAGATCCTCTTGCTTGAAATGGAGGAACTATGATTTGAATCCCTTGTTTTAAACTAGATTATATAGTAAAACAAAGAAGTTTCTATTCTGAACACCAAGAGGAATTTCAAGAGAAATTTCCTATTCTGAAAACGAAGAGGAACTAATTGTGCATTTTGTTGAGCATGGTGAATAAGTTATCAAGATCAGTCCCCCCCTTCTGAAAAGATAATTTGACAGATATTTTGTTGAAGGCCTGTTAATGAGCACCACCATTCAATATTGCCATCCACTCCATCAAAAGATTTCCAATGAACATAAACTCCATTGGCTATGTCAAAATTATTTGCTACCGTTCGTCTTTCAGCTGGTGGCAAGTGGGGCTGTTCCGTCTTCTTCCTTTGTATCCCAAGGGGTCGTCATTGTGTATATGAATACTTGAAAATAGGGTAACAACGTTTGACTGAAGTATTTGTTAGTGCTCAATCTTGGTTTTGAGATTTCTTGTGATTTCCAAATGTACATACACATTATTTGTTTTACCGTGATCTTCCAGAAATTAATACTGTGTTGTTTTTATCATGTTTATTTTTCTGACTGTTGAACGATGTGAATATGTAATTGTCAAACAATTTTTTTCCCACTTTAGTTGAGGACTGCACCAGATAAATGAATGCTATATTTAAAACATGTGCTAGAGGAAAATTTGTAGTAATTTGATCTTGTGTTTTGATCTAGTTGAGGGAAAGCATTGCTCAAGACAAAGAGAAAACAGAGGCACTGAAAAGTCAGATGGAGGAGCTTGAAAAAGAGATTCAGACTTTAGATAGTAAGATCCACCATACTGAAGCAAATTTAAAGGACCTTCATCAATTGCAGCGAGACATAGCCACCAAAAATGCTGAAAGGAGCACATTGTTCAAGGAAAAGGAAAAGCAGTATGCAGCACTAGCAGAGGAGAATGAAGGTTTACTGAACTGAATACACTTATATTTATATTCTTCTTCTTTCAGCACAAAAGTAATGGCCAAATCATATCAGAAATGCATCAAGCAAACTTAATTCACCTTGTTAGTATCCTAAAGTTATATTCTTATTTTGTGTATGTTTGCGTGTTCATCCACTGAAATACTTTTTAGTAAAAATTGAAGAATTCAAATATTTTCATTTTTAATTGTCAGACACTGATGAAGAACTGAGGGAGTGGAAAACAAAGTTTGATGAAAGGATAGCACTTCTGGAATCAAAGATTAGCAAGTTGGAGAGGGAAATGAATGACTCAGAGGCAAAGAGTTCCTTCCTTAAGCAGTCCATAACAAACTATATCATGGAGATCAGCAAACTTCAAGCTGATGCTGAAGTAATTCCTTTCGTCCTATGTTCTATTTGATTTCGTGAAGTTCTCTCACATCTTGCTTCCCGTTCATAAGATTCTTTTTTCTTTTACTTTTTTGTGCCTTAGGCTCATGCAGAGTTAAAAAATGAAAGAGACTTCACTCTCAGGAAGCTTTTTGACAGACACAATTTAGGGGCTGTTCCAACTGGGTCACTCAGTGATGATGTTGCTTCAAATTTAACAAATCGTATAAAACTACGATTAACACATTTTGATAAGGATTTACAAGATAAAAAGGTGATTCTTCCTTTGTTCTATGCTATATATACATATATTTAGCTATGCTATGTTGTTTTAACTTGTCAGTTTATGATTTGTAATTACTTTGATTCAGCTGTATTATAAGCCTTGAATGCCCTTTTCTCTTTGTTCAATTTCTGTTGATTGTTCTATCCAATGGCATATACCTGGGTCTTAAGTGTACAGTCTTGCTGTTAACAATGAGTCGAGTCTTCATCGAAATGAAGCTTAGCTTTGGCAACATTTTGTTAAATTTATCTTGTACTTCAACTTAAAGTAGTCATATTTGGGCCTAAGTTTTTAGATGTTTGTTTTCACCATATGCTGTTTCATATAGTGCCTTGTCCAACTTCAGAAGATATACAACATCATACCTGAAGTCTTAAGCTCTTAGATGCAATCAATTGATCCTGTAAATGCTTGATGTTAGTGCTCCTGCAATAATTCTATGTTGTCATCTTGAAGGCTCCTTTATGTGGAGTTCAAAAATTGGAACTTGGATATCATGTGGGCAAACCATGATATTTCTGCTAAATGGTTGTTTTATTTGGCTTGGGGTACAACGGATTATGGTATTGAACCTTAATAATAATAAAAAAGGATTCTAGTATTGAACCTTGCCATTTGTTGATTAGAAGTGTAGGTTCAATCATTCAAGTAATATATGATTATGTATATACTTTTTTAACAAATTGAACTTATGCATTACATATTAACCCTGTTTCACTTCTATTTCAAGATTAACAAAACTCATATATGTTTAAGCATTTATTCCATACTTCAACTATCAAATTGTACAAAAGCCATAGTTTGTTCAAAGTTGTGGGTTTTCAATAACAAAATAGGCATCTTCTAATGCTGAAGTTGCTACTGCCTACTGGTTCTGCATCATTTGTTCCGCGAGTTAAGCTATATGCTGATTTTTTAAATAAAGTAATAATTCATTATGTGAATAAAACTTCCGGTATTAAGTTGTATATAAAAAGTAGAGCATCTGGCAACATATGGTTCTCTACGAAAGACAGAACAATTATCAATTTTCTATTTTGACAGGAACTTCGTTAGGGCACCAAACTTTAATTAGAAAACAAATGATTAGCTCTCAGCTGTATGCAGTGTTATCAAAAGCAAAAAGCGCAAAAGAGCTCTGTGATCCTTGGGGCTTTAAGCGCAAAGCACAAATAAAGCGTGGGCTTTAATGAAAAAGGGCGTAAAGGAGGAAAAATGGAAATATATATGTTTAGTCCAAGTCTGATAATTATAAGCATGAATGATAAATATATGAACAAAAAAAATTGAAAAAGAATTTCAATAAAGTGAATATCGATTGTTTAATATCACCTCTTCAGAATAGGCTCATTGGCAAGGAAAAGTATGCCTTAGAACCTTGATGACAACACTTATGCGCACATTAAGCGAGGCGAAGCGCTCAACACGTTTTGAGCCTCGCTTCAGGGATTAAGCGTGCCTTTGACAACACTGGCTGTATGTGCATGAACTGTGATCTCTTCTCTATTGAGTTTGACTATTAAAACAAACGGTTTCTTCTCTCCTCTCATCTCTCGTTTCTCATGGTATCAGAGTTAACATTTGGTATGCTTTGCAGTCACCGTTGTAAGTTCGCATTACAGTTGAAGTATGAACCTCCAGAAAAGAGTTGCGCGCACGAGAGAGGGTAGTGTTACATAGTTGTCCCATACGGGTTGTGTAAGGGCTTCCAAAGAGGTGTATAAATTTATTTAGTTGTCCACATGTGTTGTGTAAGGGCACCCAATGGGGTTATATATGTTTCGTGCTGCTCCACCTATTGCTTTAAGGTTTGGGTTGGATGCTCAGATTCTTTCATATGGCATTAGATCCAAGAAGAGAAACCACTGTGATTTAGGTCAATAAAGTCGATAAGAATTTCTGCAAGTTCGTGTAGCATCTTCTCACTTCCTTGATCTGTCATTCTCAGCTTCTTGCATACTTTTGTTTTATCTAAAATTTTAGTGACATCATATGAAGATGCTAACTTTCGCTTGGAGTAATGTTGTTCTAGAAATCGAATGAGGCAGAAATTGCAGCTGCATGGCATCAATACGATATTGCAAACCGCGAATGGAGCGAAAAGGAGGCGCAAAAACAGGCTAAAGCAGATATTAAGGTTTATTCTTATGAGTAACATTATTTTGTATGGTAATGAATTGGCATTTTTACACTTGTTTTGGTTCCATAACTGGATGCAGAACGGCATTTTAAAGCGCATTAAAGAGAAAGAGGATGAACGTGATGTGCTTGAACGTCAGATTTCTGATGTTAATGTGGCTCATCTTGATGAGAGGGAAAAGAAAATGGTTTGATGTCTCTGCTTAATATTTCAACTCTTTTTGACGAACATTTTGGTAGTGAGGCTAACACATCTTTGCCTTTCAGCAAATTGAATCTGAGAGGAAGTCTAAGCAGCTTGCAGAAAGAGAATTTGATTTAAACATAAGGCAAAAACAGACTGAGATGTACACCGTAGACCAAAAACTAAAAGATCTTCGTGATGAAAAAGATCATATGGCAGCTGAGTCTGAGGACAGAATTAAGCTCTCTCTTAAGAAGGCAGAGTTGGGAATTCTCGAGAAGAATCATAAAAAGATGTAAGTCTCATTTCATTTTCATAAATTTTACATCCACATTTTTGACTGTGTTTATTATGGTTATATGCTTTTTCTCCACAAAAGATGATGCTTTCTTTCCCATGAAATTAACAGAATGGATGATAATAAGGATAAGATAAAAGGAGTGTTAAAAGGAAGGCTTCCATCTGACAAGGACTTGAAGAACGAAATTACACAGGCACAAAGGTTCGTTTTCCCATCTCTTGAGTACTCTTAATGTGTATAATCTTTTGGATTGTTTCTTGAAGTTTGGTTACCAGACCATTCTCAGTCTTTTTAAGGCTTCGAGAATTATTTTTCTTATTGATAAATGAAGACGTGACTGCTATTGTTGTCATATGCGAAGCAAAACACAGGCATCAAAATATACTCCACATTGCTGGGGTAAAAAGTGCATTATTTGATTCTCTTTTGTCTGTTTAAAAATATGCACGAGTTAAATCACAGATGAAAGCTAAAGTGCATATACATGCAGATTTCAGTACTTGTCAATCAAAATGACATATGTATACTTTAGAGGTATAGGATTTATTTTCTGTTCTTTCCCCAGTTTGAATACATCCTTTTGAAAAACTAATATCTTAATCCTGCTTGTACCCTATATATTACTGGAAAAGGTGATGTTTAGGAGGCATATGTGTCTGGTAGTCAAACAGCTGAAACGACTATGACTAGGATCAAAGTGAACGAGTATGCTGCTTATGCTTAAGTCATCCTAGGAGGAGCAGCTTCGAGGTCACATGGAAGGCAAGCGTCTTGTAGCCAATTGGCACAGACAGTTTGGTGTCTGAGGACCAAAGTTTTTGCAGGTGTTTTATGGTGCTGAACTGGAAAGTGTTTACCACCTTACCTGGGATTTCCTCTCGGATTCAATAGTTGAGGATTGAGAATTAGCTTGCCACATGGAAAAGCAATACATATCCAATGGAGGTCGATTAGATGTCTTACAATATGACTAAGTGTGATCCCTACTTCTTATTTGAACAAAGAATGCCTATTTCTTTCCTCATTTCCCTTTAATATTAGTGGGAGATTGGATAAATTGAGGAAGTTCCCACAAAATGTCACCAAGTGTGAAGGAATAGGTATTGCTACCAGAAACAAAAGGAGCATTGGGGTACTAGGAGCCTTAGGAAGCACAATGAAAGCCTTTTAGGCAAATGAGAATGGAGATTTCTAAGTGGAGATGAAGGATTTGGAGAACCTCAAAATATGATACTTGTAAAGATGGATAGATCAGTAATAGAACTGAAGACCTATAAAAAGATATCACCCGAAATCTCCATAATAGAACTTAAGCTCCTTTTGGGTCTGCATTGTGGAGGCATGTCATGAGAGAGAGGATGATCACTTCGAATTTACTGGGTTGAGGTAGAAATGTTGGAAGCATAAGATTTGGGTTGGACGTGTATCAATTTGGAATTACAAGGCTGGTTTACCATCAATGTAAATCACAAACCACAATTGTGAAGAACAATATATGTGTACAATCAGCAGCAGAAGAGGAAAAATACTGATGGGGCATTGCAATAAATCATTCTTAAGAATAGAGAGTGGCAGCAAAAAAGCAAGGGATTAAAGGGGAAGAAACATGGTAAATCACTGTTACTCAAATGAATGCTCATGAAAGGTTGAGTGCTTGATTCCGTAATCTGAACAGGAGACAGAAAGGGTAATTCCTAGTGAAATCTAACTCATCCATCTTAACAAACAAAAATAATGCACAGCAGCTTCCATGTAAGGTCATATTGGCTACCTGCATCTGCACCCCTTGAAGATTCTTTTTTAGGTTGAGCTGCAGAATGTGAAGCATCTTGATACTGGGGTTCGAAGGTGCAAACAACAGCGTAAGAAATTCTTTGGTGAAGCTGGCTTATGTGCAATGACACATGTTCTTCTAGATATGGGAAGACAATCAGTGCATAAGAAGCTAAATAAATTGTAGAATGCAATTCCTAGTTGCACCCGATGGACATTAATGGTGTGAGTAGTAGAGTTCTGAAAATGAAGTAAATAATTCTAACAATCTTGAGAGAAAAAAATCGTATTTTCTTTTGGTGCAAACATGTAACTTGTAAAGATCTTCAAACTCTTTAGTACCCAAAGGGTGTGACATAGAGATCAATGAAGTGGGTTGAGAACCATGAGGTCTCAGGCTCAGGTTCAAATCCTAGCGGAGGTAAAAAGACACTAGGCAATCATTTTCCATTTGTCCAAGCCTTAGTGGATAGAGTTACATGGTACGTGTGCTAATGGGAGGTGGCAAGTACCCCATGGAATCAGTCATGACGCAAGTTGGTCCGAATACCATGGTTATTGAAAAAATCTTCAAACTCTTTTTGAATCCTTATGGAGGTAATCATAAAGTTGTTGTAGACATTGTAATACTAAGAGAGCAATTCTATTATGTGAATAAAGTGATTACTTATTAAAATTAGGAGTTTCGTCATAAGGAGGTCAAATTGTCTTATATGCAACCACTTTATTTGGTAGATGTTTCTACTTCTTGGTATACTTCTTTTATACATGCATTTTATTGCCACCCATACATTAATAAAATCTATTGCTTTATCAAAAAATAAAAGATAACATGAAACCACTTAAAAGAGGGACGGCGATCAGATCAAACACCAATTTTAGTTTTCTCCTGGGTGAAAGGTGGTTTGCATAGGCACAATTACAATCATGGGTACACCTCTATGTTCCCTAATTCTTTATTCTACTGATAAAATGGGTGAGCACAAATCACAATTACAATCATCGGTGCACCATAAAGAAAAAGGAATAAGGGGCTATTCCCTAATTCTTTATTCTACTGATAAAATGGCCCTGCTTGGTTTACAATTGACTTGTGAATCCGTTTTTCCTTTGGATATGGCGATCCCCCATCGCCTAACACTACTTCACTCCCTTGGTTGAAGGTGGAAGTCCTTTCACTATACGATGATCAGTGAATCTTACACTTCTATCTGTCGATCTCTGATCTTTTCTTCTATGTATCTCTGTGTATCTTTATGTTTTTCTTTTATATTCTTTTAAAACTGTACCTTCCTAGCACAGGGCTCTTCAGAGAGAGGTTGATGACTTGAGTGTCAAATCCCGCGAAGCTGAGAAAGAGGTCAATATGTTGCAGATGAAAATAGAAGAAGTTAATCATAACTTGACCAAATATCACAAAGATATGGACTGTAAGATTCATATCTGTGCTTCTCTAATCTGATTCATGAAAAAATGTCTTTTCTTAGTGATTGTTCAGAAGCTTCTACGGAAAATTCCCCTATTGCAACTTGATTAAGTTTAAATAGTGTCCTCTATCAGATTCTATCTGAATTGCGTAATCTGGTTAATACCAATTTACACAGAGATTGAGAAAATCTTCCTGAAGAACTACTTGAGCTTAACAGTCATTTCACTTGTGACTTGTCAAAACAATAGCAATCATGTCAGTCATTTATTCACAATCTGTATTTTGAGTCATGTTTAAAATCTATAACAGTGACACCAGAGTTGAAAATTTTATTGCAACTTTGGTAAGTGCCTCAAAGATAATTCTCTTAACCAGTATATAGCTGGACATAAGGGGTCGTTGACATAGCAAAATAGCAGTATTGAGGGTTTTTATTCTCCTTCTTTATTTCATGCAAGTTAATTAATCTCTTCAATAATGTATCTTATCTTGAGCTCTTTTGTTTCCATTAATCTTTGTGGTGATGATCCTCTGTGTAGAGGCCTTACATAGATCTTTCCCTTACTGCACTGCAGCAAGAAAGAGATTTCTGGAATCAAAGCTCCAGTTGATGGACCAGGAATTTGCTGGTATAGAGTCCTATCCCAAAATTATGGACTCAGTCAAAGAGAAAAGGGATGTCCAGAAAAGGTTGGTCAAAATGGGCCCATTTCCTATTACGTTTTCTGATATTCAATCGTCAAAATTTCACTTTTTGCTAAAATAGCCACATATGAGAGATTATGTTTTATTTTTTCTTCAGAGTTATCAGTTCCACGAGAAACTCTTTTTGATTCTTCTATTTTCGAAATATAGTATTATGCTTGGTTGAATGTGGTTGTCTTTTCAAATTTCATGTGATGATATGCAGCAAGTTCAACATCGCCGATGGTATGCGGCAAATGTTCGATCCATTTGAAAGAGTTGCTCGTGCTCATCATATTTGCCCTTGTTGTGAGCGTCCTTTCTCTGCTGAAGAGGAGGATGAATTTGTTAAGAAGGTTGTTCTTTTATGTCTATTTGCTATTCTTTCTGTTGGAGGGCCATCTTCTGACTACTACTTTCCTGGCTCTTTTTTTTTTTCACTGCAGCAACGTGTAAAAGCTTCAAGCTCTGCTGAGCATATTAAAGTATTGGCTATGGAGTCTTCAAATGCTGATTCTCGTTTCCAACAAATAGACAAGCTTCGTTTGGTTTATGAAGAGTATGTCAAAGTTGGAAAGGAATCAATACCTCAAGCAGAGAAGAATTTAAATGAGCTGAATGAAGAATTGGACCAAAAAAATCAGGCTCTTGATGATGTAATTGCAGATCCTGTTATATATTATATTCTAGCATTGGGACTTTATTAGTATAGTCAAACTGTTACTATGTCTGCTTAAGTAATGACTTGTGTGACCCACCCTCCACCATTTTGGCCCTATTCCCCACCATCTTCTGCATAATTTCCTCCACTTTTTGTTTTCTGATCCCCCCTTCTCCTCCTCTCAGTAGAGATGCTAAGTTAGGACTCAGCAAAATGGATATATCTGCTCCTATGGAGATATCTCCTGTGACCAATTCTGAATTACATACATCAGTGCATCAATAATAGGTCAGGGAGGATGTCCATCATCCTTTAGTATTTTATCTGAATTACATACATCAATAATAGGTGTACACTAAAATTGGCCAGCATATTGTCTATGTTCTTGTTTGGAGGACAAATATGATTATATATATTAGCTGTAGATCTTACCAAGTTTCAAACATGCGTGACTAGCTCTCATGGATTCCTCGGTTATCAAGAATATATTCTCTGTAGATCTTGTCTTGGAGTTACATTACAATAGATAAGATGATCTCTTGACATCCTTTGATGTTAATTTCATTGATTCCTGTTATGATGTTTTGCATGCTTTTTACATGATATTATATATTTCTCATCCTCATGATTTCTCTTATTGCATGATTGTAGTTGATGTAGATATCTGATCTGTGTCATTTGTGGAAAACCTTAGCCTTAGGTATAGAAGTTAAGATAGTCATCAAACTCTGAAAATATCGATCCCCCTATCAACTCCATTAGAGATTAAGGACAGCACAAACAAGTTGACCAAGGTCATCCCACAAGTGGTTGCCTACTTTGCTGGAACATCCTCTGCTTACCTGTGCTTTATCCCTCTCCAACTTCTCTTTATGCTTCCCTTTTTCTTTCGCATGGTTTCTCTTTCTGCTGTTGTCGAATGTACAACCTTTTGTAGTGTGTAAGTTAAACCGTGTATCAGGATCTACTCGGTTAAGTTCTGTTTCATGCTGGTTTGAATAACTTTCTATATGTTGGTTTCTTGCTTTCTGCTATTTGCAAATTCCAAAGAACTCTGCATTTGATTAGGTGGGTGCTTCGCTATATTGACTTGACAGAGTTTTAAAAACGCGGATTTGGCTGAGTTATATCCAAGTTTTCAATGTTGCTGCATTGTTGTTTCGAGCTTCCCTGAGCTTGCTCAAGGCTTTGCTTTATAGCTTCAACCTGATGTTAAACCAAAAATCATTAGGAGTAGCGGATCCCAGCCTAAGTTCACACCTAGATATGAAGTAGTCAGGCGTTTGCTTTCATTGGCTGGTTTCAGCCACGTTTTGTGGTTGTTTTGGACTTCCATGCAATAAAACTTTAAAATAGTGCCCGCCAAGCTTGAGGTTAAGGTTTTTGTGATAATGATTATTGTTATTTGATAAACAATGTGTCACGTCTTGTTTTCATCCACTGCTTATCATGTGCAGTTCTAGTCACATCATTTTCTTTGAGACGCGGCGAACGGGGCAATGAACTTTCACTTGGTGCGGTGTGATACTGTCACATCACCTAAGAAATAGGGAGGGCTTGGTAGTAGACTTAAAGGTGTTTAACAGAGCATTGTTGGGCAAATGGTTGTGTAGATATGGGGCGGAGGTAAATGCTTTTTGGAGAGAGGTAATAGTTGATAAATATGGGGCTATGGAAGGGGAGTGGAGATCTAGAATGTGTCTATGCCTTTTGGTGTGGTTTATGGAGGAACATCACAAAGGGATGGGATGAATTCGGAGTAAATATCTCATTCAAGGTTGGAAATTGAAAGAAATTTAATTTTTGGGGTCATAGGTGGTGTGGGGATAATTTATTGTAAGATGATTTTCCCAGCCTACACAATATATCTTACCAAAGAGACTTGACGATACAACAACTTAGGGGGACACAAGGTGGAGAGACTTTTTGGGACTTGAGATCTAGGAGAGACTTCCAAGACTGGGTGGGGACTGAGTTTCAAAGATTGTTGACTCTACTACATAAGCAAGTTACAACGGTAGATAATCCCGAGGCTTTGTGGAAGAATGGCATGTTCTCCGTCAAGTTCTTTTATAAGAAACTTTTGGCTAGGGAAGAGGAAGTTTTCCTTTGTATCGCAATGTGTATAGTAAAGGTGCCGAGAAGATGTGTTTTTCACTTGGCTAGCTACTAGAGGGGTGATCTTGCCGGCAAAGAATCTTAGAAAGCGGAAGGTTTTCTGCTTTAGCTGGTGTTATATGTGCAAAGAGGCGGGCGAGGATGTGGATCATCTTCTTCTCCATTGTGGTCTTACCATGAGGCTATGATGAGATATGTTTAGGTGGTTTGGTACTCATTTGGCTTTGCCAAGAACTGTGTAAGAGTTGATGTTCAATTGGAAGAGCTGGAGAAGGAGGAAAGGCGCAGAGCTTGGAGTGTGGTTCCACTTGCGTTAATGTGGGTGGCATGGAGAGAGAAATTAGAGAGCTTTTGAGGAGGTAGAGTCGAGCTTTCTCAAATGAGGGGTAGTCTCCGATCCCTTATTTTCTTTTGGTGGACCCATAGCGTTCCCAATTGTATAGATGATTGGGTGGAGTTTGTAGAGAACATGTCTTTTTGTAGATTCTTTACCTTTTGGAATACTCCTTGCATACGACCAGAGTTTTGGCCATGTTTATGAATGAAAATACGTTGATAAAAAAACATTCAGATAATGTTACTTGTGATATTGGGCACACATTTCTCAGAGCTTACAAGAGAAAGGGAACTAATATTCATACATGTGTTTTATTGACTTTTTCTAATTGTACATGATAATCCTTTTGCTGGCAGGTGTTAGGTGTCTTGGCTCAGATAAAGGCTGAGAAGGATGCAGTTGATGTGCTAATACAACCTGTAGAAACATCTGACAGGCTGTTCCAAGAAATTCAAGCTCGGCAGAAGCAGGTTGATGATTTGGAATATGGTCTTGATATCCGTGGGCAAGGCGTAAGATCCATGGAGGAAATTCAATCAGAATTGGATGAACTGCAAAGCAAAAAGTATATAGTTATTTCTGTCCACTAAACTGCATCTTCTTTCTTCTTTTCTGTATGTCATACCAAATTTGTGGCCTTCTTAAACTCTATTTATGAATTTTCAATACTTAGGCATATCAGTACTAAATTGTAGTATACTTCCTTACATTTTTAGACTGTAACTATTATCATGTCCTATAACTGACAACCAGAGACAATTTGTATGCGGAGGTGGAGAAGCTGAGAAATGACCAGAGATACATGGAAAATGAATATGCAAGTTTCCAACTAAGATGGGCTAATGTAAGGGAAGAGAAGTCACGTGTTGCAAACAGATTGGAGCAAATTAAAAGGATGGAAGAGGAATTGGATCGCTTTGCGGAGGAGAAAAATCAAATTGAGCTTGAAGAGAAGGTAATTGTTTTATTATCAATATTTTATTACGTTCATGATTATCATAGTTGCATTTAGCTAGCCAATAACATATAGTTTCATTGTTTATGGCATGCACTCTTCTTCTTTAGTCCTTGGGTAAGCTGTTTTGCTCCTAGCATGTATAGTCTTCAAGGAGTCTCGTAAAGGAGCAGTATATTGATAGTTATATGTAAATAGCACCTGCAATTTGTCACCTCTATCTTGCTCCACTTTGCCCTTGTGTATCAGACCTTCCAAGGACTTCTCATCTATTGTAATAAAAGTAACTGAGAGAAGGGCACATATGACATGCACCTTCAGTCATTTACCTAAATTCACAGAGAAACTGATACATTTGTAACCTTTCTCGAATTAGGCGATGGGGTATTATTGAAATAGGGCTCAAATTCTTGAAAAGTATTGTTTACACTGACAAAAGATCTTGTGGAGGAGGTTGATAATATTTTTGATCTTTCCACATTGGACAATACCCAATGAAAACAAACTTAAGGGCTCTAGGATCAAGTTTCCCAGCATTCCTTGTGTGGATGATGCAGCCACAACCAATATATTCTTTCTTACCCTTTTAAGCTTCAGAACTCAGAAGAACTCTGAAAAAATCAAGGGTCTAAAGTGACATTATATTGATAAGATAGGCACCTACTAGAATGACAGCCCCACAGTAAGGGTTTGGTAGAATCATGGTAAACATAAGATATCTTGCCACTTCTAACAAATGCCTATTCTTTTGTTCAACAGTTCCATTTTGTGCACTAGTGTAAGGACAACTAATTTGATGGACTATCACATTGGACTTCAAATACCTACCAAATCTTCTATCCATGTATTCTGTGCCATTGTCAGTTCTCAGCTTTTTTTATCTTAGCCTCAGATTAAGTAGAGATCATCTTATGAAATGACTGAAAGCAAGAGAAAACTTCATTTTTAGCATTTAGCAAATACACCCAAGTCATCCTCGTCCGACAATCAATAAAAGCAACAAACCATAGTCTACTAGGCAAACACTGTTTGAGTAGGACCCCATACATAAGAATGAATAGTAAAAGGAGTAGTACTTTTATTATCGCTCAAAGGGTAAGAGTTTCTTGTATGATTGGCATAATCACAATCATTACAAAAAAATGAAATTGAGTTCTTGAAAGACACAATGATCAGGGAAGAATTTGATTTTACAATTTAGGGCTCCGATGCTGGAACTAACAAATAACAAGTTAACAAGAAATTCAGATACATGGAGAGAGGACGAAAGTTTAATATTGGGTATACAAACAACAAAACTTGATTCAGGGGCAGGGTTTAAAGCTCCACTGGTTATTCTGACATCCATTTTTTGAAACTGGTAACATTATTCTGACGTCCGTTTTGAGACATGCAGACTTATCTTCGAGATTTTTACATGGACTACTCTTCTTTTTTATGAAGAAATTTTTACATGAACTACTTTACCAGTACTTTAATGTCTGCCATATAAAGCTAGAAATATGGATATCCCAAGTTCACAGTGCATGCGTTGTAAATTTCAGCATCTTGCAGAGGCTTTTGGTTCCTTGTTGAAGGAAAAGGAAAAACACTTTAGAGACCACAAGGATCTGAAAATAAAACTTGGTGAACAGTTGGAAGAGCAGGCAGAAATTAGAAGAAATTATCAACAGGAAGTAGATACACTTTTGAAGATTACCTCCAAAATTAAAGAGTATGTTAATATAATTAGATGGAGCAAAATATCATTCTCTAGTTGTTCATATTGATAATTTATTCTCTTGCAGGTATTATGATTTAAAGAAAGAACAAAGATTGAATGAACTGCAGGACAAGCGAAGCCTGTCAGAATCTCAACTTCAAAGTTGCGAGTCCAGAAAGGATGCGATTTTGGCTGAAGTGAAGAAAAGTAAGGATTTAATGGGGAACCAGGATAGCTTGAGACGTAACATTGAGGATAACTTGAACTATCGGAAAACTAAGGCTGAAGTTGATGAGCTCACTCATGAGATTGAATTACTGGAAGATAAGGTGCTGACGTTGGGTGGGTTCTCCACTGTTGAAGCTGAGCTTAAAAAGCTTTCACACGAAAGAGAGAGGCTACTTTCTGAGGTATGAATTGATCTCTATGTGAATATGTTGGGCAATTACTTTTGGTATAAATATCCAACCTATAGACATCATGTGCTAGCTTTCGACTCTTGATGAACGTGATTAAGATTGTAGAACTTATCTCTTCTGGTTTCCGTATGATTTCAGTAAAGATTGGCATATATACAAGCTTAACCATGATGGAAAGTTCAATTTAAAAGGCCAATAATCTGGTCTGGTTTACTTTTCCAGCTAGAACAGCAGTGTCTCTGTTGAGAGATTTTAGGCCAATTAGCCTAATTGGCGGTATATACAAACTGATCTCTAAAGTCTTGACTGAGAGACTGAAAAAGGTGGTAGAGAAGTTGATAGATTCACAGCAAATGGCATTTATTAAAGGGAGGCAGATAATGGATGCAGTTCTGATTGCAAATGAAGCTGTTGATTCAAGAAATAAACAAAAGAAACCTAGGGTACTCTGTAAGCTGGATATAGAAAAGGCTTATGATCATGTTAACTGGAAGTACCTAGTGAAGATGCTGGAAATGATGGGTTTTGGGCAGAAGTGGTTGAATTGGGTAAAGTACTGTATCTCAACAGTTAGCTTCTCAATTCTCATCAATGGTAATCCTGCAGGATTTTTCCAAACACAGAGAGGACTCAGACAAGGTGATCCCTTGTCCCCTTTTTTGTTCCTGATCAGTATGGAAGGTCTAAATAACATGATAAAGACAGCAAACATGAGAGGGTGGTTAAGGGGCTTTGAGGTGGCTAGAGAAGGTACTGAGAGATTGGAAGTCACACACTTACAATATGCAGATGACACTTTGATATTTTGTGATGCTGAGGAGGAACAACTTAAATACCTAAGAGTGATTCTAGTCCTGTTTGAAGGTATATCTGGGCTGCATATTAACTGGAGAAAGAGTGTGATGTACCCTATTAATGAGGTGAACAATATGAGTTGGTTAGCTTCAATCTTGGGAGGTGAAGTAGGAGCATTACCAACTACTTACTTGGGAATGCCTTTGGGAGCCAATTCTAAGTCCATAGAAATATGGAACAGTGTGATTGAGAAGTGTGAGAAGAAACTAGCCAAGTGGAAGACACAGTATTTATCCATGGGTGGTAGACTGACCCTGATCAACTCAGTACTTGATGCTTTACCAACCTATATGATGTCTCTCTTTCCTATTCCAGCAGGGGTCATTAAGAGGTTGGATAGCATCAGGAGGAAATTCTTGTGGCAGGGTAACAAGGAGAAGAAAAGCTTTCACTTGGTAAAATGGAAGGAAGTGATGACGGGAAAAAAGAATGGAGGGATGGGGATAAAGAATTTACAAATCCAAAGCAAGGCCCTAAGTATGAAATGGTTATGGAAGTACTCAAATAATAACCAGATGTTATGGAGGAAGGTGATTGGAGCCAAATCTGAGGAAGAGGACAACTGGATTACCAGAGAAGTGACCACTCCTTATGGAGTTAGCCTCTGGAGATCCATCAGGAGTATGTGGAATGAAGTTAAAATCAACTCAAAGATAAAAGTCTTGGATGGAAGGAAGACCAGATTTTGGAAAGATAACTGGCATGAGAGTGGTAACATGGAAATACTTTTCCCAGACATTTACAACATTTACAACCTGGTCTTGTCCCAACAAAGCACCATAGCAGAGTTATGGTCCCCAAAGGGATGGAATTTCATTTTCAGAAGACAGTTGAATGACTGGGAGATCATGAGAGTTGCTGAATTCTTCAACTCAGTGGACACTTTTAATGGTTTGCAGGCAGGTGAGGATGTTCTGTGGTGGACAGGTGATGGCAGGGGAGTGTTCAAAGTCAACAAAGCCTACAAGATGATGGACCAAACAAACCAGCAGGTTACAAAATGGCCTTGGAAACAAATATGGAAGAGTAGGATACCTCACAAAGTTTCATGCTTTGTCTGGTTAATAAGGAAGCAGACTCATGACAATGTCATGAAGAGGGGGATAACCTTGTGCTCCAGGTGTTTCCTATGTGGGGAAACAAATGAGACTGTCAAGCATCTATTTTTACATTGCAAGTACACCCAACAATTGTGGAGAATTTTTACCAGCCTGAAAGGCATTCCCTGGACCATGCCTAGGGAAGTGACTGGGGCCTTAATGAGCTGGGAGGGAGAAGGGGTCCATGCAAAAGACAAAAGTAGATGGAGAATTATCCCTAGTGCTATATGGTGGGCTATCTGGAAAGAGAAATTCAAGATGTTTTGAGAGCTTAGTGAACAATGTGCAAAAAGTTAAACTGAACTGCATTCTTTTTCTAGTTTTTTTGGTTTAACCAGGTATACTCAAATGACACTATCTCTATTATTAATGTCCCTAGACTCAATGTAGTCATAGAGAAGTGGAATTGGGAGTACATTTGTATATAAGGTTCAATACAACCCATGTATTGTTTTGTGATATAATACAAAGTTACCAAGTTAAAAAAAAAAAAAAAAAAAACAGCGGTGTCTCTGAAAGTAAATTGTTTCTTGGACACAATTGAGCTTCAGCTGCGTAGTGAGTCTTGCAGTTGTTATTTGACGTTTCAATTGTATACTATTCCTAGTGAGTCTTGTAGTTATTCAATATTTTACTTTGATACTGTTCCTTTATTCCTTGGTGGTTGTCATACCTCTTGAAGAATTGGCTGACACCTTCTTGGCTTTGATATTCCTTTCTTTCAGTAAAAGGACTCTACATGTTTTAGATTCAACTCAAACCTCTGTATCTGGCAAATTGTTGTTCTTCGAATTTACGTGGTTACTCTTATTGCTGTTAAACAAGTGCCACAACTCTGCTACTATTGTCCTCCGAGTTTACATGGTTACTCTTATTGCAGTTAAACAAGTGTCATGGCACCTTATCTGTTTATCAAAGCAATATCTCCAAGAACAAAATCGATCTTAAGCAGGCACAGTACAAGGATATTGACAAACGCTATTTTGATCAGCTAATCCAGCTTAAGGTAATATCTTAGTCCAAGTATATGAAGCTAATTGCTTAGTCATTTATGACATTAAAGTATCTAATAGTGTTATTTTACCCTTGGACAGACTACGGAGATGGCAAACAAGGATCTGGACAGATATTACAATGCCCTTGATAAGTAAGCTTCTCGTACTTCAGCCATTAGCTTCTTTCTGCATTTTATGTTGGTTTACGTGTATTTCACAAACAACACGTGATTCTAGCACTCAACATTTTCTTCTACCTTGTTAAAAATATTGAAGATATATCAATTGGAGAAGTTCAAATATATTGTGTTTTCACGAATGGAGTACAAAAAGTTTTAGTATCCCTTAGGGAGTGGCACGCAGTTCGAAATGCGGTCAGTAATTAGCCCGCCTTTTGATATTGTTAATCTCAATGTTTGCCTTTTTGGGTCCTAATTACAAAACAAAAAGAAAAGTTATCAGTTTAAAAAAAAAAAAAAAAAAAAAATTACAAAACAACAAAGATTCTAAATCTTTTTTATGTTTACAAAGTACCGCCTCTTGCCATACTTCCATTTTCCTAATGTTGACATCCTTAATACTCTCCCTCTAGTTGGAGTGTACATATTGTATGAAAAGTTACATATTATATGCTCCTAATTTGTCACAAAGTTACTTAATTTTTGTTCAACAGAGTGACTTTGTAAAATATCTGCTAATTGATCATGTAAGAGCCCTGTTTGGATTGACTTATTTTAGGTGCTTTTAAGCCGAAATAGCTTTTAAGCACTTTTCTAGTGTTTGGGTATGATAAAAAAGTGCTTTTAAGCACTTGTTTTAAGCCAAAATTAACTTGTGGCTTATGCTTATAAGCCCATCCAAACAGTCTCCAAGTTGAAAAAACTAATGAATCTCGGCCCAATTTTGTGTTTAGTGAAATGACAATTCAGTTTTATATGCAGTGTTCTGTAATGAAACAGTGTTTTAAGCAATGTATATTACAACCAGATTGTCATAGATCAGTTTCTATGCATCTCCTCCACAACTTAACTCTTTGAGAAGTTGCTTTACCCATATAAGCTCACATGTAGCCAAGCCATTGCTCAGTGTGCTGACTCTGCACTTGATCTAACTACTATATCTTTCTTTTTGCTTTTTCGTGAGACTGGTTTCTCAATACATGCAATGCATGTGTAGTTGTACTGTTTTTTTTTAACAAAGGTAATGTTGTATTCCTCGGCATTAAGGCTATGTTGGCAAACTCCAAAAATTGTGCCCAGAAAATACACAAGGAAGGGTTAAAACGGAAGAAGAAAAAACTACTAAATATTTACAAAGCACCTATAAATTCTACTAACTGATCAACTACTACTGCACCTGTTTCTTTACACCAAAAGTATAATGTATTGATACAGTTTTCTTTGACTGCTTGAATAGGATTAGTAATATTCTCATGACATCTATTGTTTCTTTCCTTCCAAACTGACCACCATATACATGATGGTATTATCTTCCACCACTTCTTTTGGCTTTTGCTTCCTCCTCTTCTTATCCAACAACTTTCCAAATCTGCTGTATGCTCTGGCATTATCCACCTGGTCTGTGTGATGTTCAAAAATAAGGCCCATATCTGTGCAATGAATTTGCAATCTAGACATAGATGGTTGTTAGTTTCCTCACACAGAAAGCATCTAGAGGCTATTTGAAATCCTGTTCTTTTTAATTTTTCATGTGTGAGGCAAGCTCTTCTAGTCACCAACCATGTGAAACATTTAATCTTTGATGGGATGTTGAATTTCCAGATCTGCCTCCATGGCCCTGGTATGCTGCCAGGTTGCTCCATTATATCCCTCCTATATAGTCTGTTGACAGAGAACTTCCCATCCTTATCATGTTTCCAAATTATTTTGTCTGAAGCTATAGTTGTACCTCTAAAACTATTCAACACCATTCTACTGTTTATTAATCCTTCAAAACCTGCTACTATTTAGATAACTAATGAGATTCTACTTCCTCATATGTTGCTTTTGTTATACTTCTTTTCTTAGGTGTACATAAAGGGAATTAAAATCAATAATGAGGTCCTCTTTTGGTGAACTAAATTTGATTAAAGAAACATAATTTCCCATTGTCTTCATTTGACCAAGCCGTAAATCAAGAAGAAAAAGGAGATTTTGCTGATAGGTTTAAACTTTAAACATTCATTATTTCTTTTATGACATGGTGTAAGGAACTGCTGTATTGATTTTCAAATTTTGTTCGACTGGTGTTTACCAAGTTGATTCTACTCTATGCATATCCCTTATGGTCATATAATGTTTGTTTCCTAGGCAAGGTTTTGCAAATTTTTAATTCTGTGTCCAACTTTTTCGAGTTCCCCTGCTTAATTTTTTATGGTCTTGTACAGACTACGACCGGTACAACCATTTCTGTATGTTGCATTCTTTTCAGGTGTCTCCTGTACTTTCTGAGTGTGGATTCTGAATACTTTCACGTTCTATTTGGTTTCTCTTGTTTCAGAGCACTGATGCGATTCCACTCAATGAAAATGGAAGAAATAAATAAGATTATCAGGGAACTGTGGCAACAAACATACAGGGGCCAGGACATAGACTACATAAGCATTCATTCAGATTCTGAAGGATCTGGCACTCGATCCTACAGCTATAAGGTAATAAACTATCTTTAAAACCAGCTGGGTAGTGCTTTATCTGCTGAAAAAAAGAGCATGTTGGATGGGATTAATATTATCTCTGCTGTGTATATATATATATATATATTTTAAAAAATTTGAACCATTTCTCGATTTGTGCGTGTCATCCTTGCACAGGGGCCATGCGACCTGTTGTATCGTTCCAATTTTATGGGATGTCCCCGAAGCGACCTGTTGTATATTGCTTATCTTGATTGTATAATTACTAAATTCCCCATGTATGGTAGTTTTTTAAAAAAAATTCTTTGTGAAATGTGGGCTTTGCACTTAAAGCCCCTGAACATTTGTTGATATTTTTTGCACTTTTTATAATGATGCCTGTGATTCACAGGTTGTGATGCAAGCTGGTGATACTGAACTAGAAATGCGAGGGAGGTGTAGTGCTGGCCAAAAGGTGATCAGTCATCTCAATTTTGATTCTTTCTTTAGCGTGTTCACTTAATTTATATGCCAATAAAGCTTTGATTTGAACCCTCCTTTTGCTTAGCTTCCTCTCACCCCACCCTCTCTCCAAAAAAAAAAGGAGGAAAAAGAAAAAATCCGAACCCCAACAGAACTTTCACTGAACTTCTGTTTTTTTCTTCTCTTTAAACTGGTCTTTTACCGGAGTTTTCTTATTCTTCAGGTCCTTGCATCACTCATCATACGATTGGCATTGGCTGAAACGTTTTGTCTCAACTGCGGAATTCTAGCACTGGATGAACCTACCACAAACCTAGACGGTCCCAACAGTGAGAGTCTTGCTGCAGCTCTGTTAAGGTATGTGTTGTTCATTTACTAATTATGAGCTCCTTCTGGATGTGAATTCTTAAGGTTGCCTCTTTATTCCGTCAACATCACCAGAATTATGGAGGACAGAAAAGGCCAAGAAAACTTTCAACTAATTGTCATTACACACGATGAGCGATTTGCTCAATATATTGGTCAACGCCAGCATGCAGAAAAGTATTATCGCATCACAAAAGACGACCAGTAAGTGCTCTGTTGGTCACCATTCCCTTTGATATGTTTGTTTATCATCAATATGCTGCATTATTTAACTCTCCGCCTTCTTTTTCCAGTCAGCACAGCATAATTGAAGCTCAGGAAATATTTGACTGATATCGCATGGTTTCAGCCTCCCAAGTATCATATGTTAGACGCTTCACAGCTCGACTTATGTACGTATTGAAAAACTAGTAATTCACCATATGATACAAACTGGATAGGAGAATCTCATTCTTCTATCTTTCTTGTATAATGTATTCTGTAAATTAATGTTAATCTAATCTTAAATTATCTATGCTGAGCCACTCTTTGTAAAATCTTTTACTCTGCATTTCCCCTGGCATTCTAGGGGAAGGTTTGCAAAACACTAACTGAAATTTGTTGAGACTCAAAACTAGATTTGCGCCTCAGTATACATTTGGCCTGTGCTGCAAGTCTGAAAAATTGCCTGAGCTATTTAAAACAACATACGCCGTGCAATTTCACAAGTGAGGTTTGAGGAGGGTAGGACGTATGCAGATCCTCTTGCATCCGATAGACCCTCGGCTGGAGGTATATAGTTTGTTTCGGATAGTTCCTTGGCTGCCTGAGCTATTTAAAAAACATAGCTAAAATTTATCAAGGATTCACAAATTAGTAAACTCCATTCTTTTTCATACATATATGAAGAATTTCTAGTCATAAATATTAAATTGATTTTGAACTTTAACTCAACTTCAAAACCTAGCTTTTAAAGGGAAAAGAATTGTTCAAGCCATAGAACAAGTTTCAGGATCTCGTCTGGATTTATGAGTTCCGAAACTGAACTTGTGTGTTGATACATGGATAATCTTTTTTTGCTTTTCCGATGTCAAATGTATTTTTCCGCCACTTTTATTACTTTAAAAAGTGTTGAATTATTATGTACTACTCCCGGTCAGCTGAAGAAACAACTATGGAAAAGAAAATACCTTCTTTTTTTCCCATGAGTTGAAGTAATCAATCATACATAAGAAATGAGCATTACTTGCATTATAAGAAATAAAACATGTTACATTCTTGGTATTATTCCTGCTGGACACTACAAATATTTGGTAATTTTAGAAGCCAGAAAGGAAACTTGAGAACTTCCTTGCAATTCAAGATCCAATGATCTACAATACCAATAGCAGAATTAAAAGGTAAAACTAAAACCATTTTTTTTGTTCTAAATTGAATTAAACTCATCAAGAAAAAAAATTTCTTCCATCCAAACAAAAGAAACAAACCGGGAAACGTAGAGCAGTTGTGATGAATACTGTAAGTTTAGTCCTGGTACTTCATCTCAGATATCTTGAACCCAGGCATGTCAAAAGAGGCTGAGAATTTCTCGACATCAACCTTAAGTTCTTCAATTTCCTTGTTGTTAACAAGACCCTTGTTGAAGTCCTTCAAAAGCTTTCCGAACTCCTTCTGGATGTTCAAGGTGATTGTAACAGCCCTGTGGAGGAACTCGGCGATCTGCTCAAAGTCCTTCTCAACCAATCCCCTCGATGTCATGGCAGGAGTACCTACCGAATACGAACTTCAGTTAGTTAATTCATGGAAATAAAACATTTAGGAAATTATGATAGCTGAAGAACGCCCTTCTCACGGTGTATGAGTGCATTAAATGTAAAATTGGCACAAAAGATTGTACAGGCGGAATTGTAGAAACACAATAAGCATCAAAGTAAATCTAAGGCGGGATTTCACTTCGTGTCTCTTTCAATGTCGTTAAGAGACAACATCTTATATCAAGCTCAAGATTTTGAAAAAGAAATCTATAATTTGCTTCAAATCAACCTCTTAACCAATCAGATCTAAAAGAAGTTCAAAGAAAATTTCTCTAGTATATAAGTCTAATGAATAGAAATAGTGAATAAAAAGATATCCAAAGTTTCTCAGCGCTTACCAATACGAACACCTCCTGGGGCCAAAGCACTGCTGTCACCAAAAACAGCATTCTTGTTAACAGTGATGTTGCAAAGGTCACAAAGCTTCTCAACCTTGTTACCTGCAAAAAGACAAAATGGTTAATTTGTGTCAATCACTATTACACACTTAGAACTTAGGAGACTTGTCCAGATAATCAATAATAGAAAGGACTTTTACCAGTCAAACCAAGAGGTCTTAGATCCCAAAGGACAAGGTGGTTCTCAGTCCCACCAGTTACAAGCTTGTATCCTTTGCTCATCAGGTAGTCACCGAGAGCAACTGCATTGGCCTTCACTTGCTTAGCATAAACCTTGAATCCAGGAGTTGCAGCCTGTTTCAGGGCCACAGCAAGAGCACCGATTTGGTGGTTGTGGGGACCACCCTGGAGGGAGGGGAAAACAGCAAAGTTAATCTTGTCTTCGAAGTCATAAACAGCATCCTCAGGCTGGCCCTTCTTTGGTGGCTTAGGGCCCTTGCGGTAGAAAATCATACCAGCCCTTGGACCCCTCAAACTCTTGTGTGTGGTGGTAGTGACCAAGTCACAATATTCAAAGGGATTTGCTGCTTCCTGTGTCCAGAAATAATGAAATTCAGCCCATTAGAATACAACACACCATTTCCAGGAGTCAACTGAAAATAACATAAACAAGTGTTCACATAGTCACCAAGACTATTATCAATTCACCGACAGAGTTCTGACATCCAATGACAAGGACATCTTGATAGAATTGAATTCTTGAAAACGTTGATAGGGGACAGGGACAGGCACATGCACATGCACATGCACTTTTCCCTCCTATATCACGTACGGCTTATGTAACTACAAGTTGAAGCGTAATTTGAGAAATCTGACCTCATTCCACTTTGATCTGATTAGTTATAACATATAATAAGACCAAGATTGCAGCACTTACTGAAAATGAAATGACAAATAAAAAATTTGACTGCAGGTTAACGGTGACATATTTCCTTAACTTAAAGACAAAGGATCCAATTTTTGTTTAAATGTATTAGATCCGCAAAATATCAGTAATACACCAATAAAAAAGAACATATATCAATATTTCCGTCTATGAAAGCAGAGGCTTGAAGCCAACAAGAAGACCTAGTTAAGTTGCCTCATTCAGGAATACACATACCTGACATCACAGAGAGTGATCTCGGATTGCATCAATTAAAATGGATGCTCGATTCACATCTGATTTATTTAAGTTGCTTGTTCTTAGATCTTTAGTACTATCTGATTGTTTCTTTCACTTTGTTTATCATATTATTGTTGTTGTTGTTGTATGTTATTACTGCTTCTTTTTCAGAACCGAGGTGTCTATCGGAAACAACTATCCTATCCTCACAAGTCTCACAAGGTAGGGTAAGATCTGCGCAAACACTACCCTCTCCCTCGACCCCACCTATAGGTTTTTACTGTGTTTGTTGCTGTTCTTGTTGCTAACGATTCACATCAAATTCAAGTGGTATCAGAGTTATTATATCGAGTCTAAATCATTGCCTCATTGATCCACCTTAAGCCTCACAATGCTCATGTAAAGAGAACAATGAAGCACCAGCTCAACCAATTCTAGTTCTCACATCATAATCATATCCTTACTCAGATCCCACTTATTAAAGAAAAGATCTTTAAAACTTTCACATGAAATTACCCCAAAGAATATAATTAATCAAAAACGAAAACATGGATCCCGAAGCACTCAATCAATTCTAGCTCCCACATCATAATCTCAAATACACCTTTGCCAGCTTATGGACACCTCAACTAATTCCACATGATACTAATCACCCCCACCAGTCATAGGTATCAGACGACTGAGATTTGAGCTCTCAGATCCACTTGTTGAAGAAAAGATCTTCAAAAATTTCACATGCAAATTAATCAAACAGAACATATGTATCACAAAGCAAGGCATTCAGATCTATAAAGGCAATTCACACAAGCTTTAAATCAAATGCAGATCTACACATCAAAGATAATCAAAATCCTCAAAAAATGTAAAATTATAAACACAAAGCAGAATTTTTCTTACCTGAGCAGCAACAAGACCACTAATGTGAGCCATATCACAAAGCAAAAGAGCCCCACATTTGTCAGCAACCTCTCTGAACCTCTTGTAATCCCAATCTCTTGGGTAAGCACTTCCTCCACAGATAATCAATTTTGGCCTAAAATCCAAAGCCTTCTCTTCCAACTTACCGTAATCAATATACCCATTTGTCGAATTCACCTTATAAGGCAAACTCTCAAAATAAATCGAAGTAGCAGAGATCTTCTTCCCACCAGATGTATAATACCCATGTGTCAAATGACCACCAGAAGGTAAATCCAATCCCATAATCCTATCATGTGGGTTCAAAACAGCAGTATAAGCAGCAAAATTAGCAGGGCTACCAGAATACGGCTGAACATTAACACCCCATTTGGTTGGATCAAGATGAAAAGCTTCAAGAGCTCGACTTCTTGTCAGATTTTCAATTTGATCAATGTATTCATTACCACCGTAGTAACGGTTTCCGGGAATACCCTCTGAGTATTTGTTGGTTAAAGCACTGCCAAGAGCTTCAATTACAGCAAAAGAAGTGAAATTTTCTGAAGCAATAAGCTCAATGCCGCGACATTGACGGCGTTTTTCCTTCTCAATGAGGTCATGGATCTCAGGGTCGACAGTGGAAAGGGGTTCGTTACCCCAAACTGTAACTGGATCCATTGAAGAAAATTGAAGGAAAATTGAGAGAAAATGGAGAAGAATGAGAGAAATGTAGAGAGTTTTAAGGGTAGAGGACAAAGAGAAATGGAAGTGAAAGGGGAATATATAAAGAGGTGAGAGGATGAACTAATGGCCAATAATGCCCCTCACTCACCTCCTACCTTTCGTATCCGCATTGGGTTCGACTAAATTTGAATTTACGTATTGGAAGGTTTGTTTTTGGGATGACACGTTCAATATGAGTATTTCGTGTTTACGTTAAATTTATATTTATACACATAAGATATGCATATTAATTTATTCAGGATTGAGTTTGACTAAATTTGAATTTACGTATTGAAGAATTTATTTCTGGAATGACTCTTTCAATATGAGTATCTCGTATTTATGTCAAACTAATATATAATTTTTTATAATATAAAAGTTTTATATTTATATACATAATATACACGTATTAATTTATTAGAACTGAATCTGACCAAATTTTAATTTATTTATTGGAGGGTTCATTTCTGGAATGACACTTTCTATATGAGTATTTCGTGTTTACGTTAAACTAACATATAACTTATTATAATATGAAAGTTTTATTTGAATTGGGTCTGACTAAATTTAAATTTACTTATTGGAATGTTCATTGTTTGAATAACATTTCCAATATGAGTATTTTCGCGTTTACGTTAAATTAGTATACAACTTTTTTTTAATATAAAAGTTCTATGTTTATACACGTAATATACACATATTAATTTAACATAATATACACATATTAATTTATTCGTATTAAAATTTGACTAAATTTGAATTTATGTATTGAAGGGTTTATTTCTGACATTTCTAATATGAGTATCTTATATTAACGTCAAATTACGTAATTTATTAGAATATAAAGGTTTTATATTCATACATATAGTATACGCGTATTAGTTTGATGTAAATATTTGATGCGATTAATTATTTACTCTTTTCTTTTTCTAATTTTCTTTTTTGTATTTGTTGGTGAAGTTGATGTTGGGGTTGGTGAATCAAAAGGACAACAAGGAAAGTGAGTAGTGTTAGGTAGTTGAATGCTTTTGTCAATGTAGAGATGTACTACTACTTATATTGGAAATTTTGTTTTTTTGGTAATAAAAGATATTGCATATATTAACCTAACCAAAAATTACTTATGTTAGAAATTATACATCACAATAGGGAAAAGTAGATTTTTATTTTTACTTAATCGTAAAAATTTCAAAATATATTTAGTTTTGAAGAATAGCATTTTGTATTTAACTAATCAATTTTAAAAGTATTTTTAAAAATTTTAGTTTTTAAAAAATAATTTCTGCTACTACTCAAAAATATCTTTTTTGCCTAATTTTTTTTGTTAAATGCCTCAACTTTTTAAAAAATATAAGGATTTTTGTCTTTTCAGAAACTTGATCATATATGTTAATAATATCTTCTTTTATTTCTTAGGTACATCGACAATTTTAAGTGTATATATTTTTAAAAAGTATTAATTACATCGTATAAGTTTAACTTGAGCAAAAACTTCATTTTCTCGATCACATCTTTCAAACCAACAAATCTTTTTCATGTTTGTACCACTTATTAATCGAGGTACGTATTCAAACACCACGATTATAAAAAATAAAACACTAATTAATTAAGTCCTTTGTTTAGTAAATGGGAGTGACTTGCCCACGTTTGTGCATCTAAATCCAATTATCGACACTTTGAAAGGTAGAATTTTTCTACTTTTTGTGACTTCAACACCACCGACACCCTGTCGACAGTTCAATTGCGGTGGATCTACAATTAATACAAACATTCGATTTTCCCTAGTATTTGTGGAGGGTATTTTCTGTTAATAAATATTTATTTTACAAATTATATAATATATGTTATTTTTAATATATCAAATCAAGTATTAATATATCATATTTAACACTATTGTTATATATTCTACGAAATGACTACTCAAATCCTTAAAACCATGAGGAAGAGATATTTCCACTATTCTTTTTCTGTTCTGTATTACTTGTTCATAATACTAAAAATAGTTATCCCAAATTACTTGTCACCTTATAAAATTAAGATAGAAATAATTATATCTTTTTTTCCATTTTACTCACAATTAATTATTTCTTAAAAGTGTAAATAAGTTTTTAAAGCTTCGGAAAAAGCTTTTTAAGGAATAAATTAATAAAATTACTATTTTATTTATAATTTCTTAAGAGATATATAATAGAGAAAGTGAATGACTAATAATTAAAATTAAAAACTTAATATAATGTTTAACCTTCAATGGATGTGCTCAATTTTAGAGGCGTCTCTATAATATTTGTGATTTACCATCAAACTATAATGAGAGGCTTCAAAAAAACAAATCAAAAGTATTTTAGCTTAATTTGAATTTATATATATAATATTATGTCACAAAAGAAATTCCTTGTAAAACACTTTAAGTTTTAACTAATTTCATTTTCTTAATCCATTTTTGGATTTCCCATTTGGTAGGTGATGAACCAGCAACAATATTTTTATTTTTTTTGCCAATATGTTAAGGTAAGACATAGTAATATGTATTGTTTAAGCGTTAATATCTCATACACCAACCGTATTTTCCCACTACCCTTTTGAAAAATATTATAAAAGTCTTCTCACACCACAAGAGAAAACGAAATTATTTTATTATTATTTTTCAAGAAAGTTGGTTGATTTAAAAAAAATACAATGCTTTATTCTCAACCACTACTACCTACTTTTTTCAACTTCTTTTTAATTTATCATCTGATATTCGATATCCACATTAGAGTTTAATTACACTCAAATTCACATTGAGAAATTTCACATTTGGGGCATGTCGACAGATGTAAAATATATGTATAATAAATATATAATCTATGTATACTATCTAGAAAAAGTAGACAATAAATCTTCCTGACTATTTGTAAAGGTCCCTATTTTTTTAATTTAGCAACAGAAGTTACGCATCATTAATTCCTTTATTTAGTGACTTTATGTGATACTTGGGTAAAATTGAGTCACTTTTTCATTACAAAAAATTAGTTTAACGACTTTGGTGCAATAAAGTGAAAGTTGAGTGATCATCTATGAAATTATCCCGGAACTCATATATAGCTCTGCAGAGGAAGGTTCAACAAGAGTGTATTGTCCACCTATACATGACCTTCACCATAATGACTATCCAGCAACCCCATGATTGCAATTAGTCAGTCACTTTCTGTCAAAAGTTTTTTAGCACAAATTGGGGTGTCTGGGACAGCTTGCACACACCCGTAGCTACAATATATAGATATATATAGACACGCACACACACAGACATATAAAACCAGCAAATGCATATAATCTCTGGCATGAATCTTTTGAACACTCAGCTATGTAATGACAGTTTTTTAACCAACTTGAAGCAAGTTTATATTCTGTCTGTCAAGGAAAGTACCTGATCAGACTTTTTGATGATTAGACCAATTAGAAACCAGAATTATCGATCCCTGAGGCTTTGGGGTACCCATCATACTCCAGCTTAATATTCAGCGTTGCACAAATAGCTCTAAATTTTAGTCTCAAGGAGTCAATGATATCGGTAGCAGACTCGTTCTCTGGGTCAGAGAAGGGGTATTTATTGAGCAATTCATCCATCTGTTTGATGCTTTTCTGCACCCGGGATGAGAAACAGGTTGGCTCTACTAGAATAGCAGCATTCCATACATCAATACAGCCTTTGTAAAAACCCAATTCTTCGCCTACTTCAAACCCCTTTTTGAGTCCTACCAGGTTGCCTTCATCTTTCCCAGAAATTAGGCCATCCGTATAGCCTACCGAGTAGCCTTCTTTGTAATGAATGTCCTCTAGATTCAATGATGAGTCAAAAATGTCCTCACTTGAATTAACGGTCTGAGAACTCATGGATGCTTAACCAAGATTGTCAAATGTTGGAATTACACTGTTGGAGAAGAAAACCTGGAACGGTGAGATGTTAGTTGTTAAATACTACTTGACAGAAGGTAAATGGAATCAAAACTTATCAAGACTCAACACAAAACCCTTCCAATTATAACACAACCTAATAATCCAATATATTTTGGTTCAATGACCAAATTTTTCTAGCAAGATATACAGTTTGGCTTGAAAAAAAAAAACTACTTTCCAAGCAAATAGAAAAAAAATGAATAGTAACAGTAGAGAGATGTCAAAGCCTGACTTGGCAAATACCACTAGATCATTACATACATAAGAATAATATCAGAAGCAAAAAACCAAGTAAGCATAGGGATGGCAATAGGGCGGGTTGCATCGTTCGCGGGGTAGGGCAGGTTATAGTTTTTGCGGGTTTGGAGCGGGGCGGGTTAAAATTTTAGGGGGTTTATGCTGGTTTGGCCCGCAACCGCCCCACCCGCCCCATTGTCATCCCTAAGTAAGCAAATCAATAACACCTCAATATTTAACCAAAAGAAGAGGTTTTAGCAGTGTTCAATGGAAAAAATAAATCAGATGTCCACACAAGAGACGAGATACTTTCTTTCTCAACAAGCTCTATCTGTGGATACACTTCAATGTCATTCTGAAGCAGAATATGCAAGGCACAGACTGGAGTTCTGAATCATACTACTCCAAATGAAATAGACCACAGATATACGGAGAACAATACAATCTATCCAAACATTATATTCATTAAAACCATACACTACAATACAATATGAAACAATACATAACAACCATACAAACAAACTGTAAGTATATTTAGCTAGCAAAAGGAAGCAGTTGTTCACATAAATAGGGAGCGGACACAAATTCAGAAGAAATTTGCACTACTCCTACTAATTTTAGAGAAATTGTCTCATGATAAAAATTCATGAACAAAAAAAAATAGATTTTCAAAATCATTGAGGATTTATTGGTTTAGTAACGAGAAAAGAGGGAAACTTACGACTGTATTTCGCCGGAGACGGAGGTCCGAGAAATCAATTTCCAAATTCAACCGTCGAGCGGCCGAGAGGGTTTTTTTTTTTTAATATATAATTTTGGAGAAGGTTGAACTTTATAGCTTCAAATATGCAATTTGTTTTTCTAGCCACTTTTAAAATTTGTGCTTTTAAAAAGAATTGCAAATATAGCCTCTTGCTTTAACTGACTAATTTATGCAAATTCACTTGGTTATAAGAGATAAAAAGGAGATTGATGAGGACGTTACATATTGTAATGGAGCAGAATGGGTGAAATGTAGACTTGCATGTGAGTTACTATGCGTCACCAAGACTTCAAGGTAAACTTTGTAGTTGTAGTGATTAGACCAACATTGTTGTATGGTAATGTTGGCCAATCAAGTGATTTCATTTCACGTTCAAAAGCGGAAATGAGGATGCTTAGATGGAATCTGGTCATACTAAGAGAGATATGATTAGGAATAAAGTTATATAAGGTAAAGTGGGAATGACCTCCATGGCGGACAAGATGAGGGAAACAAGATTGAGTTGGTTCATGCATGTCAAGAGGAGGTGCGCGGATGCACCAGTAAGGAGGTGTGAGAGGTTGATTGTAGCGGGAGTTAGAAGAGGCAGAGGTAAGCTAAAAAAGAATTAAGTAGGTGATTAGACAGGACATTATAACTTCAGTTTATTGAGTATATGACCCTAAAATGAAAGATATGGAGGTTAAAGATTAAAATAGAAGTTTAGTAGATGATCAAATATTCTAGTAGCTGTTTATGTGGAAGAGGCAAGGGGCTAGCCTCATATCCTTATTAGTAGTATTAGTTTCTTATTTTTCAGTATGAATTAATATATGTTAGTTTATTTGCTTTGTATCTTATCATACACGGGATATGTTATTGGTATTGTTTAGATTTTTTACACATATTTTTAATAGTTATTTGTACATATAACTCTTAAGATATTAGTACTATTTCAGTATTTTGGACAAAGTTAAACTTGAATTTAATATTTATTGATATATTTTTCAATCTTACATATGAAATATTAAACTATCATTTAACGTTTAGAATAACTTATAAAATTACATCAACTGAAATAGCTGAATAATTTCAACAAAATACCCATTTCTTTATGCACCAAAATTCAGAAATCAGTTCAGTCAAAGAACTAGAAATGCCTTACAACCCAAGAAACTCCAAATCTTCATTGGTGTTGTGGGTCTTGGCCAATTCTTCATTGTCTCTATCTTTTGGGAATTCGAATAACATATCCAATGTAATCCTACGAGTCGAGTCTGAGGTAAAAATGCCTCACAAACTCTCTAAAAACATGTTCAAATTATTATATGAAGAACCTCCCACTTTCACAGCATCCATAGCCAAATCTCTATATTTCTTCACATTCCTTTTGATTTCATTTCCTTTCTCTCCATCTCCCATTAAAACTTCCAAACACCTCTTTAACTCTTCTCTTTTCACAATTCCTCCTTCTTCTTCTGCAGCTCTTGCTCTCACTCCTGTTCCCCAAACCTCCTCCACCATCTTGATGTTCGTCAATTGGTCGGAAAGCTGTGGGAATCCAATCAGTGGCACGCCAGCTACAGTGCTTTCTAGAGTCGAATTCCATCCACAATGACTCACGAAACACCCAATCGACTTATGAAAAAGTACCTATAAGAATTACACGATTTTCTTATTAGTCCGTTCTAAACGAATGGTACACCATTTTAAACATTGAATAGATTTGAGTTGAACTTCTCATTCTATAAAGGACAACTCGATGCACAAAGTATTAAGCAGTAATGTAGATAATCTACTCTAATTCAAGAATTAACGACTGCTTCTACGGCTCGAACATGTGATCTATAGATCGCACGAAAACATCTTTACTGTTGCTCCAGGACTCCCCTAACTTCTCATTTTTCGAATCATTTGACATCATAACATATTTTTAAAAAAAACTTTTCATTTTTAAACTTCGTATCCGATCAAACTATTACCATATGAATTCAAAGAGATTACCTCCATTTGTGAACACCAAGGAACAATCATCCCTTTTCCATTCAATCCATAATTTTCATCATTCTTCTTCTTGTCATCTTCTTTGCTTGATCTAATTACACATAAAAATGGCCTTTCACTTTCCAATAAACCCTGCAAAACCTCTTCCTTTTGCTCCTCTTTCACCATTGCTACGCTTCCAAATGCTACATAAACAACCGAACCTTCGGATTTCGAGTCCAGCCACTGGCAATAAGTTTCAGATTTCTCAAACAAATCGCATCCGAAAGACTTGTCTTCGAGTTCATTTCCATTGAGAAAAGTCGAAGGAACCAAAGGTCCAATCGAGCAGATTCCAATTTTCTCGTGAATTTTCAAGGATTTGTCTTCTAATTTGTCGAAAGTATTGACGAGAACACGAGGATTAGGATCGTGCTCGAGGTTTTGTATGTGTTCTCTCATTACAGGGATCATGAAAGAAGAGTATGGATCATTTTGCAGCAGGAAGGAAGGAATATCATCGCGCGAAAACAGGGGCAATTCCGGTAATTTGATTGGGAATGAGAGGTCAATTTCACTAGTAGAGCTGTAAACTCCATTGTTATTGATACTAAACAAATGGTGATAAATCGCAAAAGCAGTAGCAGATTGAATAGCTAGAAAAGCAGACGGCACGTTAATCTCACGCGCCACCTCTGCAACCCAAGGGAGGAGAAATGTGTAGACTAAGCAAGTAACTGGATAGCCGTCGTCGCCGGCAAGATTATCAATTAGTTTTTTGAGATTTTCCGATCCCACGCGCTTTAACTCTCTCAAGTAATCAGTGAAGTCCATTTTAAGTACGCCGTCGTCGTTGCCATCGGAGATAGAGGCGTAGGATAAACCGTCGATGGACGGGAAGTTGTTCAATTTGCGGAAGCCATTGACGGTGGTGACGAAGGTGCAGCGATCACCGGCGCGTGAGAGGATTTTAGCGAACTGGAGAGTGGGATTTATATGGCCTTGGGCGGGAAGAGAAATGATAAGGAAATGATGATGCTTCATTATTAGTACTGACTAATGTTTGAGAAAACAAACACGGCACTATTGGATATTATGGGGGAAAATGGATTTATATAAAGGTGAGTCTTCATCAACTAGCTCTCACACATTGTCCAAGGAGAAGGATTATCGAGGGTCAATTACGAAATAGTTTTTCTACATCTTAAAGGTATGGTCTTTGTATATTTTATTCTCTTCATATACTACTTATGAAATTATATTAATTTGTTATTGTTGTTATATATTCATAACACCTAAATTTACTAGTGAATTTCATTTAGACAAATTAACCTATAGTCTGTGTTAATTCAGCACATCATTATATAAACGGTGAAAGGCCAAATATGCCCCTCTACTATTAGAAATAGTTTAAATATACTCTTCGATATATTTTTGGTCCAAATATACCCCTTCCGTTATACTTTAGGACCAAATATATCCCTCCTATTATACTTTGACATAAATTTATCCTTAATTTTAACTCTTGATCAAATGATAGGCTCTTTTCTTCATTTTTTGAATATGTTGTGTTTCCTCTTTCATGACATAATTATTCCTTGACCTCGAATTATATAAAATGATATCTATTACGTATCAATTTCCAATATGAGGTCGTCTCTCTCGTTGTTTAACTTAAATATTGCTGGGTTAAAACTTTAAATTGTGATATGTGGATTAGAGTATTTCATACGAGGAAAATAGATTAGTAAACACTTAGGTATTGATGAATTTGGTTAAAAAAAATAAATAATATAAGTTATTTTTTAAATTTCATAACTATACTATTATTAATAAACACTTACCTTCCATGATTTTTTAAATTTCATGACTATAATATTATATGTTGACTATATTTATAAAATTGTAATCTACAATTTTTATCTTTATATATGATTTTATTTAATCATCCGTTAAAATTAAGGATATATTTGAGCCAAAATATAATGAGAGAGGTATATTTGTCTTGAAAGTATAACTGGAGGGGTATATTTGAACCAAAAGTATAACGAAGAGTATATTTAAACTATTTCGAATAGTAGATGAGTATATTTGACCCTTTTCCGTTATATAAATGATAAGATATTTATATTAGACACGTTATAATTATCATGTATTTATTTAGGTATATAATTGAATCATATCCTAATGTATTCGAAGAAAAACTTTTATAAGTCAAGTAAGTCTGCCGACAAGCCTATAAGTTATTGGTTTCCACCGAATACTTTTATAAGTAAAATTGATTGTTTAGAGATAGTGATGATAATAAGAGACTAGTTTAAGTTTAAATTTAAATTTTAGAAGAGACAAAAAAGTTTAGATTATTTTTTTCATCTATCTAAATCTTAGTAATAAACGATCGATATTTAGAAGAGACAAAAAAAGTTAAAAGATTATTTTTTTCATCTATCTAAATCTTAGTAATAAACAATCGATATTTGCACTGATAAAGATAAATAATTCTCGGCAAAATAAATTGAGGTAAGAAATATGTTTGAAAAAATAATAAATAGCTTGATAAACTTTAATCATAAGTATATTAGGTATGTTAAACCATAAAATCAAAACATTTTGCCCTTCAAATGAGTTCATCTTTAATTGTTATCCCTTAGCCGTTGAACTAATGCCTAGTGGGGCATAAGTAAGTTCTTTAGAAACTGAAGTCATGCAAAGGCATAACTTGTGGGATTTTATAATACGAAAATATAAACTTATGCCTCACAGTTGTTTATTATGTAGGGCATAAATTAAAGACCAACACAGAATAGGGGCAAAAGTGCAAATGAACCATGTTAAACCTGTTTCCTCTCTGATCATCAATCAGTAATCACAAGCTTCAAGATACTTAAAATGACACAAAGGAAGCAAAATTGTCAACAGATGTATATGAGATATACCTTAAATTATGAATGAAGTCCAAAACAAGCAAATGTTTTCAAAAACTTCCTATCCTACAAGCCATAATCCAATAAACTACAACTATGAATTCAATACAAAAACAGACACAAACTCTTTGTCTGGTAAATGACTAACAAAAAAAGGAAGTCGCCGACATAAACTATCTTCTCATTCAACAGCCCGAGGGAGCAAACACGCCATTTGACTTAAAAACATACCCCCCCTTCTAATATAACTATAGAGAACAATGAGTAGTGTCACCGTTTATTTTCATAGGAAGCAAAAGTACCTCCACATACCTGAAAGAATGTCATATGTAGTCTTAGTTTTCCATATAATATCTGGGTCTGACCTCTCATCTTACGGATGATAGGAAGAAAATTATGAACTTCCGACAAGAGGCTGGCAGGATAGATGAGGCAAACTCAATGAGATCTTCACATAATTGAGACGAGCATTAACAGTAAAGCTCAATCTTTCTTCTTGGGTCAAGAAGATTGCACAGCTAGCCGCTGTAGATGCTCAAAGAACACTTGAAGGCTCACATCATCTGTAAAGATCACGTCTGATCCAGCTGCCATATCATTTGCATTATTGTACGTGGCAGATGGATTCAATTTTGCCAAAAGGAATCTTGCCTGTCCAGCATGAGCGAAATGATGTTATCCCCTAATGACGAACTTACAATTGATCCTACTTCTCAATAGACATGTGAGTGCTCACAAGGCAACAATATATATTTAAATAGAAATAACAATTTACCTGGGAGCCATGCTGATCACACACTACCAGTCTTGGAACAGGAAACCTCTCACGGATGATTGCTTGGGCCTCATCATGAGGAACTTGCAACAGTTGTGCAAATGCCTGAAAAGAGGAGAAAGGGAAAAAAGAATACATATTTTTGTTTCACAAACACAATATGAGAATACATCATGCTAGTACAGCACATATTCTGCATGCTTGAGGATGAAGAAGAGATATCCGAGCCTTCCTCTTTCATCATGAAGCACCAGCAGACTGAAGCCACCACAAAAAAATTTAAAAAAACTATCGTTAGATGAGAGAAAAACGTGAGACATACCTGGTGCTCAGGCTGGTCCTGGTATCCCATGTTTCTCCATTGAGCTATTGTCATTCCATGGAAAATAACTACACTAAAATAAGCATCCAACAAGAGAATGCGATCAGCAGCAATGGATGCCACATCCAGCAAAGCAGGGAAAGGCAGTGAATTGAATGAAAATGCCGTTAGTGTTGGCTGAATCATGACAGCAGCATTACTTATGCCCTCCCGATTGAGTAACATGCGGAAATATGCTGTCTCATCTGGGCTATTATTGAACACCTGTGACACACATACTTTAGTGAGAAATGAGAACATGTACATCCATGACATAAATTTGTTATGTTATTGACATTGAGATAAGAAAGAACATCCTGAGCTATATTACTTGTAAGAACTGGGATCGCCGTAAATGAAACATGAATTGAGGGAACAATGAAAAAGAGGGATTCAAAGTGAATGAGCTGGGTTCATCCTTCCGATAATCACCAAATTTGGAGCACAAACGAATGAGATTACGATCTAGCCACCTTGTGGCATCAAAATCTTCCTGAAATCAGTTAGCCAGGATTTATCAATAAAATAAAAATGAGAAGTGGGAAATTATAAAGTTCAAGCACAAGATGATAAGCGGATGTAATATTTTACCACGATTCATGTTTTAAGGATTAATTCTTCCCTACTTCAAGCATACTCAACTAACCTTGTTACTTCACTATTTACCAAAGCATGACAAGCTTACCCACTGAGTACTGTAAAAATTTATGCAGAACAAAATAATAGTCTAGAAAAGTTACCTCCATCTCCATTTTGTAAGAAGCTAATCTAGCCACTACAACCGCAGCAGTCTCTTGATCAAATCCTTGCACCAATTCCTTGAAAAGCCAGATTTCTTGCAGTGTCAGGATAAACACACTCATATGCTCCCCAAAAAGTTCAAACAATGAGATAAAATTCCTCAACTAACTTATTTTAAAAATGAGATAAAATTCCCCAACTACTTGAAACAAGAGCAAAATCCAAACAGGACATTCTAGTTCGACGAGATACTCTTCGCATGAAGCCCTTCTCAGAGGATTTTAATAAATATAAAAAAGATTCTTTCAGCATAACAATTTCATATAATATATATATGGAGATATTATTTAATTATGGACAAACTTAAGCTTAATTGTTGAATTAGAGCAAAGATTTTTTATCGAACTTTCAACTGAATTTGAGATCTTGGGTGATCGACTCATAACCGGTATAGAAATGTCAAATATTTAAGATGTCTTAAACTGAAAACTAACTCGGATGAAATAGGCTGAATAACGTGGTCTCTCTCTATCTCTTAAGTTTTCTTTCTATGTTTTCTTCTTTGTGGGGCCAGAGGGATTAAGGATAATCAAATTCTTCTTTTGTCCAATAGGAAAAGACTGCCTCACAAAACACAACTCAGAAGATTACCAAAAATCAGCAATAAAATTGAAAGACAAGTAAAACATTACTCTATGCTTGGGGAAAGATACATTTGAATTTGGAGCTATACAGAAGAGAACAGTAACGGAGTTAATTATGTAACAAATGATACTTCTAATTCAAAACTTTTAGTGCCGCACCTCATTACTAACAGCAGCATCAACCCATCTTCTAGTAACGGTGGTGACTCGTAGTTTTGTTTGACCATCAGGGCTCTGGTAACTGCATTTACATCAAAGCCGAAATTTTAGATGTACAGTAACTCTTCCTTTCCTCTATCTAGAGTTGTTCAAGAAGAAAAACAGCGTAACCTATCCATTAACAAAATTTCAGCTTAAAATATTTCTTAAAAAAAAACACTAAAGGATAAGAAAGAAATAGAGGTGAATGTTCCTAGTGTTCCAAGTACCTCGTGAGAAACTGTATGTACAATTGCGAATTTATATTGCCTGAAGGGTCTGATTTCTCACTAGATGAAACATCAAAGAAAACAGTTAAGCAAGTGTTTTTGTCGAGACCACACAGCTTCCAAGCTGTAGTATTCCCCTCACCGGTGACCGTGCTGGAAACAGCAGGTCCTTTCTGCAAAGCACCAAATGATCAATATCAACTGTCAAAACTGTAACTGAAAGAGTTAACTTTTCTTTTGCAGGGAAATAAGTTCCCAGAATAGAACTTAACTGTGCAACTTTAGGTAAAAATACCCACTACTGATAATATGTAAAAGTTTAGTGACCCAACCTTATCTAAAGATGTGCATGGTCCAATTATCCCTTGAATTTTAATATCCTTGGAGCAGTTGATCTCTAATGTACCACTGAAATAATTTAATGTATCAAAATCATTGAATTAAAAATAAAATGCAACTGTAGCAGTAGAGAGTCAGAATCCTACGTTACGTCATTACGTAGGCAATATTTATGCTGCACAAAGTACAACTAATATGAATTCAAATACATACTTCTGTAAATATCCTTTTTGTGTTGAGGATGAATGTGAGGAGAGAAAGTGTTTCAGGGTTTTGTACTTTATCATTGTGAAGAATGCAATGAGAACTTTTATGAATTAAAGTAGAAAGAAAAGTCAAGTATACATAGAAAACACCACAAAACGTGTACCAAAACTCTCCCTAAGGTCTAACCACTCTGCCAAGTCCCTTAAATGTTAACCCAACTAAATCGATCAACTAGAGTGTGAGGACTTCAACTGGTTGTTTTCACGCTGCGCTTCTATGAAACTAAAAAGGGCGAAGGGCCAAATATGCCTCTTTACTATTAGAAATAGTTTAAATATACCCTTCGTTATACTTTCGGTCCAAATATACCCCTCCTATTATACTTTAGCATAAATTTACCCTTAATTTTAACTCTTGATCAAATGATAGGCTCTTTTCTTCATTCTTTTGAATATGTTGTGTTTCCTCTTTAATGACATAATTATTCCTTGACCTCGAACTATATAAAGTGATATCTATTATGTATCAATTTCCAATATGTGGTCGTCTCTCTCGTTGTTTAACTTAAATATTGTTGGGTTAAAATTATAGATTGTGATCTGTGGATTAGAGTATTTCATACGAGGAAAATGGATTAGTAAACACTTGCGTATTGATGAATTTGGTTAAAAAAAATAAGTACTATAAGTTATTTTTTAAATTCACGACTATACTATTATTAATAAACACTTACGTTCCATGATTTTTTAAATTTCATGACTATAATATTATATGTTGATTATATTTATACAATTGTAATCTACAATTTTTACCTTTATATATGATTTTATTTAACCATCCGTTAAAATTAAGGGTATATTTGAGCCAAAATACAATGAGAGGGGTATATTTGTCTCGAAAGTATAACTGGAGGGGTATATTTGAACCGAAAGTATAACGAAGGGTATATTTAAACTATTTCGAATAGTACAGGGGTATATTTGACCCTTTTCCGAACTAAAAATAACCAAATAGGGTATGCAATTTTCGAAAATTCAATCTATCAATCAACTACTATCAATCAAAAAATAGCTGGGATATATGATCATCTTCTGCTCTATTGGGGCATATTTCATTCTAACACTAGCATGTAATTTGTCTTTGAATTAGAGAATTCTCTAAATCTTAAGGTTCTCCAAATCTCACAGTTTTCTCTGCCTGGACCCACTATAAGTGCAACAAATAACTAAACCTTAATCTCAACTAGTTGGTATTGACTATACGGACCTTAATCTCAACTAGTTGGTAAAGACTATACGGATCCTTGCTTCAATTGCACTCAACTTTTAGCTAAGTCTATATCGAGTCCTGTCTTTTGAGATATTACGCTGTATATCCAAAGGATGAGCAGTCTAGTTACCAATATAATGGAAAATGAGTAACACCCACAATCTATCTAAATTGTAGTGTCAAACCATATCTATTGAGCCTCCCTCCCTCCCAGTTTCAGTGATATCTTCTTCTTTTTCCTGATTGTAGCTAGGGATCCATTCCTATAATGACCTCCATGTTTCGGGGGAACAACCTTTTTATAGGTAAGAAAGCTGGATGTAAAGCTTTCATTCAGTTAACATCAAGCCTTAACTTTATAATTAGGTACCAACACGTTATTTTTTCAATTTTTCCACTAAAATCATTAATAGATATGAACTGCATTTATTACAGAACTGATTCTTCTTTTTAAGATTAAGAAATGATGTGTGAGCTGAATTTGATTATGACGACTTTCTATCAAGATAACCAATTTTACTCCTAAGAAAGTTGGACATATAGCTTAAGTTTGATAATCAGGTACCGTCTTGTCAGTTCCTTTTAATTTTTTCATTGAATTCAACTGTACTAGATATGCACAGCCTCTATAACAAGGCTCATCCTTTTTATTCACAATTACATATATGTTGAGTACTTTAACCCATTCTCTACAGTTATCAACATAAAATACCCCTCACTGGTATACAGCTTGGACCCCAAAAAATAAAAACAACCTCCAGACAAGTATATCTTATATCATAGATACTTTTAACTTTAGTGCCCCTTGCTAGAAAAATCCCGGACATAAAGTTAAAATTGGTTCCACATTCAAAACAACCATACTGAAAACATAGCAAAATTAGTGTCCTTTGCAAATGAGACGGAGAAGAATAATATCTTAAGAAGCTTACTTGAAGGACAGCCCAAGAGACTGTTCACCATCTTCAAAGATTTGCTTGAAAGAATCTTTGAAAACAGAATGACCAAAGCTTTCAGCTAGAACAACTAATCCTCCCGTTTTTTCAATAGCTACTTTCATCTCAGCAACCCCAACCTGAAACACAAAATTATTAGCACAAAACCAAACATACATCATCTACTGCCAATTCACCGGCAGCATTAATCAGTCTAAATTCACATCTAACCTGACATGAATAACACATCAATATGCAAATAAATTAAAAGTACACATGATGGAACTCAACACACTAAGAGTCCAAATATAACACACCTAGCATATGATGCTCAGATGTTGTAACATTTGTTCAATCAGTTAATAAAAATACACGCATGTCGTAGCTTTTAAGAATCCAGCATAATTGTAAAAAGATGTCAGGATCAAATGCATGATTAGTAACTAGTGAAACACCATCACCTTCATATAAATGATTCAATGACACATGTCACCATGCCAAAGCTACTATACAGACAAACCTGATCAAGTGCTGAAGCAAACACATCCAAGACGTGACCTTGACTAACAAGCTGCTTTGCGAGTTCCTCATAGAAATGGACAGCCTTTTTGAAAAAGGGTGCTACATCCTTGTGCAGATCCTTATGAGAACGAACCGGTTCTGATAGATCTTTCGACACAATCTGCAAAAACAAGGAAATTAGTCAAAGAAAAGGAAAAGCCATTGAGATTCATCAATAGTAAGGATTTAATTTACCCAGGCAATAAATGGTGGTAGAGACAAAAAAGGAAACAATTGGTTTTTCTTCATTAAGGATCCAATTAAGTGTCATTCTCATGAAGATGCGGGTAACTATATTCCTGACTCAAATATGTTTCAATAGTATGGCATTTAGCCTCAAAACTTAGGCCAGCATCAGAGTGACTGCATCTTTTCATGAACCTTGGGAGAAGGTAAAAAGATCAGCGAGCGACAATTTTTTAAATAACTGTGGTGTTTGAGCCAGCTTGAGCGCACCTCGACTAATTCCACGGGGTAGTTGCTACCTCCCATCAGCACAGGTACCAAGTAACTCTATCCACCAAGGTTTGGATAGATGGGAAGAAACCACCTAGTGATTTTTTTGACTCTGCTAAGAATTGAACCTGAAACCTCATGGTTGTCAACCCACTTCATTGACCACTAGGCCACACCCTTGGGTGTGCGAGCGACTATATTAATGATACGACAAAATAAGCTACAAGTTTCATTTACAGAAGTGAATTCCGAGAGTTATCAATACTTGCCGAGAATCTCGAAGTGCATCACGACATTCATGTGCAATGGAAAAGCATAAAAGTTTACCTAGTGTCTTTACCTTGATTAAAACTAAGAGCAGTTTTGGTGGGGAGGAGAAATTTTTTCATTAAAATGCTTTCCATGTTTCACCGTGAGAAAAAACATTTCCGAATCATCTTGCAGTGTATGGTAAGGCATAAATGTGGGTACATTAATCGTGCATAGCAACTGCTAAGAGTGATGATAGTGTTCTAGTGATATTTTGAGTATTTAAGGTCGATAATAATGCTAAGTGTTAATTGAAGCAAGTAACAAGGAGTAGAAGTTAGGATATTTGTGAAGGAAAGTAGCTTTCTCCAAAAGCAAGAGAAGTCAATTTCTCCATTTTGATGGAAAGCATTTTTCTTCCACAAATTATTTCCCACAATTCATAGTAGCTAACACTTGTCGTAGTACCAGACACACCATAAATAGACATTCAAACCATAATTAGACGTATGAAACCATAAAAATCTCAACCTTATCATAAGCATCAACTCAAACAAACAGAACCTTTTCTTCCTTGGGTTGGGGAGACAGGTAATTTTGGGAGTGTGATGTGACAAGCAAAAAAAAAATAGTGAAAAACAGATAGTAAGGCTCACCGTCCCAGGTCCCTCTGTGCATGGACCGCCCACTAAGGCCATGATCCGAGCACCAGTACCAGCCACACATGCTCCAAGCAATCCAGCTGCTACACTCAAAGCAACACCAGTGCAACGTAACGCTCTATTCCCCTGTGGGACTGGCCATTGATCCGTGCTCAATTCATCTAACAACTACAAAAAAGGATGCACAAAAAAAAGTCAACAAAAAAATTACTATGCTACATAGCTACATCAATCAAAAAGATAATTTTTATCAACTGAAACCGACAGAATTCAAGGTATATTCACACTCCGAGGCAGGCAATAAGAATCTGGTAACACCAAGATTAGGAACCCCAATCGGTCCACCGCCCTTCTGCATCCCAGGGGCACCACCAGTCCGTCTTCCACCCGCACTACCAAGCCCCAATTGATCCAAAACTTGATCTTTCGACAACTCCTTCGATCCCCGAAAAACATACACCTTAGACATATCTGAAAACCCCAACTCATGCACCTGAACCTGCGTCCCATACGATATAAACCCCACCATAGCATTATCCGGCAGCATATCAATCGCCCTTTTCAATCCCGATTTCGCAAACTCCAACTCCTCTTCCAACATACAAGTATCCAAAACAAACAAATAAATCGGCGAAACAGAAGATTCCGGCAAAGGGTTTTGCGGGTTAGGATTAAAACTCTGTGGGGTTTGAGAAGGGAGCGTATATTGAATCGTAGTGAATTGAGGGTAAAGCTCTCCAGGTACATTAGTTTCAGAAATACCAGAATAATGTTGAGGGAAATGGTTACGCTGGAAACAAAAAGGGCAGATCCAGATTAAGCCTTGAAAATCGACACGAGCAAAAGGGTTGAGAACAGCGGTACAGATTTTACATCGGAGAGGTACATAAGGAAGTGTAGGAAGATCAGTATGAGGACGGATCAGATGGATCGATGAAGCAATTGGGATAACGCACTTGCTAGCTTCAACTTTCGTCCTAGGCCAAGCATTCCATGACATACGAACTCCATCGATCCCTTCAGCATCAGGTTGTGCCATCTCTGTCGCCATTGATCCAACAAAAACCAAAAAAGCTCTTCCCTTTAACGATTTCCGGTTGAAATTCTGGATACCCAGATACAGAAAGTGAAATTGGCGCGACCCCAAAAGGGAGGAAGGAAGGGTGCGTGGGGGTGGGGGGGTTAGAGGGGTCACACCGAGGAAACAAGGAGGAAATCAGTCAACACTGGGGAAGATGCAAGAAGGACAAAACAGGGTTGAGGTGAGTTGGGTTATGTTAATCTTGAATGAATTTGGGGATTTTTCAACAATATTATATGTTATTGTATTAATGAAATATTTTTATTTTATAAAACTTCAACTTCAATTTTAAAATATTATTTTATGAGCATTTTAAAATAGAGGTGAAGTTTGCGTGCACTTTATCCTATTGAGACTTCATATGTGGATTATACTGAATTTATTATTGTTAGGATCGTTTGATAATTGTTTTGGATGTGAGTTATGCCGGTAATACGATGTTTTGTAACTAGTTAGGAGGTAAGTTATTCATTTGTAACATTAATATGGTGTTTGATTTACGAGTTAGAAATCCAGACTAATACATGTATAAGTTATGAGGAAATTTATGTATTATTTTATGTATGATATAAAGTGGAACAACTAAAATATATGAATAATTAAATCCTACATAATTAATACATGCATTATATAATACGTAAATTTCTTCGTAATTAATTCTTCATTACTAATAGATGCACAACTTTAATCAATTTTTAAAGTTGATAGTGATTTTGCTCACAAACTTTACTATTTGTGTGGTTATAAATGTTGTTCATTATGAAAATTGGCTAAAACTAGGATATAATTGACAGTGCACTCATGAAGAGCATAAAACTGTCTTGTGTCGTTAGTATAAGCCAAAGATACCACTTCCGAGACCATGTTTAATTCCAGCTAAAGACATATTTTGTTGTTTTTATTTTATGTTTAGATTGGTTCACCCAAAAGTCTTTAAATCATGAGTTCGCCTCTAAATTAACACATGAGAAAGATTTATAATGAGGCATGGTGTTTACGTCTAACATTTCTATTTCTTTATATACTCATGTCGTCGTATTTTATGCATATTTGTCTATTTGAGCATGAAATTTGAGGAAAAAAATAATAGTCAAAAATATATTCGAATTATTATTTATTACCGTGTTTCACACTCCAATTTTAATTTGTTCCTTTTTTCTATATGAACTTTCACCATACATGTATTAAAACACGTATTAACTATCATTTGTTCTCTTGTACATATACAATGACAGTGCAAAGAGGATAAGATAATAATTGGAAGTTGATGTGTGCTTTAATACATAAAATCAAATCTCTCATTATATATAGTGACATTGTTTGTCTGGAAGTTTTATGGTTAGTATAGTGAAAGGTTATTATTTGTGTATCATGTTTCAATCGTATTACTCTATAGGGCCGTTGTAAAGAAGATTGACTGCATATGATGATAGTTCATGTACATGTAAAACTCGCGAAAAAATATCAATTCAAATGGGGACAGATCTATATACAAAAGGGTAAAGGTGTCATGCTATATGTATACCTCGGTTGAAACTTTATATATTTATAAAAGTGCAACTCCGCATGAGACATACACAACACATATGATGTAAGACCTTTTCTATTGTTTAGAATATATTCATACGCTTCATTCAAACGAGTTGAACAATTCATGTGATTGCTTACATTGGTATCATGATTTGAAATCACAATATTAAATCAAATTAGTATGAAGTTGAAGATTTGTTTGAACATGCAATTTGGATTCTGAAATTGTGTTTTTTTCATAAACATGAAAAAATCTCAATTTTTGAAAATCATTAAAACTTCTTCAATTCTTACACAATCTTACCAAATGAACAAACTATAGTTCATAAACAAAATATCATAATATCCTAAAACATCGTATTGATAAATTGCATATCTCCATGTTTCTTTAATAAAAAAATATTTACAAGTACAAGTTTTGAACTACACATAATTTTATAAATATACACCAATCAATAGTAGTAACTAGTTATTCATTAACATAATACTTTCATAGGTACAAACAAACTTTTCACGCAGAACATGATTATTTTTTTTGTAAAACTTCAAATGATAAATCTTTTTTCTTACAAAATATAAATTTATGCTCCAAATTTCACATTTCAAAAAATTTTGAAATATCAAATCATATAAGTTTTTGAAAATTGAGGGTCTTTAGAAATAACCTCTCTATCTTTATGAGATAGTAATAAAGTCTGTGTACACTTTACCCTATCCAGATGCTCACTTAGTGAGATTTCACTAAATAAATACGGGTATAATATATGGATTTTGGCCTAATAATTTGCTACACTATTCACGCAATAATAATAAAGTAGTCAAACCGACCAATACCAAACAAATCACATGTGTTAAATCATAGAACGAGGGTAATATAGTCTTTTCACATAAAACACCAATGGAAAAAGAGCTCGTAACTACAAGCACAAACAGTCGTTGTTTACACTATAAAAAACCGAAAGGAAAATTGGGACTCTCTTTCCATTTGCTGAAGAATTCTTCAATTTTCGGCTGAATTTCATCATCTCTTTCACTTTTTTTTGTGAATTTGGAGGAGATAGTGCATGTTGTAGATCAAGATGTTGTCGCTGCAAAGCGATCCACGGCAGTATCAGCAGCAAATGTTGATTTCTAGGGTTTCACATGATGGTGATCCGAGAAATGATTCGTCGTTTCCGTTTTATGCTGAGTCAGTTTTGTCATCTGTGAATATCAAGTCGGAGTTGTCTAGAGAAGGTAAAAGTAAAGTATATTTCGAGCTGTTTTTTTTAAAAAATTTGGTTAGTTTGATGTGTTTAGGTTAAAGATTGTGTCTCTATGTTGAATTTTGATGTTAAGAGGGTAAAGTAAAGTATATTTCGAGCTGTTTGTTTAGTTAGATGTGTTTAGGTTAAAAATTGTGTCTTTATGTTGAGTTTTGGTGTTAGAAGGTAAAGGAAAGTATATTTCAAGCTGTTTTTTTTTAAAATTTTGCGTAGTTTGATGTGTTTAGTTTAAAAATTGTGTCTTTATGTTGAATTTTGACGTTAGAGGGTAAAGTAAAGTATATTTTGAGCTGTTTTTTTTGGTTTGTTTAGATTGATGTGTTTAGGTTCAAAATTGTGCTTTATGTTGAATTTCGATATTAGAGAGTAAGAAAAGTATATTTCGAGCTGTTTTTTTTTTTTAAAATTTGTTTAGTTTGATGATTGTGTCTCTTTATGTTGAATTTCGATGTTAGAGGGTAAAGTAAAGTATATTTTGAGCTGTTTTTTTTTTAGTTTGATGTGTTTAGGTTAAAAATTGTGTCTTTATGTTGAATTTCGATGTTAGAAGGTAAAGTTGAGTATATTTAGAGCTGTTTTTTTTTTTTTTTTAAATTTGTTTTGGTTAAAAATTGTGTTTTTATGTTGAATTTCGATGTTAAAGTAAAGTATATTTAGAGCTGTTTATGTTATTTTTTGAATTTTTTTTTTTAGTTAGATGTGTTTAGGTTTGAAATTGAGGTGTTTTGCGGTTAAAAAGTCTGTCTTTACAGTTGAATTCAGTGTTAAGAGGGTTTAATTAATTAGGAAGATGATTTGAGTATTAGAGAGTATGTATATATTTTTTTTGAAGTGGGATTTTGTTTTTGATAATTGTTGTGTCCGAGCTAGCTTATGCGCAACTTGACTAATTGCATGGATATCTTTGGATTTCCAGCAATTGGATAATTGAATGCCATGTATCCCAATGTTTAACCTGCATGCATATTGATATAGGAATATGAAAGTCGAAGCATAGATGGATTTGACAGTTGAATACAAATAACATCCGAAAATGCTAAATAGTCCAATAATATCCGGCTATGCGTAAGATCTCATATAGTTTTTTTTTTTTAATTAATGAAGTAAGAATATTATTAACAAAAGAGCATTAACTAGCACGTATACAAAATGTAGAAAATCTGACAAAAATACATGATTTTCTACAAAAGCCACCCAATCATCTATACAAAAAGTTACTTAATGGTGCACCAAAAAGAAATAAGGTAAACGAGGCTATTTCTCAAGTGTACGACATGTTTCTCTATTCCATCAAAAGCTCTCCTATTCCTCTCTCTCTCTATATGGTCCTCATCAATGCTAAAGGTGCAACTTCACATGTCTTGCATCTACTCCCCTGTCTTCTACAAGCCCAGCTAAACACTGTTTCTTTCACAGTTCTCGGCATTGTCCACTCAAAATCAAAGCATCTCATCAGCTCCCCACATAACTAAGATGCTACTTGGCAATGTGAGAGCAGGTGATATATTTCTTCCCCTGTTTCTTTGCACAAGAAGCACGAACTACCACAAGTAACCTTTCTCTTCCTCAAGTTCTCACTTCTCCGCTGTCAAGATCACCCCCCTCGTGGTAGCTAAGTGACGAAGCACGCCTTTCTCGTTACTCTAGGGATCCATATCGAGTTATGTGGGAACACAATCTCCTCTCTCAAAAAAGGGAAAAGACTCCATATCCCCCGTTCCCATTTCCAAACATCCTGGGAACCCATAATAATTTTTTGTTGGTGGAGCAAACCAACCAAGTCTTTTATTAGCCTTATAACTTTCTGCTAAACCTCAAATCCCAAAAGATCCTATATAACATAAAATAAGAGTATCACCCAAGATTTTGAGAAATTAACAGGTTAAGGTGAGAAAACTTGAATGCTATATAGCGCATCATTTACTTTTGGTTGGTTTTCCTTTTCTTGTGGTGGTGACACCGTTAGTTGTGGTGTCACATGTGACCATTTATTAGAATTGATTTCAAGGTTGGAGCTCCCTCTACTTTGACATCTGTATTTCTCATTTTCTTGTGCCACAGTTGATGAGGACACATCCTTTAACTCTTGCTCATCAGAACTGCTTTATTAATGATAACATGCATTGCTAGTACACCCACCGACTCTCTCTCTCTTGCTTTTGACATCTGTATTTCTTTTTCCACAGTTGATGAGGATACACTCTTAACTCTTTCTCATCAGAACTACAAAGCTGGAAACTATAAACAGGCTCTAGAGCATAGCAAGGCAGTTTATGAGAGAAATCCCCAGCGCACTGATAATCTCCTTCTTTTGGGGGCTATATATTATCAGGTATGCGTTATGGACAGTGTTTTATACTCACAATGCCTACTGCCTCCTATATCTTGCATGTACTTATCCCCATAGATCTATGTAAAGACTTTTATTTTTCCTTGTTTTAGTTGCATGATTTTGATACATGCATTGCGAAAAATGAAGAAGCCCTCCGCGTTAACCCACAGTTTGCTGAGTGCTATGGAAATATGGCAAATGCTTGGAAGGTATGGTTGTATTAGTTCTTCTAGTTGCTAACGTTTGCTTTTTGTGATTGAACATTGATATGGTTTGTTTGCCTTCTATTATTTGCAGGAAAAGGACAATATCGATGTTGCAATACGCTATTATTTGATTGCAATAGAGGTTTGTATGCATCTTCATTTGCCTTATTGGAATGTTGTAATTTTCATTTATCCTACTTAGGTCGATGATAAGCATGACTAAAGCTGTTGGAATAACGAGCGTTAATTCCTTTTTTGAGTGTGTACCTCTTCATGGCTTTTGTTAACTTGGAAGCTTTTGCTATATAAGTTTTCCCATCTCTTGATTTTCTTTGGTGCGAACCACATGGAAGCAAATTTAAGGACTCTTCAAGTTTTGTTTTTTATTGCTGGGTTGTTAGAGTTAAGAATTTTGTCTTAGTAGAAATCACCATATCCTTGATGGCACTATTCTTTTTTGGGCCCACACATTCCATCTAAGCATCATCATCTACGGCCTACGCTACATTCATCTTCTGAACGTGAGAGTTCTTGACTGGAAACACTCTGCCCCATACAACATAGTTCGTCTAACAACCTTTGTGTGAATCCATACTGCCCACAACTTATCCTTCTTCCTACATAAGTTCCTAAATAAGTTCCACAGAGTGACAGACTGCTGGACTATAATAGAGTGAAATGTCCAGTATATTCAGGCCTCCTGCAGATTTTGGGCAGCATATCTTATCCCAAACCAGTATAGCTTTGTATGATGACTCCATGCTCCCTTTCTATCTGCATATTGTAAATAAAGTTGTTATTAGTCAAATACTTGGTTAATACACTTGCATTTTATATAGAAATATTTTCTGTGTATATGCAAGGACTATTTTTGGATAAAGAATAAAAGGAAAATAAAGAAGAATTGTTGCCTGAAATATGCTAACGATCCTCTTCGGGTAATTCATCTAATCCAAGGATTGCTCTGATGTCCTGAAGTTCTTTGTAACATTTTAAAGTTTGCTCAACTCTTTGGGTGGTTTCATAATGTTCCTCACCAATGATCCGAGGGTTGAAGCATGGTTGATGTTGAATCTAAAGGATCATATCGTACTCTCTCGACCAAGTCATCATAAGAAAATACTGACAATCTTTCCAAAGTGAGAGGAGGGAAGGCGTGTTACACATAACAACCATTAATACACAGAGTCCAATAATAATATCTTGAATTGGTTCGGAAATGGGTCTAGATATGCTGCCTTGGATTTCTGTTGCATAGACTATGTTGCATAAGTTGCGCATCTCAATTCTCTGGCATGAAACATTTAGAAAGGTGGTGCTAACGGAAGTTAGGATTAGCGACAACTATGTTTAGATTGTTGAGGTCTTGTTGGCCGTTGTCCCGGACCCTTCATCTCTTTGTGCTGAAGCGCCACGATGGGAAACAACTAACAAGTCTTGTATCTAATGCAAAACTACTACGAGTCACTTGTTCGTTAAGTTATATTTTCTGGGGTTTTGGCTTTTGACACTAAAAGTGACCTTTCTTTTTAGCTATGCTTAACAATTTGTTCAAAGAGGAATTTTCTGTCTGATAACAGGCTAATTCTCGGTGATTTAAAATAACTCTTACCTTTTCAAATAGAGCTCACAAGGATATGTAAGGGACATCTGGTTATCGAAAAAAGAATATATAATGCGCAATTTGGATAGGAAAAGAATATATACAGGTCAATTTGGGTCCTAGAAGTTCTCTGTTCTCCTTTTTTCTTTCAAAAACCAAAAGAAGACCTTTCATTTTCCAATGTGATGGAAACCTCTCTTTCCCAGAAATTATGGCAACATGTTCCTCAACTATATATTTGCTAGTTTGGCTTTTTGGTTGGAATCTTGATATAGCAGCAAAGGTGTTTGCTATAATATTACCATGGTTCATTATTGTTGAACGACATAATTTAAGGTAATATTTTGGTTGCAGCTGCGTCCCAATTTTGCTGATGCTTGGTCAAATTTAGCTGGTGCATATATGAGGAAAGGAAGGCTGAGTGATGCAGCCCAATGTTGCCGTCAGGCTCTAGCTTTAAATCCTCGTCTGGTATTCAAGATTACCTATTTATTTGGCTTCTTTTTAACAGTTCAGTTGATTTGCTTCTTGCTATGTTTCTTTCTTGACTCGCTTGCATTCTTTCTAGGTTGACGCACATAGCAATCTTGGGAATCTGATGAAAGCACAAGGTTTGGTGCAAGAGGTAAAACACTGGTTCTTCATAACTTATATTTTGTTTTGTTCTGTCATCGATGGTATGTATTTAACGAGTGGCTGTAGGATGGTTGTGGACTTGAACTTTGTACAACGTCTACACATGTGTGTTGAGTGAGATATACTCTGCATTCTCCAATTTTGTTATTCTTTGACAGGTCTTTGAGTCTTGAAGTGCAGTTCCTGTGTATTTCTGTTGGCTATAGATGCTTTGCTGGCTCTTGTTATGCTGGTTGATTTCTGTTGTCTTGATTATTAGTTTTCCGTTAGGCATACAATTGTTATGTGGAGGCACTGCGCATACAACCTTCATTTGCTGTTGCATGGTCCAATCTTGCTAGCCTCTTCATGGATGCTGGCGATCTTAACAGGGCATTACAGTACTACAAGGTACGGAGTACCTTACATCATAGTGTATATTACTTTATTAAATCAGAGATTTGGATTTGTTTTGATTTTGCCTTCGTTCTTTGTTTATGGGCTATTAAGTTGACTCACTATTTTGTGGTTTGAACTTCTCATATCCAGGAAGCTGTCAAGCTAAAACCAAAATTTTCAGATGCATATTTGAACCTGGGAAATGTGTATAAGGTAAGCGTTTCTGCATTGTGCTAATATGGTCTGTTGTGCAAGTGCCTGGACAAGAATGTGAGAAATCTGTGTATCTGCTTTGTGTTTCCAGGCTCTGGGGATGCCACAGGAGGCCATTATGTGTTACCAGCGTGCTCTCCTTGTGCGACCAGACTATGCTATGGCTTTTGGTAAGTGCACCTTTCTCGGTCTTAGCTTCATATTCATTGCTACGAGGTTGCTTTTTACTGGGTGATCTTCATTTGTACAGTACTCGTCTATACTTATAGACGCCTTTCTTTTAGTAAGTGTATTTATCGATGTCTTTGCACAGAATTATCACATCATATTTCTTCCCTTTTTTTCTTAGGGATAAATCGTACTGCTTGTATTTTTAGCATGGCAGTCATTTTGGCAATAGGCTAAAACCTCAAGTTCCCATTTTCCCATGAATTTAGTTTATGCTGTGGAAGATAAAGTAGCATGGAAAACATGGCTTGATGTTAACTAGACAGTAGCCCCCCCCCCCGGGGGGATGGAAGTGGAAGGGAGAGCCTCACAAATTCTCAGTCTGTTGAAAGTTTTATTTCAGTGGTGTTGCAGCTCATGGTGCATATAAGCCTATTACTGAATTCCTCTTTATCTTTGGGGGAAAGAAACCATAGGGTCATAGGGTAGTAGTATTCAATGATGATGATTAATCATTGTACAGATAGTAAATATGTAAAAAATTTGCAGGCAACTTAGCTACTGTGTACTATGAACAAGGTAACCTGGAGATGGCCATGCTTAATTACAGGAGAGCTATAACCTGTGATGCTGGATTCTTGGAGGCATATAACAATCTGGTGGGCCTTTATTATTTCATCTTCTACTGTGTAGCTGTCCAGTACAAAATTAATTTATTTGGGTGTTAATTATCTACTTTCCTCACTTTATTGCTTTTAGGGTAATGCTCTGAAAGATGCTGGTAGGGTTGAAGAAGCAATTCATTACTATCGTGTAAGCTATATTCACTTTTTGTGTGGATACAAGCTTTATTTTTTCTCTATCGTGCTATTTTCTTAATCTATCCGATTGGTGCTTACAGCAATGCCTCTCACTTCAGCCTAACCATCCTCAAGCACTGACTAATCTTGGAAACATTTATATGGAGTGGTACGGTTTACTTGATTGAATTAATTATTTTCTTTTGTTTTTACCCCCGTTTGGGGGGACTGGAGATGCTCAGATCAAGTAATCTTCAGAGTTGTCATTCCTGATTCTCTAGGAACATGATGAGTGCCGCTGCGCAGTGTTACAAGGAAACTTTAGCTGTGACAACTGGGCTTTCAGCTCCTTTTAACAATTTAGCCATAATATACAAGCAGCAGGTACATCTTTATATGCAATTTTGAAGAAACAATAATTTTCATGTCAGTGAAAAAAAAGCTGTTCGGACGGCTGTATGTGGTTGCAAAGATAGCTAGAAGTGATTGTTCTCTTAACAAATTAGTGCGCTCCCTTTGCAGGACTTGACCAGACAAATGATTATTTTTCTTTTGGTTAACTTACAGGGTAACTATGCAGATGCCATATCTTGCTACAATGAGGTACTCAGGATTGATCCCATGGCAGCTGATGGACTAGTCAATAGAGGTAACACATACAAGGAGATTGGTAGAGTTAACGAAGCTATTCAGGACTATATGCGAGCTATTACCATAAGACCAAATATGGCAGAGGCTCATGCAAATTTGGCTTCATCTTATAAGGACAGGTTCATTGTCTAGTTTGCAAGCTTCAAATAGTTGATGGTCCTTTCTCATGCGTTTTGTTTATGTCCATTTTACTCGTTTGTAATGCTTTCATTCATCCTTCTGCAGTGGCAATGTGGAAGAAGCTATAAAAAGCTATAGACAAGCTTTGATGCTACGTCCCGACTTCCCAGAAGCAACTTGTAATCTTCTTCACACGTTACAGGTATCTTCACCCATCAGTTGCCAATGTTTTCTTGGGTGGGGTTATCAAAGAGTTCATGTATATTTGCTGCCTTTTTAAATGTCAGCGTGATCTACCTTACCTGCAAATATTAAGCTCATAAGTTAATATAATCTGTTAATGGACTATATGCTTAAGATATGTTTCAAAAACTAAACTACTTTATTTAAATGACAGTTTCATGCTGTGCTCTTTTCTCCTCTATTTTAATAAGTTGTTAAGACATAGATTTGTCTTGTGTTCATTCTACCTCCGATGCCAATTTACCAGTTTGGAAGGAAATACTTAAGTTTAGTATCTAGTGTTTGTAAGGAGCTTAGGTAATTTCCATGTGCACCTCGTGCATGAGGAACAATAATTAGCTTCATAAGACATTACTTATTCTTGAGCTGGTATTCTTAGGTAGGGATGGACACTAGAGTGATATATTGCTTTACAAGTGATTCTGGACTGAGGCTTAATTTGTACCTGCTGATATGATGAATGTGTGCTGGAATTCTTTTTTTCTAACACACTTGTTATGTTTGATTTTATACTTCCTAGTGTGTCTGTGATTGGGATGATCGAGAGAAGATGTTTATTGAAGTTGAGGGGATCCTGAGAAAACAGATTAAGGTATCTCAGCTTCTCATTCAACCATGACATGTCGGTATTGTAAGCTATATGTTGATCACTGTGATATTGATTCATATTTTCCTTAATTGTTTTCTCTACCACAACTTTGTCGTAGATGTCAGTTATCCCGAGTGTACAGCCTTTCCATGCAATTGCTTACCCTCTCGATCCACTGCTAGCTCTAGAAATCAGGTGAGGGATTTTCTTTTGGATTGATGGAAAAGAATGATGTGAGTTTCTAACTAACCTTTACTTTGATTATACAGTTGCAAGTATGCCCAGCACTGCTCTGTAATTGCAGCTCGCTTCTCACTTCCCCCTTTCAGTCATCCTCCTCCATTGCCAATAAAGGGTGGTAGCAGGAGTGGTCGGCTTAGGGTTGGGTAAGTCTCCGACGAGGTCTACTTGCTTACATCTTCCTTGGACACTACAGTTACTCACAAATGTTACTAGTATAATGAGATTTTTTAAATGTGCCTAGATATGTGAGTAGTGATTTTGGCAACCACCCACTATCACATCTGATGGGTTCAGTGTTCGGCATGCACGATAGAGAAAATGTTGAGGTATGAAGAACAAATCATTTTTAAGATGCATTGGTGCTGTTATGATTCCCCCCCTCCTCATCTCCTCCCTCCGCAGTTCCTATTAAACCTACAAGGACTCATATTACCAGGTGTTCTGCTATGCTTTGAGTCCAAATGATGGCACTGAGTGGAGGCTCCGCATTCAGTCAGAAGCAGAGCATTTTGTTGATGTATCGTCCTTGACATCTGATGTGATAGCTAGGATGATTAATGAGGATCAAATACAGATCCTAATCAATCTTAACGGTTATACTAAGGTAAGATATCAGTTCCTAACCTTGTTAATGAGATCATATTCTTGTTTGTAGCTGAATTCATTTGCTTGTAAATGCAACCCATTAAAAAATAAAAGAGTAACAGGAAAAAAACGGAGCCATCATTGTTGGGGATGTTCCTCGGAATTATGGAGATCAGGATAAAACTTGGATGAGCATGACCTTGGGCTATGAGCATTTCGAAAATGTCATCTCACATTTTTTCATTGCCCAACTGCAGGGTTCTGGACGGTCTCATGAGCTTTACTACTTCAATTTTGTTGTCATATGACCGCGTATTTATTCTGCAAAGTTTTGCATCGGTAAGCTACTGCTCATCTTTAACCTGCTAATTATGTTTTGTAGGGAGCCCGAAATGAGATCTTTGCAATGCAGCCTGCTCCTATCCAGGTTTCATATATGGGGTTTCCTGGAACCACTGGAGCTAACTATATACATTATTTGGTTACGGATGAGGTATTTTAGTTATTTTCCATTTTCTTATGATCTTGACATACTTTTTTTTTTAATACACGGCAGTTTGTTTCACCTACACAGTACTCACATATTTAAACTTCACATTATTTGCTCTTCTTTCTTGTCCTTGATATTGCTTCTCCTGTATACTTGGTAGTTTGTGTCACCTACGCGGTACTCACATATTTACTCAGAGAAGCTTGTCCATCTCCCTCATTGTTATTTTGTCAATGATTATAAGCAAGTGAGTTCTTGGGCTCAACCTTCTGAGATTCTTATTTTGAATTTTTTGTAATTGTTCTCTTTTCCCAAATGTTCATGGGTTTCATGCCACTGTCTAGAAAAACCGTGACGCGTTAGATCCAAGCTGCCAACCCAGGCGCTCGGATTATGGGCTGCCAGAGGACAAATTCATTTTTGCTTGTTTTAATCAGCTCTACAAGATGGATCCTGAGATATTTAAGACATGGTAGCGTTCGGATGGCTTTTATGTTGGTATACTGTTCGTTATGACTAGTTGCATTATACTCTTGAGTTTGATATTGCAGGTGCAATATTCTTAAGCGTGTACCAAACAGTGCTCTTTGGCTGCTCAGATTTCCAGCTGCAGGGGAAATGTGGGTTCGCGCACGTATGTTCCTCTTCACATTACGTCTGTTACTTTAAGCTTGTGTGATGAGGCATTTGAAATATTATTCTATGGAATCTGTTACCGGAGATATCCTTAATGTGATTTTATTTTTTTCCAGATGCTGCTGCACAAGGTGTGCAGCCGGATCAAATTATTTTCACAGATGTTGCGATGAAACAAGAGCACATCAGACGCAGCTCCTTGGCAGATCTTTGCCTCGACACGTTAGAATATTACAACCTTTCTTGCATCTTGCTTTTGTAATATCCTGTGTGGACTCAACTCATGCCGATGAATTTGTGGTTTCTTTCTCACAGACCACTGTGCAATGCACATACCACTGGAACAGATGTACTATGGGCTGGTCTTCCGATGGTCACCCTTCCCCTTGAGAAAATGGCAACTAGAGTGGCTGGTTCGTTGTGTTTGGCCACAGGAGTTGGTGAGGAGATGGTTGTTAGTAGGTAGGTGTTTTCGACTTTGCCGGTTTCTATGATGGCTTGGACCTGACAAACATGTTCCTTTCTGAAGTTGATATTTCCATTGAATTGCACTTTAGAAGCTTTATTCAAGATACATGAACTCTTATCTTGTATGGCTGGCGGTCTACTATTGGTATATATCTAGGAAATGTTTTGGTACAACTCAAACTGACAGTAAGACTGAACAATCTAGTATAATTTTGTTCTGCTTGCGAAAATTGCATTGTGAAAAGGGCATCCCACCTAGTTTAAACTCTATAAAGCTATAGTCTCAGATAGGGATGACATGTGTAGAAACAAAGAAAAGGAGAGCATACTTTCCTTATCCGTGCATTTCTACCTTTTCGGGCTTTCTTCATTTTGATATGCTTTATGTTTTACAGTATGAAGGAGTATGAAGAGAAGGCAGTATCACTGGCCCTGAATCGTCCCAAGCTCCAAGATCTCACCAATAGACTCAAGGCTGTGCGCCTTAGTTGCCCTCTGTTTGACACAGGGCGCTGGGTGAGTGATCCAATGCTATGATACATGACTTTTATTCAATGCTCCTGACGTCAAGTACCTTAAGATTTGCTGAAACCCCGTTACAATTGTGTTGCTTTGAGTGCTGTTCTTTTACTTAACAGTGCTTATTTTTTCCTATGTATCATTAGGTACGGAATCTGGAGCGGTCTTATTTTAAGATGTGGAATCTCTATTGCTCTGGCCAACATCCTCAGCCATTTAAAGTGACAGAGAACGACATGGAATTTCCCTATGACCGGTAGATGTATTAACAGTAATATAAACGGGATTGTAGATAATACTTAGAATGTGAAGAGCTATTTATTCTAAAGGTTAACTCGGTGTCTCACTGTTAGTTGTGGTATTTAACGGTGAGTTTCTATCGTATCTTGTACTGCTTCTTTTAACTCCACCCCAGATGTTCCCCACTTTCTCCCTTGGTGACTCGAATCATAACCTCAAGGTTGGAGGTGGAGGTTGCTTACACTTGAACAAGCCTCTCTTGTCCTATCTTATCTTGTGATGTTGAGTTATTAGTCGTTATTAGAATATCCATTCTAGCTGTCCGAAAAACTCCAGTTTGCCCTTCTTCCAAGGTAAAACCACAGTTACCTGACTGCAAGTATGCCCTTACCTAAAAAGACTCAACAGTGAAACAACTGCACAATGGTTCGAAAAGAACGATCAGCTATATCCACTTGGGGTATATAGTTAGCACTTCTGTGGCGGAGACGAATGATTCATCTTGATTGTATTTGTTTATCTATTAGCATTTATTGATGTTTACAATTTGACTTTGTGCAGACCTTAGCTGATGGATGACCCTAGTAAATTCATTGAACAATGGTTAGTTTGTTAGTGGAAATATGGTATAGAGGTTTTCGTATACATTAACAATTACAAAGATCTACGTTTTCTCGAGAATATGAGACTATGCTGTTTTCACAGCTGGAACTGTGGCCTCCTGGTCACATGATTACAATTTTACCAGTTACGTCAAGGTTCTCCTAGTTTGAAGCTTATGAATTGAAATTAAACTTTGCTTGTCACAAAAAAGGCCTTGTAATGGCTGATCTCATATTAAAGTTCATGAATAGTGAAGTGAGGGTGATGAGTAAGAAATAGTCTTCAACAATTAATGCATGTTATAGTTAAAATTTACAAATTTTTACAAGTCTTAAGACTTATTAAGTAATTTAAAATCATTTTTTTTTATCAATTTATGTGACACATTTCTAATATTAAGAATCAAACTTCTAAATGGATTGTAAATTTGGTTGTGAAGGTCTGAGGATTTGAGCACTCTGGCCATACACTTGCTCGATTAATCCGAACTTGTGTTGCCCATTGAATGTGAAATGATTTCTACTAGGAGTTTCTTCATTTCCTAGACTCGAATACGAGGCCTCTAGTTAGAGATGGGGTAGGGTTGTTGATACCAATTGGTGATGAACTGATTCAATCCCACTTATAAAGGGAGAGTTTCACCATTTTCATCATTCCACTCCTTTTCTTCACCACACATCTGTAAATCAATGTCAGTATCATCTATGTCTGAACATCCTTTGGCACCAATATGGCCTCAAAATTCAAAGAATGGATAATTCATGCAAAAGAACTTCAAAACAATTCTAGTAGAATCATGCAAATTAAGAGTATAGATCCTACATAAAATCTTAGTATAAACAATGTTCTTATGATTAAATTATATCATGGTGTTATTTGTTGAATCATGATATTTCAGGTTCAATTCAACTCCAGACGCTTCACATCCCTAGTTAACTCCCTACTTAGGTTGTCAACGTTTGGTAAAACAATCATAACTTTTCGTAAGAGTCTAGCAATGACGAACGGTTTGAATCTTTACAAATGGGGAGTAGTGATCATTTGAAACTAAACTTGTGCATGTTCGTTTGGAAGGAAATACTTAAATTCTAATCACACCTAAGAAAATTGGGGTCCACGTTGTTACAATAACGTCATCTAAACTTGATACGTTTCATTTAGTGCATACTAAAATACTTTTGGTCCTTATCACCTTCCTGAACTTGATAGTTGGATAACCATGAACCCCTAGATAATGATGTGATAAAGAGTGTGAATGGACGTTCTTTCAAGTGTGTGGAACTGAAAATATATATTTAAAAACTAGCTTTTAAATGGAATATTTTTTAACGGTTCATTCATGTAGTCAGTCATATACAATGATTTTATTTGTTCTAGTTTTGTTTTTTTCTTAATATACTATACATATTTTGTCTCAACCCGCCATTTCTTTTTCTTTCTTCTTTGGATACAATAACTATATGTTAAAACAAATATGTATTTCTTCTTATACGGGTTAAATATGTAAAAGATAGAGTTTCAATCAGGTAATTTTTTTTTTAAAAAAAAGATCAGAAGTAATGATTATTTTTTTCAATCGTATAATTATTTTTTTTTGGGGCCAAATCTAATAAATAATATGGCGAAAATTCTTTTTTTTCGTCATAGTAATCGATGTCGAAAAGTGAAGATTGGTTCTGTGCCAGGTCATGGTGATATGCTGGATTGGATAAAGAGTAGAGTCTCGATATCAGGAAATCAATAGTATAAGTCTTCCCCGCCTCTACCGCTGGTGAGATCTCTGCTTGAACGTAATCATTCTTGTTTTGAAGTTTCAACTAAATCTATTACCGATTATGGTAATTTATTGATCACTTCTTTAAATATTGATATCGTTATACTAGGTCCACAGATTGGTGTGTGTAAATATCACATATGTTATATTCTTTTGAATTAAATTATATAAAAATTCTTAGACAATGATAAGTACATTTGTCAGGCTATGAATCTCTCTATGCAACTTTTGCCACATGCTAAATCTCTGCTTGTGAATACCAATGCATTTTGTGCCACATAATGTTCATGATTTTTTTTGATTATATGCTATAATTTGAGAGAAAGATTGATCTTCAAGAAATAATAAATGATTCTATAGTATATTAATAACTTTTCAGGATTATAAAGCAATCTCTCCACTCAGTGTTTTAAAAGGTAGGAGCGTGAGGCTAGACGTAAGCCCTAGGACACGGGGCATAGTCTCATGTATATTCAATTTTATAATTTTATTATTAAAAAAATAAGTAAAAGTAAAACTTTCAATTATTTTATAAATAAATTTTAATTAATAACATATAATATATAGAAAAAAATATTATACTAGGTACACAGACATAATTGGTGTGTGTAAATATAACATAAATATCACATATGTTATATTCTTTTGCATAAATTATATAAAAATTCTTAGACAATGATAGGTACATTTGTCAGGCTATGAATCTCTCCATGCAACTTTTGCCTTTTTACCACATGCTAAATCTCTGCTTGTCAAATACCAATGCATTTTGTTCCCATAATTGATTACGTTCATGATTTTTTTTGATTATATGCTATAGTTTGAGAGAAAGATTGACCTTCAAGAATAATAAATGATGCTATAGCATATCATTAACTTTTGAGGATAAAAAAGTAATCTCTCCCTTCAGTGTTTTAAAAGTTTGGAGCGTGAGGCGAGACGTTTTATGCAGTAACATAAGCTCTGAGATATGGGGCGTAAGTCTTATAGATCTACGGAGTGTAGTCTCATGTATATTCAATTTTATAATTTTATTATTAAGAAAATAAGCAAAAGTAAAATTTTCAATTATTTTACAAATAAATTTTAATAAATAACATATAATATATAGAAAAAAATATTATGATTTTTATTTGAGAAAGCATTAATAACCAATAATGAAGAAAAAAAGTATTAAAATTACTATTTGAGAAATATCATTACACCAATAATAAAAAATATGATTTAAAGCAAAAAAAGTTCAAAAACCCAAAAAAAAAAAAAAAAACGCCAAGGACTTACGTTGATACTACAAAACTCATGTTGAACAAGACCTTGTGAAACTAGATCATAAATAAAAATATTTTGATCAATAATTTTTATTAAATAAAAAACATTAGCAAAAATTAATACTCAATAATTTAAAGGACAAAAATTAAAAAAAACAAAATATGCAAAATTAATGTATACCACTTGGACAACTTTAGAAGACAAGTTGTCTTGGGGGAATCATTTACACAAGTAAAAAAATGTTTTTCATTTTGCTTTTTAAATATGAATATTAGTGGATGTGACCTAATGATAAATAAAGTACGACGATAATAATAAAAGATAATGGTACGAAACTCACTTGGCCGAGAGAAAAATACTAATTTATGTTATTTTATTTTATTTACCTAAATTTCGATGAATAAAATTATTTGATATATGTGCACGTAAAAAAATCAAACATTTAATGAAATAATTGAGAAATAATATATATATATATGGCCACTTTTGAATTTATGATCCAAGAATATTGTGAGCCAGCAGGTCCACTAAAATAGTTATTTATTTTATAGCCACATTAAAACTGAAGAGGATATCCTGCAAATTCTTTATGGCCAAAAAATAAAAATTTTAAAAAACTTCCTACAAACCGTAATTCATATTTCCAAAGGGAGAAAAGAAAAAAAGGATAAAAGAATATTCTTTCTTTCCTCATCTGTACATCTCACAAACTTCTTTGAATATGCATTGAACAAATTCGCTCTTAGCTTGTGTGATAAATTGCAAAATATACGTCATATATTTAATTGGACTACGTGAGCCCGGTGCGATTCAATTAAGAAGGCGAATCGATTATTTGCCTCCTTTACAAAATATTGCATGTTGCACCAATTAATTCAGTCCCTTTTTATAGGTTATCAACGACGATCATAATGATGTGGCAAGTACCTTTCATAACTAAATGTTATTTGGGATGACCATAGATTGTCACTACTAAAAATGATATATATTGTAGCACTAAAGCCGTCACAAAATGCCATAAATATTAATTGTTTTTGTAACAAAGATATGTTGAATATAACTTTAATTTTTTTTTTCAACATCTGCAATAGCATAAATTCTACTAATATGTGTTTTCATTGCTGACCTAAATTTCTAACATTAATATACTTGTACATTTCTATAAAATTGAGGTCATTATTAAAATAAATACAATACTATTCAACAAATATCAAAAATATTTCTTAAGTCGAATAACATATAAGTACTTTTGTGATATAGCTAGATTATCCTTCTATGTACATTGGTTTGAAGGAATGAAATGTTGAATCGTTCAATAAGAAAATAGTTAACTTATGAGGTGAGAATTGTCCAAGGCGTACTTGAAATAACATCTCATTTCTTCAATCGATACATGATCGACAAAATATGTCAGCATTTCCTCCTTGTACTAAAAATCTATTACATATTTTTTTTGATGGAATTTTAAGTTATATACACAATATGCACTATATTTTCGTGCAGGTGATAGAAGGCCTCCACTCCATTTCCCTTCTCTGAACTCCTCAGACTCATGAACTTTCCTACTCACAACAAACCATTTGTTCCTGCCATTTCAAATCCACCCGCCGTCGATTTCTAACTACTCAAAATTCCCTATCACTACAACAAAAACAGCTCTTAATGGCAATAAATATGCACATCAAAAAACAATGTTAAACCCTTTAACGGTGGTAGTTAATTGTCATTGGATTCAATATCGTTATAGGCTTTAGCGACATTTACAAAAAGTGCTAATTGCCTTTAAAAGAACATATTTAACAACAATTTAGCTATTACCGCTAGTTAATTGCTGATAAAGATTATTTTTAGTGTAGTGTACACACCAGCTCCTCGAATCAAACCCCACACTAATCGCTCACAAATTTTTCCACCCACACTCACCACCCAAAATCCACCTAAAGATCAAATATTCACTACTAGAAAATTAGAAATTAACGACGGATAAAATGCTGCAAGCTAAACAACAAAAACTCCAATACTAATTTCATTTAGCTACAAGATGAGCGATATATTATAAGAAAATTCAATTAATTAAAATCTATTTAACTATCGATTAACTAGGGATTACCGACAAATTCGATCACTCGATCATTTCATGTTTTCTTGTAGTGATTACTACCAATCACTTTCCATGTCCCCACACATCCCCACTCCTACTGAAAATCCTGAACTTGGTCACTATGAGGAGAAATAAAGGGTGTCACAACCCAAAATTGGGTGTGATGGCACTTGTCCTATCCCGCAAGGACAAGTCAGCCTAAAACCCAACAAGCGGAAGAACAACACCAATAACGAAAGGATATAGCTAAAAGCGGAAGACTTCATCTATAAAACCAACCCAAGACTGGTTGTCACATGTACTAGCCTCTATTACAGAATTTGAAACAAAAAAAACTTCAAGTCTTGATGTCTTTATCTCAAATAGAACAAACATAAGTAAAAGATCAAGAGAGTTCGCCAACATTGAACAACTACCTCTCAAGTATCCTTAGCGAGCCTCGGGGAAGGAAGAAGGGAGAACTAGCTCATGGTCCGGGCTCGGAACCTACACAAGTGTAGAAGCAAGGGTGAGTACCAAATAACACGGTACTCAGCAAATCAACTAATAAAACGAGGCAAATTTAAAAGAATCACGAAATTCTGACTTCCAACCGAACCTCCAATAAATACAACCTGCACAGAAACTCAGCCCAACCTGACAGATTTCCAATCCACCATTCAAATGATATAAATTAACAACAGTTCAACAATAGTCCAACAAAGAAGCTCAATTCAGTATCAACAAGTAAGTCTCAGAGTCATAAGGTACAACATAGTATCACAAAAGCAAGGATCAGACAATACAATGCGATGCAATGCCTAGTATAGAATGCATGTCTGTCCTACGATACACAATCACTGAATCTCAGACCGGTACCCATATGGGCCACATATGGACCATGTATCCGCCGAAACTATTGTCCATCGGCATAAATCATCTCTCGCCGGAACCATTTCCCATCCACATAATTCATCACTGGCCACACATGGACCACATATCCGCCGAAACCATTTTCCATCGGCATAAATTATCACTGGCCACACATGGACCACATATTCGTCGGAACCATTTCCCATCGGCCTATATTATCAAGTGTCTCATCATAGTGTTTCCAGAACCAATGCACACAAGCATGTTCACAAAGATAATGAGAATGAATGATAGTGCTCACAATCACAATGCAATTCATATCAATGCAAATCATGTCACACTATCAACAATATATCAACAACAATAATAAAAATCTCAATATCCACAACATATCAATAATGTCAATTGCCTAGTCTCCATTCCTCTACTCATTTCGTCACAAGTAGGATCAATCACTAACAAGATGTTCTCAAGTCTAGTCCCATAATCAACAATGAGCAAAAGACATATTCAACACGTTCATAAATCGCATCGAGACTATCATAGCAATGCATCAAACTTACAACAATATCAAGTCCATGGCCCAATCACACGTTGGCCTATCACATTAGCATACAAGCCATTTTTATTAACCCCGCCAGTCATTATTAGATTAATTCATGCAAGAGCTCACCCAATTTCTCAATCTCATTACTCTCCAACGCAATCAAGTAAAGAAGTCAAAATTCTAAAAGATTTACAAGGTTTTAAGAGTTCACTTGCCTTAATCGAATCGAAATCAATCAACAATAGGAGCTTTTCCCTTCCGTAAGCAATCCAAGGCAACACAATATATTCAAATATAGAAACCCAATCACAATCAGGGCCTAACAATGCCTAGAACACGAAATTCGAAAAGAAAAGGTAAAACAATCTAAAAATCTGATTTCAAAAATGGGGTTTGAATCCGAGATTTCTTTCATGAAAATCATCCTCAATACCATAGGAGTCCAATGGTGAAAAACCCATTTGGAAAGGAAGCTTAAAACAACCCTCCATTCCCATTTTATCAATTTTTTGGAGTTTTCTCAAAATCACCAAAAACACATTTGATAATCCCAAATTCCAATTCAAAATCATGTTAAAAGCATTGGGTAATCAAGGCCAAGGGTTAAAATCACTTACTCACACTGATTCCCACGAAAAATCCCTTCAAGAATCGCCCAAGAGCTCCAAAATAATGAAAATGGGACATTTCCCGAATTTACACTATTCAGGTCAAATTTGTTCTCCACGAACGTGGCTCACTTAGCCCGCGAACGCGGAGGTCATCGGACCAATCTCTGCGAACGCGTCAAGGCTTCAGCGAACGCGGAGACCAAGAATCTTACCCTACGCAAACGCGCCCTGGTTCCGCGAACGCGGAGGCTAACAGACAATACACTCCGCGAACGCGCTAGGTCCCTCCGCGAACGCGGAGGCCAAAATCTCATACACCAGATAGCAGCAAAATCAGAAATTTTACAAGTCTCCGAATGGAACCTCGGGATTCGTTCGGAACCCCATGCTCACAAACCAGATATGCAACCCTACTAAATTCGACGTTTCGAACTCAATGAAACCATCAGAATTCGGATTCGAGGCCTCCTTGACCCAGAACCTGATAAAATACAACAAAACTAACATGAGCCTCAACAACTCAAAACGAGCCCGGGATCTCTAAAAATTCAACCAAGGCCACCGCTAGGCCTAAAATCATCCCGTGAATCCAACGGAGTTGTCAGAATCGACATCCGAGCATCGGATCTTCGAATATTGACCAAAGTCAACCCTATGGTCAAAATTCCACAATTTTTCCAACTTAGGACCTCAAATCCACGAAACAGCCCCAAAACTGACACCATCAACTCTCATAGGCCAAAATACACATTCCGAAACTAATGGAATCGACGGAATTCTCATCCGAGTCTCGAAACTTCGAATGACCTCTAAAACCACAAATTGACAACTAAAGCCTTTAAAATCAAAACTTTTCAAAATCTTCATTTTTAACACAACTTTCACAAAACCAAACTTGGAAACATATCAAACATGACTCGGGACAATTATCGAGAGGGGCAAAACAGTTATTTTGCAAAATTACCAAAAATGACCTTTAGGGTCATTACATTATCCACCACTAAAAACCATGTTTGTCCTCGAACATAAAGTAAAAGAAAGTACCTGAAGCTTAAAAAAGCTGAGCATATCTAGCACACATGTCATACTCGGACTCCCAGGTAGCCTTTCCAGCTGAACGGTGACCCCATTGCACCTTCACTGAAGCAATTTCCTTGGTCCTAAGCTTACAGACCTGTCTATCAAGAATAGTTGTAGGCTCCTCCTCAAAAGTCAAATCAAGGCCCAATTCCACCTAATCGAGTGCAATCACATGAGACTCATCCGGGATGTACTTTCGTAGCATAGAGACATGGAAAACGGGATGCACCGCTGACAAGCTAAGTGGTAGGGCCAACCTATAGGCCACCTCATCCACCCGGTCTAAGATCTCAAAAGGGCCAACAAACCTAAGGCTAAGCTTGCCCTTCTTCCCGAATCGCATAACACCCTTCATGGGTGATACTCGGAGCCAAACATGATATCCCTTCATGAACACTAGGTAACGAACTCTCTGATCGGCATAGCTCTTCTGCCGACTTTGAGCGGTCAACAGCCTGCTCTGAATCACACGAACCTGATCCATGGCATCTCTAAGTAAGTCAGTGTCTAAGGAATCCATCTCTGTCGAATCAAACCATCCAATCGGTGATCTACATCGTCTGCCATATAAGGCCTCAAATGGAGCCATCTAAATACTGGAATGATAACTGTTGTTATATGCAAACTCCGCTAGGGGCAAATGCTGATCCCACCTAGCACCAAAATCAATCACACAAGCACGGAGCATGTCCTCAAGCACCTGAATCGTCCGCTCGGACTGACCATCTGTCTAAGGGTGAAAGGCTGTGCTCATATCTAGCCGAGTACCCAAACCATGCTGCAAAGCTCTCCAGAAATGCGAGGTGAACAAGGAACCTCGATTCGAGACTATAGATACTGTCACTCCATGAAGTCTAACAATCTGACTGATGTCGAGTTGGGCTAACTTCTCCGCTGTATACTTCACCCGAACTGGAATGAAATGAGCGGACTTAGTCAGTCTATCAACAACCACCCAAATAGAATCATAACCACCCACGGTGGTAGGTAAACCCATAACAAAATCCATGGTGATCCGCTCTCACTTCCAAGTAAGAATGGGCATCCTCTGAGACACACCTCCAGGCCGCTAGTGCTCACACTTGACATGTTGGCAGGTCAAACACCTAGACACAAAATCTGTAATATCTCTCTTCATACCACACCACTAGTAGTGCTGACTCAAATCATGATACATCTTCGTTGTCCCCGGGTAGATGGAATATCTAGAGCAATGGGCCTCCTCTAGAATTAGTCTAACAAACTCGCCCACCTTGGGCATACAAATCTGACCTCCGATCCTCAAAACTCCATCTGAATCAAGTGCAGCCTCCTTGGCTTCACCTCTCATCACCTTGTCTCGAATGAGACACAACTTCTCATCCTCAAACTGGCGCTCACGAATCTGTTCAACGAGGGAAGAACGGGCCTCAATGAATGCAATCAAACCACCGCTCTCCTCAGAAACCTGCAACCTGACAAAACTGTTGACTAATCTCTGAACATCTCTAGCCAAGGTTCTCATATTTACACTGATCGCGACAAGACTCCCCATACTATGAGCCTTCCTACTCAAGCATCGGCCACCACATTGGCCTTCCCATGAAGGTATAGAATGGTCATATCATAGTCCTTCGGTAACTCAAGCCATCTGCGCTGTCTCAAGTTCAGATTCCTCTAACTGAAAATGTACTGAAGACTCCGATGATCGGTGAAGACCTCACAATGAACCATATATAAGTAATGTCGCCACAACTTAAGTACAAGCACCACCAAGGCAAGCTCTAGATCGTGAGTAGGGTATTTCTTCTCATGAGCCTTCAACTGTCTAGAAGCATAGGCAATAACCTTCCATTTCTGCATCAATACACCTCTCAAACCAACTCCAGAGGCATCACAATATACGGTGAAACTGTCACAACCCAGGGTAGCCCCTAGATGTAACACGGCGTACAAGACCCCGAGAGGCCTCATACATAACATACAATATAATAAAGAAGTAAGAGTTCAGAAGAGCATTTTATATCACAGCTTTAATCAAAACAGCGGAAGTCTACATCTCATGTCTCAAAGCCTTCTAACATCATAGAATACGAAGAAAAGTGATAGGGACGCAGCCCAATACAATATCCAACATAAGGAAAGACATCAAAGTAAAATCCAACAAGGCTATGTCCTCGGATGGATGAGGACTCACCAAGTCTTCTTCTCAACTCTAGGTCAATGCTCTAGCCACGAGTAGGAGAACTGCCACGTCCTACGCCAAAGAAGTTGATGCAGGCAAGAGTATGCGTTAGCACAATAAAGTACTAAGTACGATAACAATGCATATAAGCTCATAAAACATGCTAGAAACTAGGATATAAACATGACATGCAGGTGGCCAAGCTAAACATGATGAGGCATTTAAGCAAATAGCATAAAGCATAAACCATGGCCAAATCAAGCTAAATCATCTTTCTTTTACTCTTCTTTTCTTTACTTTACCTTTAGTAACCCATGCACCATTGTGCAAGCTGAAGTGTGGGAAAAGCCTCAAACCGATCTGTAGACCATGGAATAACTCAACATGGAATTCGGTATCTGCCCTACACCGAAAAAGGGTCATTCTACTTGCCAAGGTAGAATCCTGAACCATAGCCTACGTGGATCCACTAGCTAAGCTGATATGTGCATGTTAAAGACCACCATAGGGGCACATAGGCATAGGACATATAGGGACTTGTCACCCGTCTACTCGGTTCTACGCATAATTCCCATTATACAATCACAAATATGATATCCATGGAAAGGCACAACTGGGGTTGCCAATCCAAGCTAAACATGACTTCACCTCTCATGGACTAGTCCAAGCTTACTTCATTGGGTGCTTCTTCTTCCATGGACTTGTCCAAGCTTACACCCCTAGAGTAGGTTCTTTAAGCTCTTGATTCAAATTTAGTTAAGCAAACCTTTTAACAAGTTATGAATCATTTACAATGTGAGAAAACCTTTCACAAGCTTAGGTTGAGCATTATATGAGAAAACCCTTTCAAGTCTCAACATCATCATATCATAAATTTCCTATAAAACATGCTTGATTCTATAGCCTCTTTCTTCATAGCTAATGGGTTCATATTGCCTTTATTTTAAACCATGCAACTCGATGCAAGCAAGCTCTTAAAAGTCATAATCAAGGCAATTTAGTCATACTTGAAGTAACCCACATAAAAGAGGAAAATCGAGTTTTTTACTTGAACATGCTAACTTCATGCAATTAACCCCAATTCATGCTCAATTTCATAGATAATCCATCAATTTCATCAATTCATATCTCAACCCAACAATCAAAGCATAAATTATCAAATTGGGGAGAATTAGCTTGGGATCATGGGGGTTCATGCAATCTTTACATCAAATCATGTAATTCACGCTAATTCATGCACTAAGTTACTTTATCACGCTAGATCGTGCACTAGGAATCATAAAATCAATGATTGGAATCATAATTGAAGAACCCACAATGATTGATCACAAACCCTAATTCAATTAGGTTAGAGTTAACCTTTGAAAATCATGAAGAAGAGGAAGGGTCCATTGGAGGAAAAGACTCCTAATGGTGAACACTATCATACCTCAAAGCAATCCACAAGAAATTGGAGAAGATTGAAGGTCTTCAATGGAGGATTCAAGCTCCTTCTTCTTCCTTGAGAGTTGAGAGAGTTTCTTTTTAGAGAGAGAAATATTTGAGAGAGGAGAGTTTTGGAATGAATTAGAATCAAATGAATTAGGCTTAGAAAGTATTTATAGGTCTAAGATTAAGGGTATAACCGACTTAGCTTAATAGGTAAACAATTAGAAAAAAGACCAAAAAGCCCTTAATTAAAAACTGTCGGGGCCAATCGACGGACATGATCTACGGTCCGTACATCGATTGACGGACCGTCATGTTCTTCCGTCAATTGATTCAGAAAGTTCATTTTGGGCTGAAAATTTGGCTAAGTCTGGAAGGCATCTACAGAACCCATCTACGGCCCGTCAACTGGACTACGAACCGTCCTGCTGTTCCGTAGGTCAAGGTTCAGAAACTTAGAAATCCTGATATTTCACAGTCCCATTGACAGTTCCCACCTACGGCCCGTAAATCCATCTACGGCCCGTAGGTGGCCTCCGTAGGTCACTGTTTTCATGTGAGTTTTACATTTTCAAATCCTTTGGAAGCTTGGGGTGTTACAGAAATCCTCACCCTCCTCGTGCAAGGTCAATACAAGAGCAGAAGTCAACAAAGCCTTGAGCTTTTGAAAGCTCACCTCACACTCATCGGACCAATAAAAATCTACAGTCTTCTAAGTCAATCTAGTTAATGGAGCTGCAATGGTAGAGAAACCCTGCACAAACCACCGATAGTAGCCGGCTAACCCCACGAAACTCTAAATCCCAGAAGGAGTAGTAAGTCTCATCCAACCCTTCACTACCTCAATCTTGGCTGGATCAACCCGAACACCCTCCTAGGACACCACGTGTCCCAAGAATGCCACAGACTTGAGCCAAGACTCATACTCGGAGAACTTGGCGTACAATTTTTGTTCCCTCAAAGTCTGAAGTACCAATCTCAGATGACAGACGTGATCCTCCTCGGTCCGAGAATATATCAGGATATTATCAATGAACACAACAAATGAGTCCAAGTACGGACGGAATACTCCGTTCATCAACTCCATAAACGCCGCAAGGGCATTAGTCAACCCGAACGACATCACCAAGAACTCATAGTGGGCATAACGAGTCCGAAAAGCTATCATAGGCATATCAGATGGCCTAATCTTAAACTTTTGATAGCCGGGCCTTATATCAATCTTAGAAAACAACGCCGCATCCTGAAGCTGATCAAATAAATCATCAATGCGAGGAAGAGGATACTTGTTTTTAACAGTTACCTTGTTCAATTGTCTATAGTCAATGCACATCCTCATAGAGACATCTTTCTTCTTAACAAATAGAACCGGTGCTCCCTAAGGTGACACACTAGGGCGAATAAACCCCTTGCTCAACAAGTCCTGTAATTGATCCTTCAACTCAGCCGGAGCCATACGATACGGGGCAATAGAGATAGGCTTAGTGCCCGGCTCCAAGTCAATAGCAAAATCAATGTCTCTATCTGGAGGAACACCCGGAAGATCAGTAGAGAACATATCAGCAAACTCCTGAACCACAGGAATGGACTCCATGGGAGGTGGCTCAACACTATTATCCCGAATAAATGCCAAATAGGACAAACACCCTCTATCAATCAACCTCTGGGCTCGGATGTAGGAAATCACCTTACTAGGGTAAGAACTACTAGTACCCTTCCACTCTACCCTCGAAACATCAGGCATAGCTAAAGTGACAGTCTTAGCATGACAATCCAAAATAGCATGATAGGGAGAAAGCCAATCCATACTCAAAATCACATCAAAATCTACCATCCCCAGAATAATCAAGTCCACCCAAGTGTCATACCCAGCCAAAGAAACAAGACAGGATCGATACACTCGATCCACCACTAAGGGCTCACCCACGGGTGTAAAAACATGCATAGGCACAAGCATACGATCACATACCAAATCAAACTCAGATGCAAAGTAGGCAGACACATAGGAGAAAGTAGACCCTGGATCAAACAATACATAATCATCTCGGTGGCAGACTGGAACAATACCTGTGATGACTGCATCAGAAGACTCAGCCTCGGGTCACCCCGAAAAAGCATAACATTGAGCTCCTCTACCACCACCAGTCGGAGCCGCAACTCTACCTCCACGCTGAGCCACAACACTACCACCTAATGCTCTACCACCCTTACCAGCTGACTGACCCCTGCCCCGACCTCTAGCCGGAGGCACTGAATCTCTCTCTAGAGCTGCAGAATAAGTACGCTAGGGCCCTGAATGAGTCTGAAGAGGACACTGTCGCATTAGATGACCCGTATCCCCTCAAGTATAACAAGACCTCGGAACAGTGATCTGTTGTGATGATCCAGATGAAGTACCACAGCTACCCTGGCCAGAACCATGAGATCTACGGGGCACCTGTCCCCCCTCGGCCGCTGGCATAGAAGCATGTACCAGCCTCTGACGCTAGAAAGAAGTACCACCTCTCTGAGAACCCCTGCCTCCAGACGAGGCACCAGAAAATTGACCACTAGAACGGGCCCTCTTGGAGTCTCCAAACTCCTCTCGAACCATCAACTCTGCCTCTTTGGCGATACTCACGATGGACTGGAAGGAAGCACCTTCACGGCATGATCTGAACACATACGATCTGATGGAGAAAGTCAAACCCCTCACAAACCTGCGGACCTTCTCCTCCTTATCAGGAATCACAGACGTGGCATGATGAGAAAGCTGACAAAAACGTGCCTAGTACTCCACAACCGGCATGCTACCCTGAGTCAAACCCTCAAACCTCAGCCTGCTCTCCTCACGCACGCTCCAAGGGATGAAACGATCACGAAGAGCACTAGAGAAAGCGTCACACTCAATCGGAGGAGAATCCACAGGCAGGGACTCCGCCTAAGACCTCCACCGCTCCCTGGCTGGGCCGCGGAGCTGGAGAGCAACAAAATGGACACCCCTCACATCCACCATCCTCACTGCCCCAAGCATCTCGCGGCACAAGGTCAGAAACTCATGAGCATCCTCACTCTTACCACCCTGAAACTGGGGTGGTTTCGTCCTCTGAAACCTCTCATAACACTTCTGGTCCTCCACTGTCAGAACTACATCTTGATCATCCTGTGCCCCTACAGCTGGCACGGGAACCAACGGTGGCTGACCCACCGGATCCTAAACAATCAAACCCTGATGCTACTCTAGGGTCTGTGCCCCTGCTCTGGTCTGTGAACCCTGAGGTGTACCTGCAGCACTCTGAGTAAAACTCTCTATCATTCCTAACATCCTCAATAATGTCTCCTGGAAGAACGGTGCTGAAAATCCTGGAGGGACCTGACCCTGGCCAACCTCAATCTGTTGCTCTGGAGAAGCCTCTCGACCATGACCTCTAGCAGGTGCCACTCCTCGGGCATGGCCTTTACCACGTGCTACTACACGAGCACGGCCTCCAACTCGGGCTCTACCCCGACTTTTGACAGGGGCCTCAACTGCTGCCTCGAGGACTGCCTCCCCTCCATCGCTCGAAACTGACGCTCTGGTTCTCGGCATCTGCCAAAACAATATGCGACACTCAGCACAAGCGATAGAACCACGCACGATAAGAGAGAATGAAATGAAAGAAGTTTCCTAACAGTCTTCATAGCCTCTCGAAGATAAGTACAGACGACTCTGTACCAATCCTCGAGACTCTACTTAGACTTGGCTAGAACACGTGAGACCTATGAAAACCTGGCTATGATACCATTTGTCACGACGCAAAACTGAGTGTGATGGCACTTGTCCTATCCCATCAGGACAAATCAGCCTAAAATCCAACTAGCGGAAGAATAACACCAATAACGAAAGAAATAGCTAAAAGCGGAAGACTTCATCTATAAAACCAATCCAAGGCTGTTTGTCACATGTACAAGCCTCTTTTATAGAATTTGAAACAAAAAAACTTCAAGTCTCGATGTCTGTATCTCAAATAGAACAAACATAAGTAAAAGATCAAGAGAGTTTGCCAACATCGAACAGCTACCTCTGAAGTATCCTTAGCAAGCCTCGGGGAAGGAAGAAGGGAGAACTAGCTCACGTTCCGAGCTCAGAACCTACACAAGTGTAGAAGCAAGGGTGAATACCAAACAACACGGTACTCAGCAAATCAACTAATAAAACGAGACAAATCTAGAAGAATCACGAAACCCTGACTTCCAACCGAACCTCCAATAAATACAACCTGCACAAAAACTTAGCCTAACCTAACAGATTTCCAATCCACTATTCAAATGATACAAATTAACAACAGTTCAACAATAGTCCAACAAAGAAGCTCAATTCAATATCAACAAGTACGTCTCAGAGTCATAAGGTACAACATAGTATCACAAAAGCAAGGATCAGACAATACAATGCGATGCAATGCCTAGTATAGAATGCATGTCTGTCCTACGATACACAATCACTGAATCTCAGACCGGTACCCATATGGGCCACATATGGACCATGTATCCGCCGGAACCATTGTCCATCGGCATAAATCATCTCTCACCGAAACCATTTCCCATCGGCATAAGTCATCACTGGCCACATATCCGCCGAAACCATTTTCCATCGACATAAATCATCATTGGCCACACATGGACCACATATCCGCCGAAACCATTTCCCATCGACCTATATCATCAAGTGTCTCATTATAGTGTTTCCAGAACCAATGCACACAAGCATGTTCACAAAGATAATGAGAATGAATGATAGTGCTCACAATCACAACGCAATTCATATCAATGCAAATCATGTCACACTATCAACAACAACAGTCAAAATCTCAATATCCACAACATATCAATGATGTCAATTGCCTATTCTCCATTCCTCTACTCATTTCATCACTAGTATGATCAATCGCTAACAAGATGTTCTCAAGTCTAGTCCCATAATCAACAATGAGCAAAATACATATTCAACACGTTCATAATCACATCGAGACTATCATAGCAATGCATCAAACTTACAACAATATCAAGTCCATGGCCCAATCACACGTTGGCCTATCACATTAGCATACAAGCCATTTTTATTAACCCCGCCGGTCATTATTAGATTAATTCATGCAAGAACTCACCCAATTCCTCAATCCCATTACTCCCCAACGCAATCAAGGAAGAAAGTCGAAATTCTAAAAGATTTACAAGGTTTTAAGAGTTCACTTGCCTTAATCGAATCGAAATCAATCAACAATAGGAGCTTTTCCCTTCCGTAGGCAATCCAAGGCAACACAATCTATTCAAATATAGAAACCCAATCAGAATTCGGGCCTAACAATGCCAAGAACATGAAATTCGAAAAGAAAAGGTAAAACAACTCAAAAATCTGATTTCGAAAACGATTTTTCAATCAGGGATTTCTTTCATGAAAATCACCCTCAATACCATAGGAGTCCAATGGTGAAAAACCCATTTGGAAAGGAAGCTCAAAACAACCCTCCATTCCCATTTTATCAAATTTTTAGAGTTCTTTCAAAATCACCAAAAACACATTTGAAAACCCCAAATTCCAATTCAAAATCATGTTAAAAGCATTGGGTAATCAAGGCCAAGGGTTAAAATCACTTACCCATACTGATTCCCACGAAAAATCCCTTCAAGAATCGCCCAAGAGAGCTCCAAAATAATGAAAATGGGACATTTCCCGAATTTACACTGTTCAGGTCAAATTTGTTCTCCACGAATGTGGCTCACTTAGCTCGCGAATGCGGAGGTCATCGGGACCAGTCTCCGCGAACGCGCCAAGGCTTCCGCGAATGCGGAGACTGAGAATCTTACCCTCCGCGAATGCGCCCTGGCTTCACGAAAGCGGAGGCCAACACACAATACACTCCGCGAACACGCCAGGTCTCTTTGCGAATGCGGAGGCCAAAATCTCGTGCACTAGATAGCAGCAAAATCAACAATTTCACAAGTCTCCGAATGGACCCACGGGATTCGTTCGGAATCCCGTGCACATAAACTAGATATGCAACCCTACAAAATTCGACGTTTTGAACTCAATGGAACCATCAGAATTTGGATTCGAGGTCTCCTTGACCTGGAACCCGATAAAACACAACAAAACTAACATAAGCCTCAACAACTCAAAACGTGCTCGGGATCTCTAAAAATTCAACCAAGGCCACCCTAGGCCTAAAATCATCCTCTGAATCCAACGGAGTTGTCAGAATCGATATCCGAGCATCGGATCTCCGAATGTTGACCAAAGTCAACCCTATGATCAAAATTCCACAATTTTCCAACTTAGGACCTCAAATCCACGAAACAGCCCCAAATATGACCCCGTCAACTCTCCTTGGACAAAATCCACATTCCAAAAGTGATGGAAATGACTGAATTCTCATCCGAGTCCCGAAACTCTTAATGACCTCTAAAACCACAAATTGCCAACTTAAGCCTTTAAAATCAAAACTTTTAAAAATTTTCATTTTTTACACAACTTTAACAAAACTAAACTTGGAAACATATCAAACATGACTCGGGACAACTCTCAGGAGGGGCAAAACGGTCATTTAGTAAAAATTACCAAAAATGACCTTCAGGATCATTACAAAGGGAATGTTGTTTTGTGTGGAGAGGCTATCAAATGCTCCTGATATTATTGATTCTTTCTAGATAGAATTTGAACACAAGAAACTTGTAAAATTGGACCATAGAGCTAATATTCTTTATTTCCTCATATGTATATCTCAATTAAAAAGTCACATGTACCTTTCTTGCCATAAGGAATATCAATTATTAATATATAGAATTGTAGTTGTTTGATAAAAAAATAGGAGTGAAAATACATGGTTCGAAGTCGTGACAGAGGCAGAAATTTTACTAAGGGATGTCATAATGTTAAAAAGAAAGAATAGACACACGTAGAGAAATCCAGGAGGTATGTATACATGTAGTATAAATCCATAAAATTAACATCTTGACATAGTTAACCAATATAATTTTTCGGCGAAAGGATGTCTTGACACCACCTACCATAAGGTGGCTAGGCCACACTGGTCCACAAAGAGTTTTTCTTTTTTGGAGAGGTCATAGATGTGAGCTGAAGAGGAATCGAGAAAGGTGATTAGATGAGATATGATATATTTTCAGCTTATTGAGGGCGTGATCTAGATAAGAAGATATGGAGGTCGAAGATTAGAGTAGGAAAGTAGAAGGTGATTGGGACCTTACTTTTATGTGGGAGAGACTGGGTGCTAGATTACTCTTGATCTCATCTTCTCCTAATCTTGTAGAATTATTTAGTATTTGCATAATATCTTATTTTTCTATTTGTATTATTACTTTTTTGCTTCATTTGCTTTGTTTATCTTGTTACTTTGTTGTTGCTATTTTCCATCCACTTCTTTCTTCTTTTGAGCCAAGGGTACGAGGGTCTATTGGCAATAGCCTCTCTATCTCACAAGACAAAAGTATGGCCTGTGTATATTCTACCCTCTCCAGACCCCACATACTTATGAGATTTCACTTATTAGTTATTATTGTCGTAAATGTAGTATAAACATTTGGAAAAACTACCTTATTAGACATACATCCATACCATATATACTAATTCTATCTATAATTTCAAATAATTGCATGTCTTACCACTAATTAAGAGTTTTCTATCATATATTGAGGAAGATACACCTAGATACATGTATTTTTGCTACCAGATACACTAAAATAGGGAGAGAGGCGAGTAAGATGGGGAAGGAGGCGAGTGATATGGGGAAGAAAATAGTCATGTTTCCCAAATACATAGGAGAGTGGCGAGCGATATGGGAGAGATGTTAGGGAGGTGAGTAAGATTTGTCTATGTATCTCAGATACATGTGAATCCACTTGGATACAATAATATATCTAGAACAAATTACACCTAATTTTGACCTCATGTATCCCGAGATACATGTAACTGAACACACCAAAATTAGGTAAGAGATGTAATATTACAAACTAGGGTATATCTAACTAATTAACTCCTAAAGTAGTGGGATTTTTGTAAGTTTCCCAAAACAGTTCTAATCTAACTTCGAAGCCGGGTCAATAATTTATGTAGGCCGCCAACAGTTTGAATATCAAATATAACAGACTTTTTTTTTCTAATTAAATTTCTGATTCCATCACTGAATAAATTAAAATTCACCGGCCCTCTTCATCTAGAGCTGGCATTCCATCTTGTAATTTTAACCTTCATTAATTAATTAAAAACCCCAATACATAAAGGAAAAAGTCCCATCACTCTTTAAAATTTGGAATATAGAGATTCTAAGGCATGTGTGGTCATAAAAATGTTATATAAGCATCCTGTTTTCTTCTGTGACTAAAGCCTCATATAACTACATATGTATACTTAAAATCACAAGTTAGCTTTTTTCACATATCTTTATTTTCTTTATCAAACTCCATATATATCCATTCATCAAAAAACGATAGTCCGATACACAAATCATCTCACGTTTACATTGTAAGATTTAGAAAAGAGCCAAATCCCTAGAAATATAATGTAAACAGTCTATCTTATTATAAGTATTAGTGTTATCTACTCAATCATGATTGTATAAAATAAAGTACAATTTAATGGAGTGTAAAGTCAACTTACATGACCTAGAGAGACCACTTAAGTAGCTATGAACGAAAATTTTTAATATGCATAAGGTACAACCAACAATAGTTGTATGCGGTACCTTAACTTTTGACAAGTGTTTAGTGGTCTTTTTAACCAGCACACACTCTTTCCTCAAATTACCCAATCTTTCCTTTTTCTTTTCAACACCCCTTCTCCTCATATTCCCTCCGTTCCTTTTTATATGTCATTCCTTTCTATAAATAGTTGATCCATAATACTTGTCATTTCATAATATCAATGCATAAGTTACCATATTCTTCCAATTATACCCTTGATAGAGTAGTAAATTAGTTTTGAAAATATATAATTTTACCAACCTAGGAAAACTAATAAGTAAATAATATTCATTGGAGTACTTTATACATTGATTAATTCACTCTCCATTCACTATTCTATAAAACCTTATTTTGAAAAAGAAATCTCAACAAACAAATTAAAAATAAAAGATGCAGAAAAAATCAAAAATAATCTTGAAAGTTGAAGCTTTAACATTTTTTTAAATTTTTTAGATCAATTGGTGAAAAACTTTGGCTCCAAAAATAAACTCAAAAATTTAAATAGTCATCCAAATGCATTTTAATTTCTGAAATCTAGCATATTCATCATTTATTGAAAAGTTGACTTAAGAAAATATTAAATAAGGGTAAAAGGGTAAAGTTTCTTAATTTCTTAATGCAAGTACAATCTAAAAATGTGACATATAAAAATGAACGGAGGGAGTAGTATTTTAATTTTTAGCTCCCCTTCTTGTCTTAATACTGTTAGATTTTTATTTTTCAGAAATTGAAGAGGGATAAATAAATTAATAATAATCCAAATTTTATCCCCTTTTTTTTCCTGTGCTCGCTAATATGATTAAAAGATTGAACTTTGTAAAAGTATCAATCTTCTTTCCTTGTTTATGTTTTTTTATTGATTTTTTAGATTTATAATTTAATTTTTTTTAATATAAGTGCAACATCAGTACAAAAGTTCAAAGGAAATTTTTAAAAATAAAAACTGAGTGACAAGTGATTTTAGAATACTTATAGGTGTGCTCTCACTTATTCATTGGTGAATTTTTCTTTGTATAGTTTTTTAAAAAGATTTAGTTATGATATACTAAGATATTTCGATGATAGTTTAATTAAATGATGATGAATAATTAAAGCTATCAAAACAAATCATTTTGAACATGAAATCTATTTTTAGAATCATCATAATGAAAATTACGAATCAAGCTAGAAGGTAAAGAAAAAAAAGTTGAATTCGGTTAACACCTAGACTACAAACAAAAATAGCAAAAGGTTAATATGCACATATACATAGATGTGTGTGTGAAATTGAATTTTTTTAAATAAATATACATATTGACAATTTGGTGTGATTTTTTTATTTATTTTTACTTAAAACCAAAATTAATTATGTTAGTTTTTAAAATTAATATCTTTTAAAATTAATATCAAATCAAGTAAAAAAAATAATTTGATTAAAATCTATTTAGTTTGACTTTTTGATATTCAGTGAACACCTTTTATTGTAATTTTAAATTTTATGTGAATTTTTTTGTTCGAAATTTATGTGTTTGAGGTACTCTTTGAGTTTGATTCAATTTTTTGAGATGTAAAATAAAAAATTTTAAAGTTTTTTTTTTCAAGGGTACTAGGATTAACTATGTTTTAGTTGATTTAATTGAGGGGTACGTGGATTATTTTTCTTCATTGATTTAGTTAAAGGGCACAATGATTAAAAGTTAGAGCTAATAAAATTAATTAGTAATTTATTTGAGGGGTACATGGATTATTTTTCTTCATTGATTTAGTTAAAGGGCACAATGATTAAAAGGAAGAGCTAATCAAATTAATTAGTAAAAGTACAAAGGAGTCGAAAGAGAGTTGTGAAAAATACAAGTGAAAAAGTAATAAATTGCAAAGATGGAAAGGATGGGAGGAAATTAAGGGGAGAGAGAGTATAGGGACCCATTAGACAATTGTCAAAATTTAAGGATATTCTCGTACAACTAGTGTTGATTGTGCCTCACGTTACATAAATCACATAGTGTAAAGATGAAATTACTATATATCCCTACTTTTTTTCTAATTACAATAATTCCTTAAAATTAACCCACGGATACATTAATACATTAATACAGATACATTATTAAAATAAGGGATTTTCCAATCCGGATATATTAGTGAAAGTGCGGATACATTAATACAGCAATCTGGATACATTAGTGAAAGTGCAGATACATTAATACATTAATACAGATACATTATTAAAATAAGGGATTTCTCAATCCGGATACATTAGTGAAAGCATGGATACATTAATACATTAATACAGATACATTATTAAAATAATGGATTTTAGAGATTTTTAAAAGATATAGGAAAATATGGAAAATAGTTTACTTAAAGATGTGTAATTTAGTAATTTTTCCTATTCAAATTTTTCAGCATTGAATAATCCAAGAAAATGTTTGGTCCTTTATTCTTCGTGTGCTTTATTATAACTATCCGAGAGACGTTATAATTATAGTGTTGATCTATATCTTCCATTTTTGGGTGTGTGTGTTATGTCTATGTAACCGGGACCTCTCATGAGAAATTGGATCCTAGAGCTGTGAGATGTGTCTTCACTGGTTATCCGACATCACAAAATGCTTTCTTTATGGTTATGAAATCGCTTTGATTGAAAAGCAAGTCGATGATGCCATAAGTCAAACGGGCGGGTGAGGCGAGAGTCCTTCACTGCACTCACTGGAGAGAGGGTAACATATCCTATATAGTAGTAAGGTGATTTATTCCCGTAAAGATTATAACACACAAGAAGACCCCTTACCGCTCCGTGGGGAGCGGGATGAGTGATACATCTAGCGAGCGCCGGTGAAGTCCTATTTTAAAAACTTTGAACGATTAATAAGAGCAAAACAAAGAATAATAATAATATGGACTAGGAAAATATCTATGTACTTTATGTCAAAAATATTGAGCTCAATTGATCCATCAAAATCTTTACTAGATTCTCCTCTTTACAGCTCAACAATAAGAATATATGGTTTCCTCTTAAAGAAAAACTTCAAAAAGATATAGATTTGGTATATTTCACTTTGTTAGAAAATTTTCACTTTATATGGTTGTCATTTTTTTTTTTTATTGTTGAGGGTCTATCGGAAACAGTGTCTCTCTCCCGCAAAGATAGGGATAAGGTCCGCATGCATCTTTCCCTCTCCATACATCACTTGTAGAATTACACTAAATATACAGGTTGTTGAAGTTGAAGATGAAATTTTGTTTGATTATACTTTTTCCAAAGGAGAGAAAGACATTTTATTTGGAAATATAAAGACCGAGTTGGAAAACATGTTATAAATTCGGAATTCAACTATAGGTGGAATTTAAAATTTTCATGGCGAATCAACCATTGATTCTCAAATAAAGTGAAAAATTATTCCAGAAAAAAAAATATTTTTTATGACCAAATGTGTCCTCAAGAGCATATGAAAGCTCTCTACTCATGAATATAAATAACAAGAGCTAGCTAGCTCCTCTACTCATAAAATATCATCCATCTCATGTAATAAACAAAATTGAACTTATTTATTCAGAAAAAATTCCAGAAAAAAACATGCCAAGAGATCCTCTAACAGTTTCTGGAGTTGTTGGAGATGTTGTGGATCCATTCACAAGGTGTGTAGACTTTGGTGTGGTTTACAGCAATAGGGTGGTCTACAATGGTTGTGCCTTGAGGCCTTCACAAGTTGTCAATCAACCTAGGGTTGACATTGGTGGAGACGATCTTCGCATTTTTTACACTCTGGTAAATTTATCGTTCTATTTTATATAATACTTTTTTTTTCTTTTTAATACATTTTAAAATCTCTAGCTGATTGAAATTGTTTAAGCAATTCACGTAATTGTTGACCTCCTATCAATTGATTATGAGTAGAAACATATGCAAAGGCTTCTAATTATGTGAATTTATGCTAGTTCTAATTTTAATTCACCGGCTAATTAAGTACCTCTTTTATGGTTTTTATTTGAAGTTGCGGACCTCACATTAATATAACATACTAGTTATAATAATAAAAATGTTATAAAATTGCATGTTTAATATTGCAAGTTTAAAGATATATTATATGTTTAAAGTACTATATATCTAATCAAACGACGTCATAGTTATGTTCTTCTCTTTTTGGAAGGTTATGGTGGATCCTGATGCACCAAACCCTAGCAACCCAAACTTGAGGGAATATCTGCACTGGTAAGTCATCCAGCTTATATATTATATTATATAGATAGATAGATAGATGGATATTCATTTTGTTTCCTTTTATCATATATACTTCTTATTTCTCTCAAATCAATCGTTGATAAAGAAGAAAAAATGTGTGTGAAAGTGTTATTTCATAAAATTATACTTTCTGATGCACAAATTAATCAAATTTCATACTTAAACACATAATTTAATCCCCCCCTCCCCCAACCCAAAACCTTTTTAAAAAAAAAATAATGTTTAACACATTATTTTTTTGATAGGCTGGTCACAGATATCCCAGCAACCACAGGGGCAACCTTTGGTAAGTGTTTTTACATTATTATCTAATGGCGGAGCAAGAAATTTAAATATTACACATTGTATTCACGCTATGTTGTATCCATATCATTGCATTTTCAATGTAGGACACTTAATAATGTATGAAATACAATTTATATCATCATCAAAAATCACCCCAACTCCCCTCACCACTAAACTCACTAGTATGTCACTTTATTTCTCACGTTGTGGATTTGAACCACTACTTCTTCCTTATTGTCATGAGCGGGGGTCTATCCTCCTCCTAGAATCTATAGCATTTTATAGAGATATAACTTATCATATAGTCTCAATCACGACTACTAATTAATAAAATAAAATTAGAAACAAAAAATCAAATGAAATAGTAGGTACATAAAATAAATTGCGCACCTAATGTTTCTAAATTAGTCCAAACTTTATATTTCACGATTGAAATAAAGAAATTACGCCTATTGAATTAATCTATTTTCTACTAAACTCAAACTCTCGTTATACAGGCAATGAAGTTGTACGCTACGAGAGCCCACGACCCTCGATGGGAATTCATCGTTATATTTTCGTGTTGTTCCAGCAATTGGGCCGCGAGGCCATCAATGCGCCGGACATAATCGATTCTCGTCAAAATTTCAACACAAGAGACTTTGCAAGGTTTCACAATCTAGGTTTGCCTGTTGCTGCTATTTACTTCAATTGCAATAGGGAGGGTGGTACCGGTGGTCGTCGCCTATAAATCACCCCCACCTCGGGGTGTGGTCCGTTCACGAATTAGATGTTTTGTGCATCGGATTTTCCTATTCTACTATTATTATTACTATATATAGATAGTATATATGTGAGTTGATGTTGTCAGATAGTCACTCAACTGATTGTTTATTAACTCATAAAATCATTTTTCTTTACGGAAGAAAGATGACTTTCTGAGATAATAACTAATATAGTTGAGTGATCATTTGAAAAAATCAACCATAATATATATTATATATATATATACCCCAAAAAATAAAGTCTTGTTTGTTATTATGTCTTCTAAATTTTATTACTGAAATTTTAATTTGTATGTATACGGAGTCTACGCGTAAAAGTGTAGATACTCATATTATGTATATATCTATTTGATAAAGTTTGGGTTTCTTATTATAATTCAGTTTAATGATATGTATATAGTCATTCATGCATAATTGACATTTTTTGCTCTATATATTAGGCATCTATTTGATCCTCCCCTTTGGCAATTTAAAGGCTTAAATTAATGTTTCTAGGAGTTTTATATGAGATTTTCGAGGTGGTACATATATGTCGAAAAGAGGCAAATCCAAAAATAACGAAAAATAAAAAATATCAAGTTTTGCTTTGATGTTTATTACTTAATCCACTGAAAGTCTTTCGAAAAGAACTTTTTAATCTTCACGAGATAGGGGTAAGGTTCACGTATATTTTATCTTCTCTACATATCATTTATGAAATTTCACTGAATATATTATTATTGTTGAAAAGAATATCAAATTTGATATGAATGTTATGATTCCTATTTTTTTTGTTAATGTACTGGATTTGGGTTTACAAGTTACATTTTCAATCTTTGTGCCTAATAATTTCATTTTTATGTTTTTTGGTTCCACTCGATGTCCCGATAAGATTTTTTTCCATTCTCAAAACTCAAAATTAAGACATTCGATTAAAGGTGAAGGGATTTCAACCATTCGACCACAACTCAGGTTAGGTCCTAATAATTTCAATTGCTTGGTCATCAATTTAACTATAGTAATTTGAGATGAATAGTGTTACGTTCATCTTGTCTTATATACTCATGCTAATTTACGTGACACACATTTTTTTTAGTCGATTTAAAAAAGAATAATATATTTCTATATTTAGTAATAATTTAACTTTAAAATATACATTTTATTCTTAATGAGATGATTTATAGTCACACAAACATCTATGAAATATTTTAGAACCACAATTTTTTTTTAAAATCTTTCTTACACTCCATAGCGAATCAAACTGCAATAACATACTCAGTAAAATCTCACAAAGTGGGGTAATTAGGAAGGTAGAGTGTAGACAACCATTATCACTACATCGCCGAGTTAGAGAGGTTGTTTCTGAAAGACCCTATACTCAAGCAAATCAAAGCAGTAATTAAGATAAAAATGATAGTGAAGAGAAACATGCCAGCTAATAGCAAATCAATGTAGAATATATATAAAGAAACTGTAACGTAACAACAACATTAAAGTACGATCACCTAAACACAATAAACCATAAATGATCCGTATCGAATCAAACAACATCACTTAAATTAAGATGATGAAAATAACTAAAATATATATACAAAGAAATCGTAACAAGAAGAAGATTCAATCACCTAAACACAATAAACCATAGATGATTCGTATCGAATCAAACAACATCACTTAAATTAAGACGATGAAAATAACTAAAATATATATACAAAGAAACCGTAACAACAACAATAAGGTACAATCATCTAAACACAATAAACCATAGATGATTTGTATCGAATCAAACAACATTACTTAAATTAAGACGACAAAAATAACTAAAATATATATACAAAGAAACCGTAACAATAACAATAAGGTACGATCATCTAAACACAATAAACCATAGATGATTTGTATCGAATCAAACAACATTACTTAAATTAAGACGACAAAAATAACTAAAATATATATACAAAAAAATCGTAACAACAACAACAAGAAGAAGATATAATCACCTAAATAAAATAAACCATAAATGATTCGTATCGAATCAACCAACATCATTTAAATTAAGACAATGAAAATAACTAATACAAACATGTGTAATATGATTGGTGTGCACTTGCAGTCTAAATTGACTTATTTTTATCATCCCAAATAAAAACGCCAAATATGCCAACTCAATCCTAGTGTACCCACTAGCTTAATTATAACCTATTTATTTGTTAGTTTTATTTTTCATCAAAACTATAGTACGGGAGAAAAATACGGGCGGATTCAACGTGTTACAAAAACTTAATTGCTAGCATCCTATATATTTTATTTTTTTCGGATCGTTTGATGGAGTGTATTAAAAAATATATATGATATAGACATATAGTATTAGCAAAGTTGTTTTTACAGAAGCTAAAACAAGTAAAAAAGTTTTCCAAAAATACTTTCGAAATATTAACCTAACACATAATAATGTTTTAATATTGATAGAAATATTTTTCAAATTGATTACCTAAATATAAACTGCAACTTTTCATATTCAAATTAAGCAGATTGTGAAAATCTGGCCAACACGCGATTTTAACTAAGCTCAAAATTTAATAAAGTAAAGAATACTTTTGGATATTATGATAAGTCATTTAATCTTGTAATCTTAAATATTTCATATGGAATATTAGATTAAATAATTGTCAAATTAGAAACAAGACATTCTTGATTTAATAAAAATAAAAATAAAACAACAAAATAAAATATAAAAAATATTAATTTGAAAATATTATATAAAAAGTTCATATAATCATATAAAATTCCTCTAGCAATAAACATTTAGGATTTAAAATCAATGAATTTTAAATATAAGTTTAGAATATTTTTCAAATATATACCACAACAAATACAAATATTTACTAGTCATTCACATGACTCGTACCAAACATTTCTAATTATTCCTTTCCCCCTATTTCTTTTATATATTTTTTTCTCATCTAATGTTCGATACTTGTATTCTGGCTTAATTAAATCTAAATTCATGTAGAAAATTCTACGTTGAGAGTATAATGATTGCTAAAGAAGGCCACCACAATCTTTATTGGTTTATTTATTTTAAGAAATTATTTTCTATTCGATGTCTAATACTCATATTAAAGTCCAATTAAATTTGAACTCGTACTGAAAAATTCTATATTAAGAGTAAACGCTTGTGAAAAAAAGACTTGGCCACAATTCTTGTCGGTCTATTTCGTCTTTTAAGTCTTTTCAACACATGTGAATGTTTTAAGGACCATTTTTTTCTTAATTAGGTAGTTTCTATAACTTTTTTTTTTAATTATCTTTTAACAATCATCTAATTTCATGTTACTATCTACTGTCATTTAACTAGGAATGGATTAATTACAAAGATATAATATGCAACTTGTCCCTTTGGATACAGCAAATACGTGTTCTTTTAAAACAATGAATTAATATTGTATAATACTTTCTTCGTTTTAATTTGTTTGTATTACCTTTTTTTTTAGTTTATTTTAAAAAAATGATGTCTTTTTTTTAGATATAACTATTTAATTTTAATTTCCACACGACATGTTTAAGACTAGAAGATTAAAGAACATTTTAGTATATTTTACACATTTTTAGCTTAAGACCACATGATTCAAAAGTCGTCTTTAAATTTTGTGTCAAACAAAATAACGAAAAATGGTCAAAACTATCTTCCATTAATATTTTAGTTCAAAAATATCTCTATTGTTATTTTGGGGTCAAAAATGCCCTTTTCTAATAAACATATTATTTCTTTTCCTTTTAAACACATTATTTTTTTAATAAAATATTATTCTTCTAAAACCTTTTCCTTATTTTATTTTCCTATTAAAATCCCTTTAACTAATATAAAAATGGAAAGTAAAATATATTAATTAAAATAATCTTATATATATATATCACAATAATCTCATGATTTGATTTTCATTTAGATAATCATTTCCAATCAGATCCTTGTCATTCACACATATGATATGAATATAAAATATGATATGATCCTTCAAGAAAATAACTAATTATTTGTGAAATATCAAATGTTGAATACCAGCAAATCATTATACAACTTGTAATGCATGGCAGCTTAATTGCACTGGTATTGTCCATTTTGGTCTAATTTGTGGGACCTCAAGGTTTTGTCTCTTGTAAGAAAAATAAAAAATCATACACTAGCTAGTAGAGCAACAAGTTGAATGAAAAAATAAAATGTCCTACAGTTTTTTTTTCCATATATAAATGAACTACTTCAAGGTCAAAATCCACACACACTTTTAATTTGTATACACAAATTCAAAAAAAAAAAAAAAATGAGTGACCAATCATACGAACCATTATTATTAAATCGAAAAAATGCATCGAAAACGCTCGATGAGACGATAGAAAGGTGCATTGGTGAATTTGGATGGGCACAATTGTTACAATCCGTCCTCGTATCTCTATCGTGGGTTTTCGATGCTCAGCAAACATTCATTAGTGTCTTCACAGACACACATGCTGTTAATGAATGGTCGTTACAAGGTGTGAGTTCAGTTCTCAGTGGATTACCAGCGTCTTCATTCTTCATAGGTTGTCTTATTGGAGGTTTAGTATTATCTACTTTGGCTGACACAAAACTTGGACGGAAAAACATGTTGGTTTTTTCATGTCTTGTCATGTCAGTAGCAGGAACCATAACATCAATTTCAACAAATATTTGGATTTACTCATTTTTGAGGTTTTTAAGTGGATTTGGAAGGGCTACTATTGGGACTTGTGCACTTGTTTTGTCAACAGAGTTAGTAGGAAATCAACGGCGTGGACAAGTTGGTATAATTGGTTTTGTTTGTTTTACCATTGGTTTTCTTTCATTGCCAATTATTGCTTTTTTGAATAAAGAGTCTTCATGGAGAGTGTTGTATCTGTGGACATGTCTTCCAACAATCTTGTACTCAATTTTGGTACATTTTCTTGTTTGTGAATCACCAAGATGGCTTTATGTAAGAGGGAATAAAGAGGAATTTGTGTCAACTTTGAAAAGTATTACAACAAGGAGTAGCTTGACTTTGAGCTTCTTTGGCTCCTTCTTTGAATATGAAGATCAAGAACATAATGTAAGTTACTACTCCCTCGATCAGTTTCAGTTTATTTGTTTTACTTTCCTTTTCAATCCTTTTAAGCAAGAATGTTACTCTTTACGTCCAATATTCTATCTTTACTATCACCAAATGTTTATTGAAACACACATCATGAACTATCGGTTATCCTGAAATATCATCATCGTTCAGGTATAGGAAAAGGGAACCAATGATAGTTGATGTGTGTTTCGATAAACAATTGGTGATAGTTCAAGTATGAAACTCAAAAAAATGAGATATTTCATATTTGTGTTTTTTATTCTTCACTCTTTTCTTAAAGTATGTGTGGAATCAAACTAATTAATACAAGCAAATTGAAATACATGGAGGGAGTACTTCATCATTAATGTGTTCAAAGTTCAAACCCCTCTCTATTTTTTTGAGCTTTTTTCTTTTCTTTTTTGTGCTTAAACTACATTTGAGCAAGTTATATATATCGTCATTGTAAGGAACTTTTACCTGTTGTAGCAAGTAACTTATCTTATTTTCTAATGCAGAACTCGAACGAGTCATCAACAATCAATCTCTACTCGGCTATCAAGATGTTGATCGAAAAAAATTGGGCTTTTAGACGACTTATATCGGTTATGTTGGTTGGTTTTGGTATAGGAATGGTATATTATGGGATGCCATTAGGTGTTGGAAATTTACCTTTTAATCTATACCTAAGTGTTACACTTAATGCACTATCAGAATTGCCATCATCAATAGTAACATTTTTCCTAATTGGAAAATTAACTAGGAAAAAATCACTATTAGTATTTGCTATGTTAAGTGGAATATGTAGCATAGGTTGTGTAATAGTTAAAAATGATGATTTTAAAGTGTTACAAATGGGGTTTGAACTTTTTTCATTTTTTAGTGCATGTACTTGTTTTAATGTTTTGTTAATTTACACTGTGGAATTGTTCCCAACATGTGTTAGAAATTCAGCAGTGTCAATGGTGAGACAAGCAATGGTTCTTGGTGGTGCAATTAGTCCAATGTTAGTAGCTTTTGGGAGGAAAAATAGATGGTATTCTTATGGAGTTTTTGGGATTTGTATAGCAATTTGTGGATTGTTTGTGTTGTGTTTGCCAGAAACTAAAGGAAGGACATTGAGTGATACTATGGATGAAGAGGAGTACAAGGAAAGTGTATTTGTTTGCTAATCAATGTTGTAAAGTATGGCATTTTTTTCAATAAAATTTTAAGTCGAGGGTTTATCAGATTCAGTCTTTCTATCCCACAAAGGTCTGTGTACACCTCATTCACCCCAGATTTCACTTATGGAATCATACTGAGTTTGTTCTTGTTAATTGTTGACATTTTTCAATAAAATTTTGAATCGAGGGTCGTTCACATTCAGTCTTTCTGTCCCACAAAGGTAGATGTTAAATCTGCTTACACTTCACTCATTCCAGACTCCACTTGTGGAATCACACTGAGTTTGTTCTCGTTGTTGACAATTTTTTCAATAAAATTTTGAGTTGAAGGTCTATTAGATTCAGTCTCTTTATCCCACAAAGATAGATGTTAAGTCTGCATATACCTTATTCACTTCAGACTCAACTTATGGAATCACACTGAGTTTGTTCTTGTTGTTGGCAATTTTTCAATAAAATTTTGAATCGAAGGTCTATCAAATTCAATCTCTCTATCCCGCAAAGGTAGAAGTTAAGTCTGACACAACTCACTCAACTTAGACTCCATTTATGGAATCACATTGAATTTGTTCTTGTTGTTGGTATTTTTCAATAATAAAAACGTATAGCATGTAATTAGAAAATGACAAGATGAGAAAATGGTCTAAAGCCCCTCCAACCTATACCCGAAATTCCAACTACACACTCTAACTTCAAGGGTGTCATATCACCCCTCTGAACATTTTATTTCTATATTTACTATACACTTGAGTGTTGACCTGTCATAGGAGGTGAGAACACCTCCTCTAGGCGCGTTAGAAGAGAAGAAAACGTTATTTTCTTATTTTTAGAAAAAGAAAAAATGGTCATCAATGAAACAGAGTACCATATTACAAGTTTCCAGAAACTAATCAAAAATCCCTAATTACTCCATCAATTAACAAGCTAAAACCATGAACACAAATCAATTACTCAACAATGCCATCGTCAATTTTCACCTGTTTCTTCCTCTGATGTATCGTTGTCATCACTTTCTCCTTCATTTTCATCACGAACCTTTGATGATGTAATAACATCGTCGTCATCAACAGTATCATCAGGCTCTCCTTCATGTGCCCACTCATGCTCAGCACGAACCTCTGCTTCTTCCTCTGGTGTATAATCACCAGTAATATTAAAAATCTTCCAAACAACATTCACTGATTTGTTGTTAATTCTATCAGCAATCGTCTGGCACAACAGACTCATCAAACCAGCAATGTGAAGGAAATTAGCAGTGTATACAATCAGAGACAATTTTTTAATGCTCATCTTAACGAATTCACTGTCAAATTCTTTCAGTTCTTCCTCGCTACAGCCAGTCTTCTCCGCGTGCTTCATCAGGTAATCGATAATTTTAGTTAGGACTTCGCTTTTGATGTTCACGAGGAATGCCTGTGTAACCGTCCTCTACCATGTGTTTGATGGCTCCAGATTGAACGGCGATGGATGCTTCGACCTGAAATTCGTCGCTGTCGGAGGATTTCAAGGTCAGAATCTTTCTCTCCTGCGGTTCTGATGATGATGGTGTCATTGATTGATGTTGAATTTCTGGCGCGGTGATGATGATGACGCCATTGATGGTGAATTTGGGAGAAATAAGAAAACCCTAGAAAAAACCCCCCAAAAATTGGAGTCGTTCAATGTTTAGGAGGGAAAAGAAAAGGTTGCAATGGGGCCCACGCGTGAAATGCACGTAAGTCAATATATTTGATTTACGTGTACAGGTCAGCATTCAAGTGTGTAGTAAATATAGAAATAAAATGTTCAGAGGGGTGATAGGACATCCGTGAAGTTGAAGTGTGTAGTTGGGATTTCGGGTATAGGTTGGGGGGGGCTTTAGACCATTTTCTCATGACAAGATTGTTGCTTTGTTTAGTGAGGAGCTTTGCTGGTTTTGGAAGGTGGACTAATGTTTTACTATAATTAGAATTAATAAAGCACTTTCTAGAATTTAGCGTATAGAGGGACCTTATAAATAAAATAATTTTTATTTTTATGGGTTACCTTTTTTTTTTCACGAAAAAGGACATCTTTTTGAAATTTTATCTTTAATGAAATATATTTAAGATCGCAAGTTTTAAGTATAATTTATGTGTACATCAAATGTCAATTTTGCATTCTTTCATAAACTCCACACTTAAATTAAAAACAATCAAGAAAATATAATTTTTATTCAAAAAATAACGCAAATTAATTGTGTACGATTAAATGGAATATGCAATCAAACTACAAGTATGAGTAAATATTTAGATTTCTTTTTTTTTTTTAAAAATAAATAATAATAAAAATATTTAGATTTCTGATACAACTCGATTCATGTAATAATCTTGTCTAAAACGCGTTAATAATAATATTTCATAATATTAAGAGTTATTAACAACAAAACAGCCGTCTTAGCTCAGTGGTAGAGCGCGTGGCTTTTAACCACGTGGTCGTGGGTTCGATCCCCACAGACGGCGATTTTTTGATTTTTTGATTTTTCTCTTTAGTTGCTTTTCGATTTTCAAATAACTTAATAGAATTTCTCTTTAAAAAAAAAATTTCATCCTTTGTCAAATTATAATCTTTTTATTATGGTGGATATAATTTTCTTGGATTATGAAAAAAAAAATCTTGAAAGTTATAAGGTTTAATCAAGTGAATATATATATATATATATATATATATATATAGAGTTCAAGCAAAAATCTCACAGTTATATTTCTTTATAAGATACAATAGTAAAAAAGTAACATATTTTTCTAATACTAAATTGCATACGAGATAATAGAGTTTTATCTTATATATACCAACAATGAGCAAAAAATTACACTATCATACCACCAAATAGATATCTATAGAAAACATTCCAACAGAAGTAGAATTTATAATTTTAAAATTAAGGTAGGTTACCTGCTACAATAAGTAAAAGTGACGTGATAATGTGAAAATTCTTTACATTATCGACATAAACAAAGTTAAACGTGAGAAATATACATGTATACTTACATACCCCGGTCATTGAAGTTGCTATTTTAAGCGTATAACCGGATACGACTAGTTATTCGTCTACGACAAATGGGACAATCTGTCAATTTTGGAGCACATTCTCTGCAAGTCTGCATTCAATTGATCATCAAATTCATTAAAACCATACAAATAGCGAGTTGATTTCTCATATGGTCACTCAACTAATAGTTATTATCTTAGAATCAAGAAGAAACGTGACTTTCTGAGATAATAACCGTTAGTTAAGTGATATATACGAGAAATTGATGGAGGAGAGAAAAGAAAATCATCCTATAAATTGCATAGTAGAGAAAAGGAACTCACCATGTGTCCACAACCAAAAGCCATATCCTTAGTGCCAGTTAGACAAACTGGGCAAGCCTTTATTGTGAACAAAGAAAAAAAGAGATCAATAGCCCAAACACTCAATTAGCAACAACATACCCAGCGTAATTCCAAAGGTGGGGTTTCGGGAGGGTAGTGTATACGTAGACCTTACCCCTACCTGGAAAGGTAGAGAGGTTGTTTCCGATAGACCATCGGCTCAAGGAGAAGCATTTCAAAGCAGTTCGGAAAAAAAAATAACATAGTGAAGAAGTCATGGAAAAATACTTAAACAAAAATGACAAAACATACTTAAAAGGAATAGTAAATACAACAAAATAAAACAATAAATAGTAACAGAACTCGAATAACAAGAAACTACAAGAGTAAGACTACAACTACTAGTATGAAAAGATAAGCGAGACAACACTTAACTACAGACTACCCTAATCCATGTCTAAGGTCTCTATCACTCAATTACCTCACAAAAAGAGAAATCGCATGTTCAACATGAGAAACACCAAAAGGCAGTGTAAAAATCTCAACGTTCTTATTATTAAGTGGAAACATGAATCGAAATTTTGCGTATAATTTTAAGACCAAGAAATATTTAAGGTCTTACTTGATTCTGTTCATTTTGCGGGGATCCTGAAAAACTGCTTTGATGTCGAGTTGGGATTGCCATACGGCGACTGTAAGGAATTGGTGGCGGCCTTGGAACTATCTTCTTCGCCTTACCTGTCCTTTTTCTATACAAGAAAATTACAAGATAAGTAACAAGTACAACCAAGACAGTTATTGAGAGTATTGATTAGCTTCAAGAACATTAGTGATATTGTAGCAAAGTTTCATTTCCCACATATCCATCAGGACATTTATATTTGCTATACTTGAGTCGAGGGTCTACCATAAACAGCCTCTCAACCTTCACAAGGTAGGGGTAAGAATTGCGTATATCCTATCCTCCCAGACCCCACTAGTGGGGATTACACTAGGTATGTTGTTGTTGTAGTTAAATTTGTTACTATTACATATTTTAACTTCTCTTATCATCGTACTGTAGTCAAATGCTAATAAAAACGACTACCATCACTTAGTAACGAGCTGGTACTCTGTGTTCTCTTACTTTTTAGTGTTCTGTGATTTTTAATTAAAATTTTTATTATACATAGGGAGGGGGAAGAGAGAGGTAGCGAACCACACGAATAAGGTGAAAGTTCAGGTAACCGACTAACGAACTTACCATGATTTCCCGTCTTCTATGGTTTAAGATCACATTTTTAGGACTAAAACTAAGAAGACGAAAATGTCTACTTCATGATATAAGGCATTTTATTCAATAACAAATATAAATTGATGTGAGGTGCTAATAGTAAAGCTAGTAATGTGTTCCATACCCAAGCAGACCAAGTTCTCTAGCTGCTTTATATTGGATAGGGATCTCCATGAGTGCAGCAAGAGCAAATGCAGCTTCTTTTTCCGAATCATTTGTATTTTTTTTCATGATAGCGGTAAAATTCACAAACTGCACGTAGAAAAAGATTGTAAAAACTAATGTCTACTTCTATTGACGATTCCATATGTAACTTAAAAGATATTATAATTATACCTGAAAATTATCAAACTCGCGAGCAGGTATACGGTCATCAAATTTTTGCATGTCTTCCCAAGGTCCGTCACCAACTCCAACAAGAACAATAGAGAGAGGATACATGCTGGGAACAAATGCTAGATGTTTCAGAATTTTTTTTGTAAATAATTCTTTTAGAAAGTGAGTTATCAGAAAACATTTTAGGACAGTGTCCACAAAACAATTTTCTCAGAAGATGTCTCTTTGCAAAGATCAAATATATTACTTTGCTCCAGAACATGCAATAACAAGTATTTTCCTGCACATCATTGGTTTATTGTTAATTTGTTACTACTTCACAACACATTGTTCCACGGTAACTTTCAGTTTCATATAGCTGAAGGTTTCGACAGCCCAAGGCAACCTGACTGATCTGCATTGAGTGGTTTGAAAATGAATTACAGCAACAAGAAAATACATCTCTGCCATTATACCTTGCAGTAACGATAGATTTAATAGTGTTTTCTTCTTGTGAGCTGAGTTCCGAATCACTGGTATTGACACTCCTGGTAACCTACAGGACAAGAGAAAGTGTCAACAATTTACGGCGAGAAGTGTATGACTATCAGTAACAAGGTTCCACGTATGTGCGTGTGTGTTTATGCATGCAGGTGAGTTTTGTTTGATTAAGGGCGGGGTAGAGATAGAAGCATTTAAGAACCTGGCCATCAGCGATGATAACCAAAACATGGTATTGTCCACCAGTTCTCTCAACTATATCTACTGCAGCATCTACAACTGGCCCGTAAGACGTTGGCCCTTGAACATAAAAGGACATAATCAGGACGATCTCATTGACGTGGTTTAGACAATAGGTTGCTACGTTAAAAAGAAAAGGTGAAATGAAGGAAGTGATTTGCATAACTCTGCAAATTAGAACAGAAGGATACCAGATAATTGCAGATTTGGAACTATTTTCTTGTAGCAAGCTAGGACTTCTTCAAAGCCATGGCAAGGAGAGTGATCACTATGAAAGCTAAACACGTCTTGATCATGAGTGGTCGCTAGAACCCAAAAATGAAAAAGGAGTTTGACGGCAAAACAAAAAGCCAACAGAAGATCAAAAAGTCAAACATGACAGTGAATGCTGAAACAGCAGAAAAGTATTGTTGCATGCAGAAATTTTAGGGAATGGAACGTACCATCACCAAACCCAAAACAAGGAATTAAATTGTCTTCATCAAAGGGAGACAATGTCTTTCCAATGATAGATATGGCTTTCTCATATGGATTGACTGAGTTGCCTATTGCATGCAAGCTCTTGTTGTTGAACGAAACTTTACCTTCAGAAAGAAAATAGATAATTTTACCTTCAGAGTAAACAATCCAAAGAACATCTAATCACACAGAAAAAGTTGAAAACAGTACAGTCGACCGGTGAACTAGCAAAACTATGATGAAAGCTGGATAAATCAAGTTTCATTCTATTTGTTCTCGGGTATTCGACTTAGCACAAGCTGTTTTCATTGCCATAAGCATCAGGAAGATCTAAATTTTAATGGTCACAATACACCAGTCTAGTCAAAGGCGCACTTTAAGCGCGCTTAAGCCCTTAAGCGAGGCTCAAAACGTGTTGAACGCTTCGCCTCGCTTTATGTGCGCTTCGGTGTCATCCTAAAGGTTCTTAGGCAAACTTTTCCTTGCCAATGAGCCTCCTCTAAAGAAGTGACACTAAGCAATTGGTATTTCACTTTATCATAATTTTTTACAATTTCTTTGGTCATATATTTGTCATTCATATTTATAATTATTAGTCTTGAATTAAACATATATATTTGTATTTTTTTCTCCCTTTGTGCCTTTTTTCATTAAAGCCCACTCTTTATTTGCGCTTTGGGCTTAAAGCCCCAACGAACCTTAGAGTTTTTTTGTGCTTTTTGCCTTTACAACTACCATATGCTATACCACACGGGGATTTATACTCAACTGACATAGTAATTCAACTGCTCCACTAACCTGTCCATTCGTTACTTTTCGTGAAATCTATCCCAATAATCAAATTTGATGACTCTAACCCAGATTCTCGCAGGGCTACAGTGACCTGAAAGTGAAGTGGTGATTCAGAAATATTAGATTTACAGCAAGCAACAATATATTAATAAACGGACACTTATACCTAACAGTAAACAGCTGCAGTATAATGGATAAATAGATGAAATGTTGTTGTCCTTCACCGGATTTAGTCCTTTGACATTTTGTGAATTTGACACTGAATATACAGAAGCCTAGTGTTGCCATGAGCTCAATTTACATTCTACAACTCCGCATTTTGTAAAACGATCTTTAGATTGCAGCCTCCCGAAATGTCCATCCCGAAAAAGGAAGTACACATAAATTCTCTGTGAGATCTCCTAATACCCCTAATCTTATTCTTTTTACATGTCTGAATGATCAGAACCAGAATCAATGCTTAGTTTCATCCTTAACCACAATTTTGACCCTTGACTAATCGTTTCGACTTTCGTAGTTTACATCTAGCAATACACTGCATAAAAAGCTCCATACACCATAGGTTTATAGAGATATAATCATGTGCATTGTACATTAGCATTTTTTCTATCAAGCTTTTTAACTTGTATTAATAGAGATAAGGGTGTATTATAACTATCAAATATGAGTTTAGAAAGAAGTTGCCAACTTATTACTCCCTCTTTTATTCCATATTTTTAGTCTGATAAAAAAAAACTCCGTCTGTTTCAATTTGTTTGTCTGGTTTTGACTTAGCACGAAGTCTAAGAAACTTTTGTATCTTGTGGTCTTAAACTAAGGACATGTAAAATGTACCCAAATATCTTTTAATCTTTTCATCTTAAACATATTAACATATCAAGTGGAAAGATGGAATTATAGAGTTGTCAAAAAAGGAAAGAGACGTTCTTTTTTAAATGGACCAAAAAGGAAAGTAAAACAAACAAATTGAAACGGATGGACTAATCTTGTGGTCTTAACCATGATATGTGAAAAACTGAAATTAAAGAGTTGATTAAAAAAAGACTTTTTTATAATAGACTAAGAAGGAAAATAGAAGAAATAAATTGAAGTGGAGGGAGTAATCTTGTGATTTTAAACAGAGGCGTATCCAGGATTTCGGGATGATGGGTGCACTATTATGAAAAAGTGGATCTAATCGGTTTGACATTTAGGTTCTTATCATTGAAAGCAGTTAAAATTTTAAAATTATAGGTCCAAAATTGAAATGCTTAATTAATTAAAACGCCAAAAGTGCTATCAATAACCACTTAGAGAGGTGTTACTCAATCTTAGAAAGAAAAATAAAACAAGATAAATATAAAATTCAAATATCTAACCTCACTAAGAGGTGCACCCAATCATCATCGCATTAAATAATACTTCGAGTGTGGGTTCACACATCTATATTTGACAAAAAATTAAAAAATATAACACTAGCTACTATAAATGATTTCGGGAGGGGAGCATGGGTTCACGTGAACCCGGTGACCCCCTCCTACATACGCCTCTGATTTTAAACATGTCATGTGAAAAAGTTGAAATTATAGAGTTGTCAAAAAAGGAAAGAACCATTATTTTTTTTATAACCGTGGTGTCGGGGCCAGCTTGTGTACCTCGATTAATTCCACAAGATGTGTGCCACCTCCCACCAACAACATGTGTCAAGTAACTCTATCAACCAAGGTTAAGACAAATGAGAAGAAATCACCCAACATTTTTTGTCCGTGCTAGGAAAGATTCATTATTTCTTTTATGGATTAAAAATTTAACTAAGACAAAGAAAATTGAAACAGAGGGAGTAATACATTTTAAGCGGGAGGAGAATTATTACGTTTCATGTTCAAATCCGAAAACAAAAACACAACGTAATTTCTTTCCATCTGTTAAAACCTTGCAGAGACAGAGGTTACCTAGTACGTATTATCGTAAGAGATAGCAGATACCCGTAGAATTAGTCAAGTTGTAGGCAACCTAACCCGAACACCTCAATTATAAAATAAAAAAAAACTTTTTAACTTGAAAAAAAAAATCCATTTTACACTAAATGACATCCTCTAATAGTATAAGAAAGTGATAAAGACGTTTTTAATAAAAACAAGGTTTTAGATTTTTATGTTTTTTAAACTCCATATCTAGTAAAATACATTGCTCATCTCGATGCACAAAACATCCCGTTTTAGCAGAGTTCAGAAAAAAAACCGCCTACCCTCACAGCATTAGTAACTGCTTCTACAGCTCGAACATATAGTAGCATAAATTAAAGAGGGAGAAACAAAACCTGATCAACTGATTTGTAATTATCCGGAATATAGTAATATTTGTTCTTCTTATCATTCATCATCTTTTCCGTTTCCTTTTTACTGCAATTACTCGAATCCTTCTTCGATTTCACAGAACCCGAACCGAAAGACAAATTCCTCACCGGAATTGAACTAAAATTCTCACTAATTGAGGAATGAGAAGAAGAAATCGAGCGACTCCTTATTCCCCTTGAAGAACTGCAATCACTACCACTTCGACTACTCTTTTTATGAAGTGTAGATCTGAAAATGTTACCCATTTTACTTCATTTGAGTGAATATATGGAATTTGGCGACCTTTAAAAGGAGATAAGGAAAGGAAGGAAGGAATTTGATTCTTGAAGAACTGCAATCACTACCACTTCGACTACTCTTTTTATGAAGTGTAGATCTGAAAATGTTACCCATTTTACTTCATTTGAGTGAATATATGGAATTTGGCGACCTTTAAAAGGAGATAAGGAAAGGAAGGAAGGAATTTGATTCTTAGTGCTGAGTGGAAGCCATTGGATTAGATTGGTGGAGCTAAAAGGTACCGTACGCCATTAATAAATGCTTTGAGTATTGTTGAAAGGGAAAGTGGTTCCTCCATTTGTTTCCACGAAACTTACACTAATGGCGGAGTTAGATATTTCGATATAAATTTGCAAATTTTTTCTTATCTATGTTAAAGATGTGCAAAATCAAATATACACTCATAATGACTAACATTTAACCTTTATACACTATATAATTTTTTGGCCGAACACCCGTCGCTTAAGGTGGCTCCGCCCCTAAGTCTTACACTGTTTAAAGTGTGATTAATACTCATGTCCTTTATGGAGGGAAATCGTCAAAAATAAATACGAGGGCCGTCTCGACTATATCGTTTGGTTTGAATATGAGTTATGATGAGATAAATTATGTTGGGATAAGCTATGTTGGATTAGTTATGATGAGATAAGTTGTGCTAGGATTATTTCTTATTAAGTGTTTGGTTTGTTGTATTCAAAATAATATACATTGCATAAATTTTAAGAACAAGTTATTTGTTTACAAAATTACCCTTCACTTTATTTAGTTTTTTATATTTTTTTATAAGCTTTAGTAATTCATTTTTTAAAATGAAACTTTCATTTTATTTAGCTTAAATATTTTTGTTTATGCATTCCATGATAAGTACCATATGTATTTAAAAATAAAACTTTTTTCTTATTTAGCTTAAAAATAGAACTTCCCTCTTAAGTTTGTTAAAGTGAAAGAAGATTTATGATAAATCAAAATATAAATAAACATAAGAATTAGTCAAATAAATTCATAAATAAAAATTATATTTATATAGTGTAATTTTTTAATAGAAAAATATGAATACTTATCTTAAAAATAAGGAGCAGTAAATATTATTATACATGGTATTAAAAATAATGTAAATATACATAAATGTGAAAAATGGTGTATAAAAAGGGTTTAAAGGGGTATATTTGTCATTTATCTATTTTATCCCGTGATTACTATACCACCAAATGGGAGGGATAACTTATCCCGGTACTAATTCCTAATCCCGGGATAAGTTATCCCAAGTTTTGCAACCAAACAAGAAAATAAAGAACACTTAAAATTTATCCCGAGGTAACTCCCCTTATCCATCACACCAAACGACCCCTACATCATTAAAATAATGAGTTGATGTATCAATTTTTTAGCACGTCAATTGATCTTTCAGAATTAACTTCTCTACTTAAGATAGTGAGCGGTAAGATTTGCATTAATTTCACTTGTAGGATTTTTACTAGATATATGTTTTTCTCTCTGTCCACTATACTATTTTGGTATGTTCAACAATACTTGTCCAGTTTATGAAATCATTTCTCTATTACATTTTTCAAGACATGTATTTATTACTCCATCTGTCCAACAATAGTTGTTCACTATTGACTTGGTACACTCTTTAAAAATAATAAATAATAGGGGTAATATTACTGTTTTATCCTTTGACTTTATTAAATTTAATGCTTTGAAAAATGTGTTAGATGATAAATAGTACTCCCTCTGTCCAACAATAGTTGTTCACTATTGACTTAGCACACCCCTTAATAAACAATAAATAATAGGGGTAATATTACTGTATTATCCTTTGACTTTATTAAATTTAATGCCTTGAAAAATGTGTTAGATGATAAATAGTAAAATAGACACAAAAGGTAAATTATCTCTTGATTTTCTAAATTGGACAATTATTGTTGGACAATTATTTTTAGTATAGTGGACAACTATTATTGGACGGAAGGAATATTTAATAGCAAGGGTAAAATAGATACAAAAGGTAAATTATCTCTTGATTTTCTAAACTGAACAAATATTGTTGGACAACTATTATTGGACGAAGGGAGTATATTCAAAGAGTGATATAGTAAAATTACCCTTCTATTTATAGTTTCTTAAGAAATGTGCAAAGTCAATAGTGAACAAGTATTGTTAGACAGGGGAAGTATTGTTGTATTTAATGTGGAGATTATTGTAATAATTGATAAATGAAATATTTAGGTATTTGTACTATCCTCTTACGGCTAACTATTTTGTTGCCTCGTTTGTATTCTAATCATTAATAAGAATCAACGTTATTATTCTTATATTTATCTTTTTTATTTCTATTTCATTATTATTATTATCTTATTATTAAATATTCTTAAGTCTTTCGAATGGTCAAATCTTTTGTATTATGCAAAATTTATTATTGGCTGCTTACATAAACATCAAATTTATTTCTTGGTGTCTTTTTCAAATTTCAAATATGATAATAAATGAGTACTATTTCAATATTATTATATCAACTTATTAAATTCAACGCAACACATTTTATAAATGCTCCATCCACCCCAACAAAAGTTTCCAGGAAACTACAGTTGTGATAAATGCTCCTGTTCTCATAAGGTCATGGTAATTATATGGAGGAAAATGGTTCAAATTTGTTCTCTAATTATTTTATTTGTTTATCATCTTTATTTTTATGAGTATTTTTTTCGTATGTCAATAAATTTTTTAAATTTATTTTTACTTATTTATTATGTTAAAATAGAATTTCACTTTTAGTTATCACTTACCTATCAAGAAAAGATAAATACTCTAATTTTTTTTTCATGTTTTATCCTTAGCATTAATTATTTATTGTTCAAATTATTATTTTCTTAATGGATGTATCAAATCCAAATGTTAAAAGTTAAAATTAATGAAGGGCATATTTTTTCTTTCATATTTTACCTTCAATATTAGTTACTTCTTTTCCACAATATTTATTGATTGTGTTCAAACTTTGAACCACTATAAATAACTTTTGAACGTTTATTAGCTAAATCAATTTTGACTCATTCAAATTTTATTCAATTTGTCTGTTTATCACCCTTCACAAGAAATATAATATGTTCTTATGAATTTATTATCAACATGTGACGTTGCAAGAAAAGAAAATTTTATACAATTGCAATATAAATCGACGTGATGAACCTCTCGATTTTAATTTTTCTTAAAAAAGATAAGTTTGACGACGGTTCACTTTTTGTTTGCCATCAAACTTGTCTTTCTAAAAAAAAATTAAAATCGAGTGGTTCATCACGCCAATTACGTATAATAGTACAAAATTTTCTTTTCTTGCAACGTCATGTGTCATAACAAATTGATATAGTTCGATAAGCAATGATAGGTTCTTAGTTTAACTGCAATAGTATTTCTAATGAACAAAATAAAATGTTCTTCTACTCACCTTCTCTTACATGAAGTTATTACTATTTTTACTAAATATATAAAAAAACGATTGAACATTTCATAGATAAAATCAATGTTATAAAAAAGACAAAAGTTTAATGGAGAACCAAAAGTGCACCAATATTGGAATATAAAGAAAAGTGATATGGTTATTTCAAACCTAGCAACAATGGGTAGCGGCAAGGAGAAGAAGCAGCACAAGAAGAAACGATTTCCCTTACAACCTAAAAAGGTGAATAACAAGAGGAAGAAGGAAAAAGTGAAGAAGATGAGAAGCAACAATGGCGAATCTATTAAAAGTGCGAAATCCAAGAGCAAAGTAAAAGACACCAAGTTAAACGACATCGTTCGTTTCCCTACAGCAGCACAACAGCTGGAGTTTTTTCATGAACAGTATCAATCGGCTAATAGTATTCAGCTTTCTTCCCTCGAACTCGATGCCTTTACAGGTTTTTCTTTCAAGTTGTTCATGTATTAATTTCTGTATAAGTTATTCAATGTTTGATAGTTAGTTAGGATATAAGTTATTTATGCATAAAATTAATATGCTAGATTTGTAATTTAGAAATTCGTGTAATTATATATATGTATAAGTTATGAGAGAATTCATGTATTACTTTAGGCGGAGTAGAAGATGAATGATGAAATAACTAATACGTGCATTACTAATGTTGCCCCCAAGTTGTATGAGTATTAGAGGCAAAGTCAGAATTTTTAGCTTATGAGTTCGGAACCCAACAATTTTATCTTTTTTGTATACTCGGTGTTGGATAGATTATTTATGCCTATTAGATGAATTTCTTTTACATAAATACAAAGTTTGAGCCTTGATGTAATGGCTTAGTTGTCTCAGTGTGACCTATAGCTCAGTGGTTTGAGCTAGGGGCGAAGCCAAGCAAGGTCAAGGGATTCATCTGAACCCTTTTTGGCTGAAAATTACATTGTTTATACATGGTTAAAGTTATTTTTTATGTATTAATATAGTAGATGTTTAAGCCATTTCGGCTTCCACATGTGTTTATTTTTTCATATTTTGGAACTCCATAGTGAACATTCTGGCTCTGCCACTAGACTTTGAGCCGTTGAAGCAAGCACTAATGCTTGCATTAGGTTAGTCTGTCTACTTCACATGGCTTGATGTGTGACTCTTCTCTGAACCTTGCCAACTTAGATGCTTTTTGAGCCAAAACTACATAGCTAAAATGGTGGCTCCGCGCTACTCACTAAGTTGATGGAGTTGGGTTTTTCTTTATTATGATTATTTCAATAGTTACTAGGTTATTGGAGGAAATTATGTATATGTGTTGCATAAGTCAAAATTTTTTATAGGAGATTTTGATCAAATTTTAGAGGTTTGAGTTGGTGAATTAAAACTTTATGGAAGTAAATGTTGGTAGTACTTGTTTGGAGCTTACTTAGATTTCTGTCACATTGGAAGGTAGTAATAGCTTGCTGTGACTACTAAAGTAGTTGGTCATATTGGCATTTTGGGTAAAACATGGTTATTGGTGAATATAAATATATAATAGTAGTGATAGTAGTGGAATCAGAGCCAAGGCAAAAGATCTAGGTGATTTCGTACCATTTACCCCAGTAGGTAGCGATGTTACATGGTACCTGTACTGTAGTGTGGGAATATGTAAGTACCTGTAAAATAGTCTACTTTAGACTACCAACATTTACTCTTGATGGAAAGAAGTCATCTCAAAAGATCTAGAACATCTCAGAATTAGGAAAATCTAATGAAAGATAGGAAACAATGGAAGTTGAAAATCCGTATAAGTGATCCAACTTGAAGACTCTTACTATATTAAAAATAAGCACTAGGAGTATATTAGAGAACTCCTAGTGTTAGTAATCCTTGAGTATGAAGCATTAAAATATTATGGACCCAAACAAAGCATTCATGATATTGAGGATTCATACTTCAACTAGCATGGGATTGAGGCGTAGTAGTAGTTGTCTTACTATTTGTTTCCTTGGCTAGAAAAAGGTTTTCGGCAGTTAGTTGGAACAGGTAAAATTTTGATAAACAATGAACAGCAAGAAAAAAAGAAGAGCAATTTTTATCGACTGGACAAAGAAGTACAATTTTGGAGAACAAGTACTTGATGCGTTTAAATTCATTCTTTTTCTACGCATGAATAGCTTTCTAACTACGTTATGAATCTTACTTTGTATTGTAATGATACAGAGACATGCATGCTTGAGCTCAATCCTGATCAAGCTCAAGTTAGTAGTGCATTGGCTGACCATATGAAGGTTGCTTTTGGACAATCATGGAAAGAGATACTATGTGAAAAGGAGCTCGATGACAAAATTGATCCAGGACAACCTGCACTTCTGGTTATTAGCTTATCTGCCTTGCGTTCGTTGGACCTTCTCAGGTTGGTGTCTTTTGTTAGAGTGGAAGCTTAGTCTTTCTTTGAGTAGTTCCGTATGCATAACTTAATTCTGTAACGAAGCTCTTAGTGCTGTAGCTCAACTATCAGTAGTTTTTCTCGTAGTATGACCTATAAAATTTTTTGATTTGGCAGAGAATTGCGGCCTTTGACAAGTGAATGCCGTGCTGCAAAGCTTTTCTCAAAGCATATGAAGATTGAGGAGCAGGTATTCATATACTACTTGCAAGCCTCATCAACTTTGAAGTATGAATCTTTAAAACGCTAGGGATGATTTTTGTTATTATTCATCACAGGTGTCTGCTCTCAAGAATCGTGTTAATATTGCAAGTGGGACACCAAGCAGGTATGTGTGGTGTTTTCCATGCAAGTTGGACTCATGTCAACTAACTTAAAAAAACACTGTTTTATGAACAGTGACGTTGAATTATTTTTCTATTGATATTTGTTATGTCTGTTTTTGCAACTACAATACAATTAGACATTTAGATGAAATGAAAATGACTATATATGTTAGGCTCAGTTGATTTATAGTGACGTTTCTATAAACTTGTGTGAATATATTACCCAAAGGTGATGAAGCCTCATGATCCAAGGAATGATGAAATCACGCACTATGGTGTTTCAAAATTGCTTTTGTTCTCTTGCAAAGTATGCATTATGCATGATTTAGTGGGACTTGTTTGTAACCGCAAGACATGTATTATAGCTATGAAGATGTTCATATGGGTACACCATCATACAAGAGTAGAATAAAGATTAGCCATTATCACTGCAATAGGATGATAAAGATGTCGCGTAAAATGACTTGGTGATGTCCTAGGCGTGTTTCCAAATGCATCAATTTGCAATTTGATACTTTTGTGGTTGAAAGTGCTATCAAATACCATAAAAATTTGGCTCGTTGATTCTTTCAAACTGGTGACAGGATTAAGAAGTTGATAGATGTGGAGGCACTTGGCCTATCTCGATTAGCTGTGATTGTGCTGGATATGAAAACTGATGCGAAGGGCTATTCACTGTTGACACTGCCTCAAGTCAGGTTAGATTTTGTTTATGTATGAATTAATTACACACTTGTTCCGATCTAAAGTTACTAGTAATACTTAAAATCGGTAATGGTGTCTCAAGTGTTGGATCAACCTGCCTGTTTTTCCTCATCCTTGACTTGCTCATTTCTCATTGTTTGCCTCAGAATGTGTTATAAATAACAAATCAGCAATCTGTCTCCCTTTTCTACCTACAATTTCTGGTCACCAATTTATGAGATCTCATGGTATACGTTCCTTTTAGCAGAGATGAGTTCTGGGACTTGTATAGGAACTACTTTCACCAACAAGTACTGGAAGGTGCATTGCGGATATGTCTTTATGACGAAATACCAGCTAATATTAAGACAAAGAAGAGCAATCAAGACGAGTAGTCTCTTCAGGACTGACACGAGGATTCTATACTATCATCATGCAGCCCGTGTTGACATTTTTGTATCACAAATTTGTGGTAGAGAATATACAGAAGCAGAAACTATTTAGGCATCTCTGTAGGTTGTGTTGTTTAGCGAGGTAAATTTGTCAGGTAAAATATGATTCGAGTTCAAGTGGACGTCTTTCGGAGAGATCTATGAAGGAATTTTTTTTTGTGAGATCTTTTTGTAGCGGTAACTAGTTTACTAACTTAAGTGATTAAATTTTCATGATATGTGATGGTGAGTTAAAAAACAATGTCTAAACTTTTGTTCTGTTGCGAAGTTATAGAGTGCTTATTGCTTCTTCTTTTTTTTTTTTTCACCCCTCCCTCGGGGCTCTCTTTTTTGCTCCCTTGGTGACTCGGACTAACAACCTTCGAATTGGAAATGGACGGTGCTTACTATCCAAGTTTATGTGTTTTTGAGGTTTTGTACCACCTTTTAAACAAGACGTTTAATTTTAATAATAAGAGTTAATTTAGATAATGCTTTATCTATCTCAATACGTCTCACTTAATTAATATTCTACAAATTAGAACAATAAGGGTAGATCTAAAAAAATATTAGTATACTCATAATTTTTCTAAAACATCAAATATTTTAAAACAAACTTAATTTGCCAAAACGGCTAATATACTTGAAATAAGAAAGTGATACTTTTTAGCTACAAACTTGAAGTTCGATTTCACTAGTAGGACAAGTCTCATAAAGTCTTGAAAAGTAATAGCGAAAATAGCTAACTAGATTTCGCAGCTGGCATTATTGGTGCCAAACATAGCGAGTTAGGTATGAGCTTCTTTCCCTACCAAAATCACCATTTGGTAGGGTAAGTAGGACTTGAGTCCTTTTTTTCATATGAATAACGGTCAAAATCACTTTTTCAAACTTGAAACTCATCTTTAACTTCTTCTACTTTTTTTTGCTAACAAAATAAATAAATAAATCCAATATATAACCAATCTGGAAAAAAAAATTCATGAACAAACAGCCTTTTTCTGTCAAATAGACACGAAACTACAATTGGAATAAAACTGTTATAGCACAACCTTTACTACTATCTTGTGAAGATAAAAAGGTTATTTCCGATAGACCCTTTGTTCAAGTAACTCTTCTACAAAGTAGTACAACAACAACAACAACATACCCAATGTAATCCTACACGTGGGGTTTGGAGAGGGTACAATGTACATATGCTTATCCTTACCTCGTCGACTGTTTCAGAAAGACCCTCGATTCTTCCAATTCCTTCTTAAGATGACATATTTCTTCTATAAAGTAATGGTAGATATGAAATCATCCAATGCTTTAACAGAAGAACCTTTAAAATCCCCCTCTTCTTTAACAGCATTTCTAATCCACGTCCCAATTTCATTAGCTTTTTCCTTCATTTCTTTCCCTTTTCCACTTTCTCCCAAAACAATTTCCACCACTTTCTTCACATCCTCTTTATCAACATCACTTGAATACCATTTAGTTAACTCAACACAAACCCCCATTTCTTCCATTAACATCTTTGAATTAAATGCTTGTTCACCAGCCAAAGGCCAACTAATGATAGGCACCCCTTGACTCAAACTTTCCAATACTGAATTCCATCCACAATGAGTCAAGAATGCACCAGTTGAACTATGACTCAAGATTTGCAATTGGGGTGCCCAAGATTTCACTAGTAGACCTTTTTGACTCTTTGACACTCTTTCTTGAAACCCTTTTGGTAACCATTCAGATCTAAACTCACCTTTTATGTCAAAACCAATAGGTGGCCTAATCACCCAAATGAATGGCTTTTCACTTTCTTCTAACCCCACAGCCAATGCCATCATTTGTGATGTACTAATTGTGTTTTGTGAACCAAAGGATATGTAAAGAACTGAACTTTCAGGATGTTCATTCAACCAAGAAATACATTTTTCTGGTGACAATCCATGTTCTTTACCAATTCTTGATTCAAAGATTGAATCTTTTTCACTTTTCTTGAGCATACATTGAGGAAGCAAAGGTCCAATACACCAAACAGGAAGTTTAGTAAGATTCTTGATAGCTTTAACCCCCATAGGTTCAATCTCCTCAACACTATTACACAAAAACCCTAAAGAATCAAAAGAAGGTAATAACAAAGATTTCAACACTTTAGACCAAGGGTCATGCCCATTAGCTAATTTCATAAATGGATGAAGTTGATCAACAGAGAAAAAACAACAAGAATCATCAAATCCAGGCATTTTGAAAACCCCATTAATAGCTAACAAATGAGGAAGATTTAACCATAGTGACACATAAGCTGCTGTTCCATAAGCACCAGCAGTAGTAAAACTCACATTAAAAGTTCCACAAGATCTTGCAACTTCACTAGCAAATCCCATAAAAGTATCAGAAACTATACAAAGAGGGGGCTTACCATCTTTTTCAATAATTTCAAGAATCAATTTTTTGAGTGGTTCTTTAAGAGATAATGTTGAGTTGAACATTGTTACCATGTGTTTTAATGGCAAGGCCTCTGTGTTCTCTGTATTTGGTGGTAAACCATGTTCACTACTATTATAAGGAAGTGAAACTAATGAAATGTTATTTGAATTTGTTGAATCTTTGGCTATAGTGGAACTAAGATATTTGACATTTAAAGGAGTACTAACAATAGTGATGTTGTAGTTAGTTCTTTCTTGAATTTTTTTGGCTAAGGCTATGAAAGGTATCATATGGCCAAGTGCAAGAAATGGAAGGATTACTATATGTTCTTGATGCTCACTCATTTTCTTGTGAGAAAATTATGGATTTTTTGTGTATAGAGTGAGAAGAAAAAATTGGATTGTGTTTGTTGTTATCACTCCAAAGTATTATATAAATAGAAAGTTGGGAAGAGAAAGCCAACCTACTTTTGGTTTCATTAACGAGGGTGTGACCTAGAAATTAATAAAGTGGTTGAGAATCTTCAGGTCTTATGTTTAAAATTTAGCAAAGATAAGAAATACTAGGTAATTCTTCTCATTTGTTCTAGCCTTGGTGGATAGAGTTATCTAATACCTTTTGCTAGTGGAATGTGACAAGTATCCCATGAAATTAGTCGAGGTGTGCAAAAACTGACCTGAACACCACATGAATTTGAGAAAATTATGGAATTTTTTTTTAGGACGAGAAGAGGTAGAAAGAGATATGTGTAGGGTGAGAAGGAGGGAGAAGAAAAAATTGGATTGTGTTGTTGTTATCATTCCAAAGTATTTTATTATAAATATATATCATTCCAAAGTATTTTATTATAAATATATATATATATATAGAGAGAGAGAGAGAGAGAAAGTTGGGAAGAGAAAGCCAACCTACTTTTGGTTTCATTAACAAAGGTCACCATTTTACAATTAGGAGGGAAAAAAAGAGTAGACATATTTGGTAAAGAAGTTTATTAGAGGCGGAATATATCGACAATTTCTTGAACTTGTCAGTATGTTTTTATTTAGATACTTGAATTACGATTTATTTGAATTGAGTATCTGAACTTACAATAAAGTATTTTCATTAGACACTTCTGACTCCAATTTTGAAAAAAATTTCGACATATGTTGTCAAGCGCACAATGGTCACTATTTCAGAAATTAAGAGAAAAGAAAAAAATAGTCAACATCTTTTGTACAAGGTGTTTATTCGAGGCGTAATACATCAACAACCCTTTAAATTTGTCACTTGTCAGCATATTTTATTCAGATATTCGAGTGACTCAAAATTTTGAAAAATTTATATACGGAGATTTCTATGCCGAATGCATAAATAACCACATAAAATTTGTCGTATCCTTTATTTATACATGTCACTCTCAATTGAAACAAACGAACTAAATAAATTAAATGAATTAGTATCTTCAAAATTTGAGGTAAATTTCTAAAAGCATGTCAATTTCAATGGTATTTTGGCATATATTTGCTATGCTAGGGACATATGAGGAATTTAGAGTTTTTTGTGGATTAAAAAAAAATGGACATAACATACGTGGATAAAATTGAGTTCATTCATTCTTTGTGTACCAAAAAGTAGGTACGCATGCCAAAAAGAATTTGTAGGTCATGATATTGATTTCTCACCTATATTTGTCTGTTCGATATTTATATTATGATCTGATTAAATTTGAATTCATTCTAAAAAGCCTCATAGTGGACAAATACGAAATTCAAAATTCAACTAGAAACAACTAATTGAAAGATTGTGATATTATTTGAATTTGAATGACAAAATAAATAATGTATGATAAAAAATCGATAATGCGCATCATAGGTTATTTCTTGTGGTGTGAATTGTGTCAAAATGTAATGTTTTTCTAAATTTTTTTATTTTATACGGTGATATTTCATTGTGAAATTTAAGAAAAAAAAAATTGTGATGCATACTAGAAGTTTGTTTGAAAGTTATGTTATTAAATATACTATGATAATCACTTGATCCAATCATGAAAAATATATTTCTACATAGAAGTCTTGCTTTGATTTATTCAAAGCATTTGAACATAGAAAAATTAAGGTTATTTTATATGTATTTATATGTTTGGAATTTTTAGTAAGAGGGAAATTCTTACTAGAAGGTTTAGCTAGACTATTTTTAGTCGAAAAGTCAACTAACTTATTATGTTTTTTTACGCTTCATCTCGTAAAATAAAATGTATCAATAAATGCGGTGCGGGCCAATGCTCTCCCTTTCACACTAAACAACTCATTTTATATTCAACAAGAAGTTAGCAATTGGAATTTCTTCTCCAATTGTTAACCAAATGGAATATACTTTGCTATCAGAAAACAAAACACCAAAATACAATCACTCCATTACAGTAAGAAGTTAGCAATTGGAATTTGAAATATTGTTCTTATTTTAATTTGGTCGAACATGAAATTTGAGAAATAAAGAGAGATTTTAAAATCTTGTGATCTTAAACTTGTCACGTAGAATGTTGAAATTAGAAAACTTAATAAATATAGAAGAGACACTCTTTTTAAAACAGATTAAGAAGAAAACTAAGACACTCAGATTGGAACCAAGGGAGCAACAAATATACCCGTTGTTACAAGATTTATCCATGGAAGAACCTTTCCAACACATGGGCGCCTAGGTGTATATTTGACCCCAACTATTAACGTAAGACAAATTTGAACCATTTCTCAAAGTTCAAGCAGAGGCGAAACCAAGATTTGATGTTTATGAGTTTTGAATTCTAATCTTTTTAAGTTATTAAGCTCTAGATTAATAATCTGTACAAATTTAATGAAACTTTAAGATAATTACATAATTAAAACTAAAGCTACTAGATTCGACTGAATCCATCCCACTCTAGCTCCGCCCCTGAGTTCATACAAGAAGCAACAAACATAACCCCGTTGTTACAAGATTTACCAACGGCGGAATCTTTCCAACACATGGGCCTAGGTGTATGATTGACCCCAACTATTAACGAAAGACAAATTTGAACCATTTCGAAAAGTTCAACAAGGGCCAAATTTCGACCTTTTCTCCAAGCATTTTAATACTTGTGAAGCAAAAAAAAAAAACTTGTTTAGATGTTATAAGAAACAGAGTAAATATATCCAGAACTCCACTTTCATTAATGCAGTTTGCAACATAAGCCAGCTACATACAAAATGGAATTCTTTGTTTATCTGTTCTATATTTCAAATATGCACATACAAACACACAGCTTGACAGCAACAAGCTGCTGTATCAACACTTTGAAGTAATTTTTTCACAGTCAGAACGAACGCTTCTTGTCTCAGGTACCAAAGAAGCTAATACTTACCAGATTTACCAGTTGAATAGATTGTGCAGCAGAGCTACTAACAAGAAGAATGTCACAGCCATTTGCACTGTCAAACGAGAACCACTTGACAGAGTGTGAGCACCTACTAAATGAACTAATCCAGTAATTTCATCTTTTAATGAAATGTTTGATGAGCCTGAAATCAACCACAATACAAAATTTGATGAGTTTTAACAGTGAACTTAACCAAACCTTTCGAGCAATATAAAAGATCGTGACTCATAAAGCTGACCAATTTGTTGTTCATGCAATCACTTTCCAGGCCAAATGCAAGAAAAAGTTTATCCATACAAAGCATATATAATTCCCAATGTAGCGCAAGTATCAAACAGATATAATCTACACTTACAATTATATTCAGTCCAACCAATGGCCTGGTTTTCAAGATCATACAGGATTAGCCTATTTGAGAGTACCAAATCTGCAAGCATCAAAAATACCTCCGAGGCTTTAGAAGGAAATGAGTCATCAGATAGTGAAAGAATCATCTTTAAGTTTCTTAAGATGGAGCATCCAACAAAGGAAACATACAATGTAATTGAAAGAATTCAGATAAAACTTTTAATCAGTATCATCACAGCAATTGACCAATTCAAACAGTATTAAAAGAGCTGGAAAGAGAATTTGGGCGTGAATCATCGAAACGAGGTACCAGAGCACTCCCACTTGTTGATCCAGAGTTCTAAATGCACACAGTTTTCAAATAGAAAAGCATAAATTCAAAGAAATAATCTAAATATAGTCATGTCATTTGTCAAGATATTTTATTTAAATATAGTCTCTCTTTCACAAAATAACATTTGTTTGGGATAAAAATAGTTGCCACTTCTTCCAAGATACAAAAGTTTAGCTCTCAAATGCTGGATTCAAAATCCAAAAATATAATAATCCAAACACAGAATAGTAGCCTTGACATTTGCAATTAACAAAAATGAAAGAAAGATAAACACACCTCCGAAAAGTGTGAGGTTCCAATTGTCCCTTGATTGATTACCACTGTTTTGCCATCCAATGCATACTAAATCTTCCTAAAAGAGCATACAGAAGTCAGATCTACTGGCAACTGTAATATTCCACATAGAATCAACTAATGTATACACTATTCCCTTACATGTTCGTCAATTACTTTAGTAAACATGATCATGAAGATAGAATATATTCTCAGAGAAAATCAATTGACAGCTTATGCTATGACAAGTTCATACAATATAAAGTTCTGAGATATTATTTGCAACTGTTTATATAATCCTAGAAGGAAGGAAGTACTCTTGTGCGAGTCCCGTCAAATATCTGGCACATGATGGAACTGAAATAGTTCTAATGACAAATGGGAAGTTGTTACCTAATTCACAGCTGAAGCAAGCAGAAGTCATCTACTCTTAAAAAATTATACAATTATGAAGCAATTCACATTCCACTCTCCAAGTTCAAGCAATTTGTCAGGTCAATGGTCCTACACAACTAATCATAAGTGATAATTTGACAACTCCATTCTAATTACATTAGATCAAAAAGCTCAAAACATACTGCTAAACTAAAAAGAACACTCTCTTTTATTGAGTTAAAACTAACTAGTAAAAGAAGATACTTACATACGGGAACAGATACTCGTGGGGTCTAACTCTTAAAGATAGAGAATTTTCGAAATGAAAAGTGATTTGAGGAAATCCATCATCAACACTGCAACAGTTGGAGGCAAAAGTTATTGCATTTGGACATCTTTTTACCTGGATGACTAAAAAATAGCTGTAAAATACAAGAATATTAAGAGAAACATTTCAAGAAAAATATTTTCCATAAAAAAGGAAGAGAAGATGTAAAGGAATTGGGTCGCTTACAAAGTTCATTCCTCCACATGGACCTCCAGCGGAAACAAGTCCCCCAAATAAAAAAATCTTTGTTCTTTCTGTTTTTTTCTTTGATAAGTTAACTAAGGCAGCTAGTTAAATACTAAGCGTCTTCATATTCAAGTGGACCAATATATCAGAAAGTAAATTTATAGCTGTTTTATTACTCGGAATGGCCAAACAATTCGGTTAGCTAAATTTGATGAGTAGTATTATTACATAACAAAACAATGTTCAAAAAGTTAAGTTTTGTAAGAATACTTTCAAAGCAATAGACTATGCTGGACTAGGTTACAAAACCAAGGCATGGATGCAAAAGCAGTAAAATGTGTATTGCTAAAACCATGACTGCTTTACAACTGACACAAGACAGAATCAACAGAACAGAACTGCTTTACATGCTCTAATATCAATATTCCGCATGGTGATCATCATCATACAAAGCACCACTATTGAAATAACTTTATTGCAAGTCAAGGATTAACAGTTATTCTAGTAAGTTGATTGCTAGTTTTTTACAGGATCCAAGTCATTATAAAAGAGGACTTTTGATTCTTTGGACATACATTACGTCACTCTCCTAAATTATCTTGCACATTATGTGAGGCATGGCCACATGGATAGGCATAAATTGCTCAACCTCATCTAATTTCAACTAGTTTAATACAAGAATTTGAATGAATTCAGTTATCAATTGTCAGTTAATCTTTAGATAGAATTAGCCATCAAATTCCACCTCCTTGCAGACAACATCTCAAGAAGTAGAGTATAAAGGATAGCATGACCACACTTCAGAATTGAATTGCCACTGCTCCTGAATAAACAAGCTTCAAGCACACAACAGCAGCTAAGTTATCCTTCATAAGGATGTTGATTGAGAAATTGATAGAGTAACGTGATGAAATAAAGAAGAAACCACAAGTTAGAAAGATAGCATAACTTCAATCAATTACAGACTGCGGAAAGAGATGAGTGTTCAGTGCACACCATACCTTCCAGAGTATTTAAAGCATGTATACTCATCATGACGCAATTTCAGATCAGGTTGCCAGGAGAGTATCTGACAGAAGTGAAGAAATACCGAACATTTCAATAATTTTAGGTTGAAACATTTATATCTATTTGTGATTAAATTAAGTGGCCACCAAAAGGACTAAACGAATCATAGTAGCAAACTACCTTTTTCACTAGTGGACTATAAATCACCTCAGGAAGATAAGCCAATGTTGTTCCACTATCAATTATTACTTCATTGTTCTCTCCATTCATAAATACATCAGCAGACAGGTTTAGAAACTGATAACCAACTTCAATGGCCATCATATTGACACTGTAATGTGGCCTAAGAAAAAGACAGTTTAAAGCATTTAAATTGTTGCATTTATCAACCACAAGGAGAAAAAGATGCGACACTGAAGCACTAACAGAAACCTGAATAAGTAATATTTAACTAGAAACATTAGTTGTATGTCAGATGTTCCAGGAGATTAACCTAAAAGAAGATCCGAAGTGACAATTAAACTATTTCACTAATATTTCTGAGAATATGGAATTAGACATTCAGGAGGTTCACAAGACATTCCAATCAGAGGGTTTTTAACCAAAAATCTTAGGAGACCAAAAAAGTACCACACAGGATATATCAACTTGTCATCCACCAGGAATATAAAATTATATTTTGTTGAAGAGTGTAATGGCTATCAACTAATGATAGAAGACTTCGGTGGATCTACTTGCTGACAATTACCGGAGAATATTGTGCCAGCTTTCAGTCTCCTGAAAATGCACGGCAATAATATTCTCTTCCCAGAATCGCAGGTAAATGTACATCGATAAATTCCTCGCAAAGGCTCTGATACCATGTGAGAAAATAAGATGGAGGGAGAATCGAGAGAAACTCTAACTCGTTCCTTCAGCACAGCTGGTGTTCAAATAGCAAACTATGCATATCCTAAAAAGGAAAATAAAATCAGTTTTGGTCCAATTATATGAGGAAATTACCCTTAATGATTTCCTAATAATCCTGACTGACTGACAAAGTACACACATAAACTTATCAATATCTACATGCAAGATTTCAATATTTAGATGTGTATTCAGATTCGAACGTTTAAACCTTAATATAAACAAATGGGGCCTGAGCATAAAATCAAAAACATTAAACCAATAGTGAAAGTGAAGTAATCCAATACCCTTATTAACCCCTTTCAAAACCCTTATACAACTCATGTGTGACAATTGTAACTCAACATAATGGGTTCTGACTACTGGACATCAATGCAACAAAATCCAGAGGACAAATAGGAGTATAGGACTAAATCTCCCAGGAGAAGCATGTTGTTCAAAAAATGACCAGTTCTAGGAAATAATCTTTGATCAGTTTCCATAAAAAATAAATATACAGGGTGTTTGTAAATAAACTAGTTCCAGCCAACAATCTTTGATGAGGTCACTAAATATTTCTCAATAGAAAAGTAGTTGTCTAGAATGATTGAAGACAACTACAAGGACAAAAGATTGTAAGTACTATGAATAAGGGAGGGGTCTCATCGAGGCCCTAGCAGAGAAAGATAGGGTTGGGCTATTCCATGAGAGCACTCAGAATCTCAATAACTTTCCAGAAAGGGAAAAAATGGGAAGACAAGAAATCATCCCATGGAAAAATACTACGAGATTATGGTGCAAGATTTTGTGGTTTCAAAAGGTTATATAAGAAGCTATAAGCATGGTAAGAACATGGTGCCAAAAAAAATGAAGGCAGTAATTTTAAAGTTAATAACACATGGCATATTATGCAACTTGTAATCAATATTTCCTTTGCTCTCTTTTTAGGTCTGAATTCAGGCACAGCCCACCCCTATGCTTCTAGGTCTGGAAATGGCGCCAGGCGAGGGCGCCACTGTGCCCCTTAATGAGTCGAATGGTCCTTTGACCTGCGCTTGATTCTGACGACCAGCATAGATCTCATGATACCCACCCACTATAAGTACGAAAAAACCCTGCCCTTCCTTTGCTCCTAGGAAAGTAAGCAACTTCTATTAGCCGCAGACCTTGCGTCGAATTGATGTGTCATGTGCGACATCCATCAATGATGGTTCCTTAATGTCCATTAGACTCCTTCCCCCTTCTCAACTACAAAAAAGACCAAGAAGGGCCTGAAAGCCCCAAAGAACGGAAATGGAATTCCATTCATTCCTCATTCTCTCTTAAACAAAAAGAGCCGCGATGCCTACATTAGTTATTCTTCCATCCAGAGAATGGATGTTAGGTGGATAAGAAACTGTGACAAGCGAAACCATGAAGGTTTTTGCTATCTTCCAATATTTCAAAAAGAAAGGTAATCAATAATTTAAAGTAGTCAACTTCAATAACAGCATCCTGCATGCAAAACTCTGACAACTAGTTCAGAGAGAAATATTACAATTAACAAAAGAGCAGTAAACTAATTAAAAGCTTTATAATCTATTGGGAAAATGTACATACTTGTTAGGTACCAAAGGAGTCATGTTCACTTTTGGTTGCACAACATTCCCAATGGCAAAAATACCACCACCATTCACACCATCTAAGCAGTGTGCAAACATTTTCTTCACTTTTCCAGATGAAGCCAGCTGGGAAAGTATGGATGAGTTTGATTTCCCAAATCCAAGAATCCCATCAAAAGCTTCATCAGAAGAGATCAGGTCAGCAGATTGTGAATCACCACACCTGCGAGAATACAAGGGGAAACATCAATAAACTTATTATCCAAGAAAGGAAAGAGAAAGAACAACAAAGGGAATAAGAGAAAATGTGTCACCAGATCTTGGCTCAACTAATGCATAATTATTGGCAACAAATGAGTATTCAAAAGTTCAAATTTCACATAAGGTTGCAGATCACTCATAAATGCTAAGTAAACCAAAGAATAACAAGCATGAGTTTGGAATTTTTTGAAGCCGAGGCAACCTATGTAAGATCACCTTTTCAATTAAATGTTTACAAATCAAGCTCTGGATTGAGGATTATAAGAGCTAAAGATATATTATTTCGCCATCATGTTAGATAGCATACATCTTACCCAAAAATAACACTCCCGTTTCCTGATTTAGTTTGGAGATCACCTGACACCTTATTGTATTGGACAACATCCTCCACGAAGTAGCCCCTAGTAGAGCTTCCATCTCCATAAGCTTGAGTATATGTACAAGAACTATTACCAGAGCAGCCTAATCCTGAACCTCCGTAGAAGTCTTTGCAAAATGATTGACCACAAACAACGAGTTTGCCAGTGAGAGAATCCCTTGGATTGTAGAGTGTTAGCTCGATCTGCCCATGAAAACATTCAGATAAAAAAGGACAGAGAACAGCATCAAGTAAAAATTGCTTTGCTTTCGAGAGCAGTTCATATACTGAGCAGAAATAAAATACAGACACACACAAAAACAACAATAAAAGTACATATAACATATGTCAGTGTGTAACTAAAAGAAACGTACATTACGATAGCCTCTTCTGGGGCATTTTTGACATGAAATGCAGTTAACCCACATTATGTCACTTCCTGTATCCACTTGAACAAAATAATTATTTGGAGGTGTTCCAATCCCAATCTCAGTAAAGTAAAGCCTGTAATAACAAAAGATCAAGGGAATGATTCAATAGCAGCTCAAACTGACTACACACAGTAACAAACTATCATTCGATATATATATATATATAATCGATTGTTGTGAGCCACTTAAATTTGTATGGAGAAAGATTCTCATCAGTTTATCCAAATAATCAGAGAAACCAACTGACAAAGCTTATGCACTTAAAAAAATATCACTCAACCATGGAATTCATCATCTTATCAAATTTACCCGAGATCTAAGCATCTTCTGGAAATTATTAATTCATTAGATGATATAGGTTTAATTAAAAGCTGACACTGAAAATATAGTCAATTGATAATTCATGCAAAGTTTTTTAATACAATAAAACTTTTAACTACTGTCAGAGGTGGACCCAGGATTTGAAGACAACGGGGGCACCAAATAATGTAGCATCCCAGACATGATCTCGGATCACGTGTCATTGCTCAAGGGCCTAAGGGGCACCCTGACTAAATGACCCCATCCAGCAGATATGTTTGAAGGGTCTTTTAAAATATATGATAGTTCTTCAAAGTACATAATATACCAAATTATTTTCAAAGTTAACGAGTGCACGTGCACCCCAAACCCACCACTTGGGTCCACCTCTGACTATTGTAACATGGATAGTGCACAACCCACTCAAGTTTGACCCGCCCAATTCAATCCATTCAAAAATTGTTCTAGTATGTAGCTCAAATTGATCAATGAGCGAAACATTGCCAAAATATTTTCAAAAAGATTTAAAATCTTTTTTTGATACGTTATATACAACCATAATAAAGAAAAACAAAGTGTATTGGGCAGTTAAAAAAATTATAAAAGAACAAATAAAAAAGTTAGTCAGCCTAACCAATTTCAGCTCAAGTAACTTTTGGGCAGATCATTTACTCAACTCATTTTAACACAGCCAAATTCAGCTCAACCCGCCCATTTAACCTCCTAACATAAAGCTTCCTTTAATCCACACATCAGCAAAAGAAACAATGCAGAATAAGAAATGTACAACAATTCTAGAAAAATGTACAACATCACAATGCATCACTGTTCGTCACTTCCAAAGACAAAAACCCACAGCAAACTGTGTATATACACTCATGCAGATTCACACACATATAAACAAACAAAAATACACAATTTAATAAAAGGGAGTAAACAGAAAAACAAACCCGACGGAATTAGGACTGCCAGTGCCGCCGATAGGGAGGTCAATTCCGGCGAGAATATGGAGATGGCGCATTTCATCATGAGCTTTTAGGGTACGCAAATTCCTTTCCAACCCAGCAAACTTAGAATTCACTTTAATTACCCCTTCACCTCCCACATTTACACTCCAAACAAGTATAACTAAAATCAACAAAACCCAACCAGAATCGAATTTTCCCATTCTGGGTACTTCCCAAATACTGAAATTAACAACCCCAACTCCCTCTTTTTCTTAAATTAACAGCAAAAACGATGATCAGAAACGGAAAAAAAGAGCAAAAAAGATGAAATTGGTCCAAGAAAAGTTTATAAAAATGGAATTGGGATGATGGGTTTTTCTTGGTCTACTCAAAAATGGAGTTTTCTGGTGTTAAAAGTTGAAAACCAGAGAGAAAAGAGAAGATGAAAAGACGCAGTTGCATGTGTTTCTTCTCTGTTTTGGAATGGAGGGAAAAAGGACAACTTTTTTTTTTTTTAGGTTCGTAGCCCGCATTGGAGCCCTGATTTAATGAGTGACGCTCCTAATACGATTTTCTTCATGTACCGGGCTCAAACTCGAGGCCTTGGCAATGATTTTCCTTTTTTTTATCCCCCTTATCTTGTTCTAGTAGTATTATAGTTAATAGTTATATTTATTCGTTCATCTTTACTTGTTCACTGTATTAAAAATAAATATTTATTTTTATTTGTTTAGTTTTAAAAAATAAAAAATATTTATTTATTACTTAGTTTTTAATTTACTCTTATTATTAATTATAGTTATATTTTCAATATATTTCTTTAAAAATTAAATTTATTATATTTAAAGAGTGATATAATAAGATAACTTTTTTTATTTATTAATTTGTAAAAAGTGTGTTAAGTCAAATATGAAGAAATAAAAATGAACCGAGAAAATATTTCATAAGGAAAAACTAAAGAAAAAGTGGGAAGAAATTAAATGACTTACTTTATTTCTCTTTGTTAACTCTATCTCTATATAGATATAATAATATAATTATAGAAAAATATTTCGTAAGGAATAACTAAGAAAATTTGGGAAGAAATTAAATGACTTACTTTCTTTCTCTTTGTTAACTCTACCTCTATATAGATAATTAGATATAATATAACTTTTTTTTGGAACATGGAGTGTTGATTGGAATTGTAATAAAATGAATTGAAGATAGTCTAACTATCAATTAATATAGTAATAATAATAATATATTTAGTACAATTTATAAATGGGGTCTAAGGTAATGAGCTGTATACATATCTTATTTCTATATTTGTCGAGTAGAACATTTATTTTTGATAAACTCATGGCTTAAAAAAGACTTTTTTTTTTCAAAATTGGATTGAAAGGATACAAAAATAAATAAAAAATGAAAAATAAAAAGTTAAAAATAAAATAGCAAAAATAGTTTTAAAAAAAAAAGTCGTCACATATTAAAAGTTTGTGAGAAAATAGAATAAAAAACAGCTAACATTAATCTAAGGGGGACATACCATCTTAATAAAAGTTTTGTTTCAACATGCGAGTTTTTAAATTATATATAATTTTTATAAATATGAAAATTTCACGAGTTATAAAAATTATTAAAATTTTTCTAATTTTTATACACTCTAACCAAATAAATAAATTATAGTTCATATATAAACAAAATATCAGAATATTCTAAAATATCGCATTAATAAATCACATATTTCCCTATTCCTTTTATAAATAAATGCTTGTAATTACAAATTTCCAAATACATATAATTTTATATATAAAAAAATCACTATTCTATACAATAACTAGTTATTCTTATTAATATGATTCTTTCACAATATGGTACAAACAATCTCTTTACATTAAGCTAGCATGAGTTTTTTTACATCGAGCTAGCATGAGTTTTTTTTTTTTTTCAAAAGTTAAAATGCAAGTTTTTCTTCTTACAAAATACAAACTTATGAATCAAATTTTATATTCAAAAAGTTTTGAAACCCCTATCTCAAAGTGCATATTCAGATATTAATTCGAAATCGTAATTTTATATCACATGTACAAATAAGCTTGAGTGCGGCTAGCTCTCACCCACGTTTATTGCATGTAAAGGGTGTTGCATACTTTATAATTTAGTGTGATATATTATATAGTCTCACTGTTTGACACTTGCCATACGTAACTAAGACATTTAATTTGGTCCACTTAGCCACAATTTCATAATCTAATGTACTCGACAATCAAATCCAAAACTGCTTAGCAATTCAAAACATTTCAAAACTCATGTCACCTAAAGCTAGAACACAATATGAGTCTAGTAACTATCAATGTGTTTGGCAATGTCGAGGTGTGTTGCTCATGTGGGTGCCATTGTCTAGCCCGTTTATAGTAGCGGAATCAGAATTTTCATTAATATATAGTTCAAAATATGAAGAAATATACACGTAAAGACAAGTCATTGGGAATTCAATATCTACTATATTACTATAGAAATAGAGACTTAATTTTTCCTTCGCGAGTCATTGAAGACATTGCACCTATAAAACATTTGTCACATCTCATTTTTACCAAATCAACTCATCACTAGAAAAACGCATGGTGAGAAACAATTTTTTATTTTTTCTTTTCTTATAAGGTCAATCAAAATATCTAGGAAATAGCCGGTCAGAAATTTCAACTAATGAAAAATAGTATTTTTTGGTAAATATATACATAAAAAAAAATTAATTTTACATAAACAGTATAATTTTTTATTGAGAAATTCGAATGAGTCCCTCATTCCTTACACTTGACTCTGCCCTGGCCGCCAAGCGCATTGCTCCCACACACGTCTTAGTAGTGTCTGTGCCTAATGTCTATGTCACGGCGCCACTGTTTGTTCACTTTAATTTTGTCAAGTTTTTGTTAAATTTTTGTAATTTAATTTGGTCTATATATTAAAATGTCATCATATATACGTATCATCCTAATCGTAAAAACAACACTTATTTTGAAACAAAAAAAGTATAAACATAACTCAAAAAAGATTCAAACCTATTTATTTTTTATTACCTAATTGTCATGTGTACATTATAAATATCGTGAACTAAAGACAATGAGAGTCTATGTTGCTTCAACTCTTCTGTCTCTTCAAATATATCGACGGTGCGTATTAAATATTTCAAAAATGATAATTTTTAATTTAAAAAAAAATTGAAATGAGTATAGTAATATTTTTAGAAAATTCGAACAACATAAATAAAAGTAGGACTTCTTGAAAAATAATGAAAACCGTTCTTTCATAATAATTGTACATCTTTCTCACATTACACACATTTTTTGTATGGATTAGCCATTGCTTCTTTGGTGTGAGAATCAGTCTCTTTTTCACTTGCGGCCTAGACGGTTTTTTAAGAATATTCATCTAGTTCTATTCCTATTCCTATTCATTGTACCTAAGTAAATAATTTTATTATTTTTTCCAAACTAAAGCCGCACTTTTTTCATAATTGTTACCAAGTGTAAATATGTCTTGAGATCATGACACGTGACAACATTCCCTTTGCTTATTATTTGTGGGCATAAGTCTTTACTACTTAATCTAAGTTCCTTGCCTACCTCAGCATACACCCATTGGGTATCCTCCATGCACTTTTGTAGCCAGCTAGGCATCCCCGTGGACGCCACGTGGGCAGTCCCTTGTTCCACCACGTCATCCATATCGTCGTTGATGACGAACCCCGGAACTTTTGTAACGAGATCGTCGGAGTTGACGATTCGGAGAACATTTGTACCATTTTTCTCCAATTGGCATCGAAAACTTTTGTTTCCAACTCTAGGCCCTCCAAATGATACAACACTCACTATGGGTGCGTTACTAAATTTTGTTGTAATATCACACGCTGTTAATGTTGAAAGGGCAGCACCAAGACTATGTCCTGTGATAGTTATACTTAATGGCTCATTGCTATATTTATCAAGAATCTTGCCAATTTCTTCTCTAATTGTGTCTTGCAAACTTTGGTCACATTGGGTGTTTGTTGTGTACAAGCTCAAAAGTCCACTTTGTACCATGGGTTGATGGTAATTTTCATCAGACGTTATCATGTCATCTGGTAAGCAAGTCAACGTGGCGCGTAAATTCTCGAGCCATTCAGATGAGGTGGCAGTACCCCGATAAGCGATCACCACGTCACGGCGCCCGAGCCTCGCGATCTCTTTCGCGTCGTCACAAACGGCCACGTATCCAATCCAGCTGGATCGCGGAGATGCTAGGTTCGGGAACGTCCTTTTAGTCCACCGTGGCATTTGGACCACACATGTGGCGTATAAGTTCTTGACCACCTTGTATCCGGTCTTGTAAAGGCCGCAGTCTGTCAGCATTGAACTCTTGGGATAAAGACACGTGGCGTACGTGGGTGATGACATGTCAAAGTCGAAGCAACGATAGGCTGCTTCAATGAATTCCCCGTACCTCAAGATCTCCTTACGGAGATCATCATCAAGTGGATCAAGCAAGCCTTCCCAATTCTTGATCCCTTGGAATTCCATCCACCGGTTCCGGAGTCCAGCCACTGCTCTGTCTGTGACACAGCAATGGCCGGACCCTGGGTTCCACGAGCTCGTGATCTTGAATCTACGAGCTTCGAGACGTTTAGTACTCAACGTAGAACACTTTGAAATAGGAAGTATCAATCCCATAAGTTCATGTTTGGTGAAAATAATGTTGCAATTGGATTTGAAAATATTTCCACTTGAGAGCCTCATCATGATGTGTGAAATATGTATGTAGTTTTTTACAAGATTCTTGGAATGTGGATGATTGAGGCTCTTTTTTTGTGGAGTAATAATACAATTAAAACATATACTTTCACTTAATTATTACATTTTTGCTGCACTCAAAATAAGAGCTATTTATAGTTGTTCCAAAGTACCAAACTAAAAGGATGTATATAGTGGGTGGTGGGGTAGATGGGAGAATATTACGTGAAAGACTATATATTATAATTTTTATATGATAGAAAATATTTGGAGGCGGACGGTGCATTAAGTTTTATAGGATAGGTATTAACTATTATATTACCAAAATTAAAAAACGTTGGTCTTAGGATTTATTTTTAAGTTTCTTTTTATAACCATAGCGTTCGAGAATGAAATTTAAGTAAGACGAAAAAAAAAGGATTGAATTTTCGTACATATGAAAAAAAAAACCCTTGAAAATGTAGTCTTTAATAATTAATATGTCATGATGATCATAACAACATGTCACTAAATATAAAAATAAGAGACTTATAGTTTTTTAATTTTTTTAAATATAAATAAGTGTTAATTCATTCCGTTAGACATTCGAACTACGATATGTTTCAATTGAGTTATTACATGAACATGAGATAATTAAAATGTTTCCATTAGCCATTCAGAACACAAATTTTGGAATTCTTTTTACGCATATTCTTAAGCACCCATTACATAGATAATTAGTTAACCACTTAAAATATATCTCCTTTAATTATATGCATTATCCTCAATTATAAGCCGTATAATTAAACCATAGGCGTGTTGAGCAGAGTCCTAGTAGACGAAGTTACCTGATACTTGTTGTTGGTGGGAGGTGATCATAAGTATCTCGTAAAATTAGTCGTGTTACGTGCACCATAGTTATCCCAAAAAAAGAAAAACTACAGGCATGTTCCAAATTGAGATTGATATATATAATTAAATGAGATGACATATTTTATGTGTTTAACTTAATTATTACCTAATAGATACTTGAAAATACTGTAAAATATTTTCAAAATTTAAACTAAAAATATCTTATTATGTATTCAAATGCTCAATTAAAATGAACGAAAATATCTAAATAAAATTTATTGATATATTTTTTTTAAAAAAAGGTAAAACATTACTAATTCATGACGAAAACTCAAAAATCCATGATTTCCTGACAGAACCCTATTCCACCCATGGGAAGTATTGAAAAGTCAGCAGACAACATTAAAGAAAGTCTCGACATAATAATTTTGACATAGTCAACTATAGGAAGTATTAGAAAACGAGTAAAATAAACAACGTATTATCCTAACTCATTTATTTTCCGACCATATTGCTCGTATCGGAGTTCGATTAAATTTGAATTTGTGTCAAAAAATCTTATGTTAAAGGTAAAATACTATTCAGGAGGACTCGAACCTAGTGGTGGAGCTAGGAATTCGGTGAAGGATGTGCGAGTTTTCTTCTAAGTTGTGTTAAGGGTGTGGAAAATTATATATACACTCGTAATAGCTAACATTTAACTGTACATCATATAATTTTTCAACGAAGGGTGTGCACCATATCGTCCACCTTTCGCTAAAGTGGTTTCGACGACCATGCTCGAACTCGAGATCTCTAATTAAGAATGAAGAAACACTTACCACTTTATCAGTAGGGGCGGAACCCATTCGATTTTGCTCAAACAATATATTTGTATTAATTAATAAATTCATTAAATATGTAAAATTTAGAACTTAATTAGTATAACTTAAAATCGTCATTATAAAATCAAAACCAATAAAATTGAAATTCTAGTTTCGCCTGTGCCTCCAACATACCTGGTCGGTGAACTTCTTTATTAATAAGACAAACAAACACAAAGGAAATAACAAGTCCAAAAAAAAAAACATGAAAACTTGTAACTACCTTCATCTATACATCTCCTCTCTTCAATATGTCTTCTAAGGTATATATGTTCTATCTTTCTACAATTTGCATTGGCTTTCTATGAAGGTATAATCTGGCCATCGTCGAATGGTTCCGTCTACTCAAAACTCGATTGATAGCATGGGGATATCCGATCCACTTGGGTGAATATGCACGAGAAATCTTCTTTTTTTTAAAAAAAATTTTGTGATGAAATTTCTGTCTCCACCACTGAATCAAGATAACAACGTTAGACTTCTTGTCTTTTGATGTATATATATTTCAAATCTAGACTCAAATATATCATCATATAATTCTTTTACTTTTATCAAAGATTTGATCTGAATTCATTTTTAAGAATTCTGGGCATATTGACAGGATTTTGGTAAGTCGCACAATTTTATTTTCATATATACGAATACATCATTTAACAAATTTCAGTATTTTACGATACTGTTTAATATTTACAAATATCGATGTGTGTCAATGGAGAATCAAGAATTTTCATTTAGATGGTTCGAAAAATAGTGCTTTGAGATTTGAAGTTCGAACCTTAAAATCTACTCCTCAAAGGAAAAATAGAAGACCGTTTCCTTACTAACTGAGAAGCTCATTGGTTCATATATTACATATATAGTTCAATCGATAAATCCATCTCACTCTGATCTATTGTAGCAAGTCAAAATATATACAATATAATATAGTAGGCGAATAAGAACACCAAAGGCTAATCCGAACTTGTTAGATGGAATATTTCCTAAGAGACTTGTATTTAATAATTACGATAGATAATTTGAGACAGATGGAATATTAAGGAAACATCCGACTCGTTCTTTTGAGCTTTTAGAATAATAATAGAAAACATTTTATTTAGCGAAATCAAATGTGAAGTTATTTGAAATGAAATAAAAATTTAGAAAAATGCAGCAAAATAAGATATCATTAATACTCTTGCAATAGATGTCCAATTTACCCCTTGGAAGAAAATCTTTTGAACTATTTGAACTAAAGCTGCAATTTTTATTTTTTTTTAAATATAAGAAGAAATCTAGCCTTTCAATTTTTTAATATTTTATTAAGGTAAGTTTTGAAATGCTACGCTAGTACTAGTTGTGGAGCGTTGAGGGATAAGTTTCATGGTCAAGAGGAAAAGAATCTAAATGAATCACTCGCTAAGACCTCTAAATGACCGCTCAGTAATAAAGGAGGTAGAAATGAAGATATGATCAAGATGTTTGCCTAAAAGCAGCCACCCGAGCGCATGCTTCTCAGTGCTGATCGATTCATTTGGAATTAGCACGACCTGACATAAGGGAAGCTATAAGATTAAGACCATACGTCCCCACTTGTCAGATACTTTTTCCTAATTTCAAGAAATTTAGATGACATTTTTTACTCTTACTTAGATTTTGTTATACCTTTTTGCTCCATTAGTGACTCGAACTCATAATCTTAAGACTGAAGGTGAATATGCTTACCATCCGAGCAACTCTATTCTCCTCGGATATTCTTCTCAATGGGGACTCTCCCGAGTGTCAACTTCCATTTTGCATTTTCTAGTTTGTATATTTGCTTTGCTTCACCATTGCTTTTGTAAATACATCAGGATTGTCTCAACTCGTGTACACTCATGTACAAATATCACACTGAGGGTTGGGTCTATTTGGACATGCGATATGAAATTATGATATGAAGTTGAAGGTTTTTTTAGATATGTAATTTGGATTTTTCTTCATAAACATGAAAATTCAACAAGTTATTAAAACTATCAAAATTTCTTTAATTCTTATACAATCTAATCAAATGAACAAATCATTGTTCATAAATAAGCTAGTCAATAAAAATAATAATAATAAGTGATTCCTTAGTATAATTTTTTTACAATATAATACAAACAATTTCTTTATACATATTCAAACACTGATTTAAAATCATCATTTCATATCGCATGTTCAAACGCCAGCTAAGGTTGGTCTCACCAATATTTTTCCTCTATGTAAAGGGTGTTGCACACTTTATTATATATATAATTTGGTGTGATATATAGTCTCACTACCTTACACTTGCCGTACATAATACTATGACATTTGGTTCCCTTAGCCACAATCTACCTAAAACTAGAACACACAACCGTCCAATTGCGGCTTGACATGGATTTGGTAACAACCAATGTGTTTGGCATGTTAAGGTGTGTTGCTCATGTGCGTGAGCCATTGTCTAGCTGTTAATCGTGATGGAGTCAGAATTTTCATTAACAAATTTCAACGTATGAAAAAATTAAAGGAGATTCAACATCTATTATATAATAATTAGGAACAAAAGGTTTTCCGGCCGTGAATCAAAATAAAAAAATTATTCTATAAAATATGATTTTTCCATTCTCACTGAGCCAGCTCATTGGAAAAATGTATAATGAAAAGTAGATTCTCATTGAAATACTTAAAATAGTCACTGAACATTTTTTTGCTAGCTGATTCAATCAAAATATTCGTGGAAAAATAGTTATTTTTTAGTAGTGTATATACATATAAAATAATTCTAATCATATAAAAACCATATAATATTTTATTAAAAAAGTTCGGATAAATCCCTTAGATCCTACCTGACTCCGCCACTGACTGCCAAGCGCACCACTCCCACACACGTCTTAGTTGTGTCTCTGCCTTATCTTGGCCTTAATTAAAAATGTGCCAGCTCTTTGCCGCATGCCTAATGTCTTGAATATCAATGCCAAGTCAATGTTTGCCACATTAATTTTGTTAAATTTTTGTCACGATTATGGATCGATTTGGATTACATATCAACAATTAGATTAAAATGGTCACCCAGTTTACATATCATCCCTAATTGCAATTCTCATAGAATGGTTTTCATGCAAAATACTTTTTCGAAAAATAAATGTTTTAATTGTACGTACAGAAATTTATATTAATTGGGATTCGATTGACTAAATTTAAATAGTATATTGTAGGACCATTTTGAAAATGATGTTCATAATAATATTATTTTTATTTTTAGAGGCGTGAATCCAAAATATATGATTTAACGTGTGAAAGGATCTCAAATCTTTCCATCACAAATCGTGTTAGTTATTAGGTTATAATCTACACAAATACAATGTGAGATGAGGTTAGGACAAAAGTGGTGTGGGGGGGGGGGTGGGCGGTAGGAGTGTGATGATAGTGGGGAGGGTGAGGGGGAACAAAGGATAGGGGTGAGTTATATTAGAGGATGTGAAAGTCTATGTTGATTGGATTATTCAAATATATATATTGACCAATGCATATTAAATATTTTGAAAAATAGTACTTTTTAAGAAACCAACATAAAAGCGATTAAATAATGATATGAAGGATCAGAAAAAACAAAAGTAGTTGACTTTGTACATCTTTCTCACATTAAAATACATACATTTTCAAAAATATTCATGTGGTTTTATTTCTATTCCTATTCCTATTCATGTGTCTGATACAAAAGTTGTTTTTCAAGCTAATGATGTACCATTTTCATAATTGCACACCAAGTCTAAATATGTCTTGAGATCGTGACACGTGGCAATATCGCCTTTACTACTTAACCTAAGTTCCTTGCCTACCTCAGCATACACCCATTGGGTATCCTCCATGCACTTTTGTAGCCAGCTTGGTATCCCCGCGGATGCCACGTGGGCAGTTCCTCTTTCCGCCACATCATCCATATCGTCGTGGATGACGAATCCCGGAACTTTTGTAACGGGATCGTCGGAGTTGACAATGCGGAGAACATTTGTACCATTTTTCTCCAATTGGCATCGAAAACTTTTGTTTCCAACTCTAGGCCCTCCAAATGATACAACACTCACTATGGGTGCGTTACTAAATTTTGTTGTAATATCACACGCTGTTAATGTTGCAAGGGCAGCACCAAGACTATGTCCTGTGATAGTTATACTTAATGGCTCATCACTATATTTATCAAGAATCTTGCCAATTTCTTCTCTAATTGTGTCTTGCAAACTTTGGTCACATTGGGTGTTTGTTGTGTACAAGCTCAAGAGTCCATTTTGTACCATGGGTTGATCGTAATTTTCGTCGGTCGTTATCATGTCATCTGGTAAGCAAGTCAACGTGGCGCGTAAATTTTCGAGCCACTCAGATGAGGTGGCAGTACCTCGATAAGCGATCACCACGTCACGGCGCCCTAGCCTGGCGATCTCTTCCGCGTCGTCGCAGATGGCCACGTAACCAATCCAGCTGGATCGCGGAGACGCCAGGTTCGGGAACGTCCTTTTAGTCCACCGTGGCATTTGGACCACACATGTGGCGTATAAGTTCTTGACCACCTTGTATCCGGTCTTGTAAAGGCCGCAGTCTGTCAGCATTGAACTCTTGGGATAAAGACACGTGGCGTACGTGGGTGATGACATGTCAAAGTCGAAGCAACGATAGGCTGCTTCAATGAATTCCCCGTACCTCAAGATCTCCTTACGGAGATCATCATCAAGTGGATCAAGCAAGCCTTCCCAATTCTTGATCCCTTGGAATTCCATCCACCGATGCCGGAGTTCGGCCACTGCTCTGTGTCCGACAGAGCAGTGGCCCGACCCCGAGTTCGTGATCTTGAAGCTACGAGCTACGAGTCGTTTACTCAATGTAGAACACTTTGTGATAGGGAGTACCAACCCCATATGTTGTTTGGTGAAAACAATGTTGCAATTTAATTTGAAAATATTTCCACTTGAGAGCCTCATGATCATAGGTGAAAGGTGTATCTAGTTTTTACAAGATTCTTGGTATGTGGATGTTCGAGGCTCTTTTTCGTGGAGTAATAATATTAATGCATACACTTTCACTTTAACTATTACATTTTCGCTGCACTCAAATGAGGGCTATCTATAGTTGTTCCCAAGTACCAAACTAAAAGGATGTATATAGTGGGTGGTGGGGTAGATGGGAGAATATTACGTGAAAGACTATATATTATAATTTTTATATGATAGAAAATATTTGGAGGCGGACGGTGCATTAAGTTTTATAGGATAGGTATTGACTATTATATTACCAAAATTAAAAAACATTGGTTTTAGGATTTATTTTTAAGTTTCTTTTTATAACCATAGTGTTCGAGAATGAAATTTAAGTAAGACGAAAAAAAAAGGATTGAATTTTCGTACATATGAAAAAAAAAAAACCCTTGAAAATGTAGTCTTTCATAATTAATATGTCATGATGATCATAACAACATATCATTAAATATAAAAATAAGAGACTTACAGTTTTTTAATTTTAAAAAAATATTAATAAGTGTTAATTCATTCCGTTAGACATTCGAACTACGATATGTTTCAATTGAGTTAGTACATGAACATGAGATAATTAAAATGTTTCCATTAGCCATTCCGAACACAAATTTTGGAATTCTTTTTACGCATATTCTTAAGCGCCCATTACATAGATAATTAGTTAACCACTTAAAATATATCTCCTTTAAATATATACATTATCCTCAATTATAAGCCGTATAATTAAACCATAGGCGTGTTGAGCAGAGTCCTAGTAGACGAAGTTACCTGATACTTGTTGTTGGTAGGAGGTGATCATAAGTATCTCGTAAAATTAGTCGTGTTACGTGCACCATAGTTATCCCAAAAAAAGAAAAACTACAGGCATGTTCCAAAATTGAGATTGATATATATAATTAAATGAGATGACATATTTTATGTGTTTAACTTAATTATTACTTAATAGATACTTGAAAATACTGTAAAATATTTTCAAAATTTAAACTAAAAATATCTTATTATGTATACAAATGCTCAAATAAAATGAACAAAAACATCTAAATAAAATTTATTGATATTTTTTTTAAAAAAAAAAGGTAAAACAATACTAATTAATGACGAAAACTCAAAAATCCCTGATTTTCGGACAGAACCCTATTCCACCCCATGGGAAGTATTGACAAGTCAGCAGACAACATTAAAGAAAGTCTCGACATAATAATTTTGACATAATCAACTATAGGAAGTATTAGAAAACGAGTAAAATAAACAACGTATTATCCTAACTCATTTATTTTCCGACCATATTGCGGCACAGTCCACATATGTAATATCCATGAAAAAAAAAATTATACTCGTATCGGAGTTCGATTAAATTTGAATTTGTGTCAAAAAGTCTTATGTTAAAGGTAAAATACTATTTATTAAAGGTAATTTTATATTCAGGAGGACTCGAACCTAGTGGTGGAGCTAGGAATTCGGTGAAGGATGTGCGAGTTTTCTTCTCAGTTGTGTTAAGGGTGTGGAAAATTATATATACACTCGTAATAGCTAACATTTAATTGTACATCATATAATTTTTCAATGAATGGTGTGCACCAGATCGTCCACCTTTCGCTAAAGTGGTTTCGACGACCATGCTCGAACTCGAGATCTCTAATTAAGAATGAAGGAACACTTACCACTTTATCAGTAGGGGCGGAACCCATTAGATTTTGCTCAAACAATATATTTGTATTAATTAATAAATTCATTAAATATGTAAAATTTAGAACTTAATTAGTATAACTTAAAATCGTCATTATAAAATCAAAACCAATAAAATTGAAATTCTAGTTTCGCCTGTGCCTCCAACATACCTGGTCGGTGAACTTCTTTGTTAATAAGACCAACAAACACAAAGGAAATAACAAGTCCAAAAAAAACATGAAAACTTGGAAGTACCTTCATCTATACATCTCCTCTCTTCAATATGTCTTCTAAGGTATATATGTTTTATCTTTCTACAATTTGCATTGGCTTTCTATGAAGGTATCTGGCCATCGTCGAATGGTTCCGTCTACTCAAAACTCGATTGATAGCATGGGAATGTCCATCTGCTTGGGTGAATATACACGAAAAATCTTTGTTTTTTTCTCAATTTTCGTGATGAAATTTCTGTCTCCACCACTGAATCAAGATAACAACGTTAGACTTCTTGGCTTTTGATGTATATATATTTCAAATCTAGACTCAAATATATCATCATAGAATTCTTTTACTTTTATCAAAGATTTGATCTGAATTCATTTTTAAGAATTCTGGGCATATTGACAGGATTTTGGTAAGTCGCACAATTTTAATTTCATATATACGAATACTCATTTAACAAATTTCAGTATTTTACGATATGGTTTAATATTTACAAATATCAATGTGTGTTAATGGAGAATCCAGAATTTTCATTCAAATGATTCGAAAAATAGTGTTTTGAGATTTGAAGTTCGAACCTCAAAATTTACTCCCCAAAGGAAAAATAGAAGACCGTTTCCTTAATAACTGAGAAGCTCATTGGTTCATATATTACATATATAGTTCAATCGATAAATCCATCTTACTCTGATCTAGTGTAGGAAGTCAAAATATATACAATATAATATTGTAGGCGAATAAGAACACCAAAGGCTAATCCGAACAACTTGTTAGATGGAATATTTCCTAAGAGACTTGTATTTAATAATTACGATAGATAATTTGAGACAGATGGAATATTAAGGAAACATCCGACTCGTTCTTTTGAGCATTTAGAATAATAATAGAAAAAAATTTATTTAGCGAAATCAAATGTGAAGTTATTTGAAATGAAATAAAAATTTAGAAAAATGCAGCAAAATAAGATATCATTAATACTCTTGCAATAGATGTCCAATTTACCCCTTGGAAGAAAATCTTTTGAACTATTTGAACTAAAGCTGCAATTTTTATTTTTTTTTAAATATAAGAAGAAATCTAGCCTTTCAATTTTTTAATATTTTATTAAGGTAAGTTTTGAAATGCTACGCTAGTACTAGTTGTGGAGCGTTGAGGGATAAGTTTCATGGTCAAGAGGAAAAGAATCTAAATGAATCACTCGCTAAGACCTCTAAATGACCGCTCAGTAATAAAGGAGGTAGAAATGAAGATACGATCAAGATGTTTGCCTAAAAGCACCCACCCGAGTGCATGCTTCTCAGTGCTGATCGATTCATTTGGAATTAGCACGACCTGACATAAGGGAAGCTATAAGATTAAGACCATACGTCCCCACTTGTCAGATACTTTTTCCTAATTTCAAGAAATTAAGATGACATTTTTTACTCTTACTTAGATTTTGTTACACCTTTTTGCTCCATCAGTGACTCGAACTCATAATCTTAAGACTGAAGGTGAATATGCTTACCATCCGAGCAACTCTATTCTCCTCGGATATTCTTCTCAATGGGGACTCTCCCGAGTGTCAACTTCCATTTTGCATTTTCTAGTTTGTATATTTGCTTTGCTTCACCATTGCTTTTGTAAATACATAAGGATTGTCTCAACTCGTGTACACTCATGTACAAATATCACACTGAGGGTTGGGTCTATTTGGACGTGTGATATAAAATTATGATATGAAGTTGAAGGTCTTTTTAGATATGTAATTTGGATTTTTTTTCATAAACATGAAAATTCAACAAGTTATTAAAACTATCAAAATTTCTTTAATTCTTATACAATCTATTCAAATGAACAAATCATTGTTCATAAACAAGCTAGTCAATAAAAATAATAATAATCAGTGATTCCTTAGTATAATTTTTTTACAATATAATACAAACAATTTCTTTATACATATTCAAACACTGATTTAAAATCATCATTTCATATCGCATGTTCAAACGCCAGCTAAGGTTGGTCTCACCAATATTTTTCCTCTAAGTAAAGGGTGTTGCACACTTTTTTATATATATAATTTGGTGTGATATATAGTCTCACTACCTTACACTTGCCGTACATAATACTATGACATTTGGTTCCCTTATCCACGATCTACCTAAAACTAGAACACGCAACCGTCCAATTGCGGCTTGACATGGATTTGGTAACAACCAATGTGTTTGGCATGTTAAGGTGTGTTGCTCATGTGCGTGAGCCATTGTCTAGCTGTTAATCGTGATGGAGTCAGAATTTTCATTAACAAATTTCAACGTATGAAAAAATTAAAGGAGATTCAACATCTATTATATCATAATTAGGAACAAAAGTTTTTCCGGCCGTCTTAGTTGTGTCTCTGCCTGCCAAGCGTACCACTCCCACACACGTCTTAGTTGTGTCACTGCCTTATCTTGGCCTTAATTAAATGTGTCAGCGCTTTGCCGCATGCCTAATGTCTTGAATATCAATGCCAAGTCAATGTTTGCCACATTAATTTTTTTAAATTTTTGTCACGATTATGGATCGATTTGGATTACATATCAATTATTAGATTAAAATGGTCACCCAGTTTACATATCATCCCTAATTGAAATTTATATTAATTAGGATTTGATCGACTAAATTTAAATAGTATATAGCAGTTCCCATTTTGAAAATGATGTTCCTAATAATATTATTTTTATTTTTAGAAGCGTGAATCCAAAATATTTGATTTAACGTGTGAAAGGATCTCAAATTTTCCATCACAAATCGTGTTAGTTATTAGTTTATAATCTACACAAATACAATGTGAGATGAGGTTAGGACAAAAGTGGTGTGTGTGGGGGGGTAGGAATGTGATGATAGTGGGGAGGGTAAGGGGGAACAAAGGATAGGGGTGAGTTATGTTAGAGGATGTGAAAGAGACAATTAAAAAGCGGTCATTCACGTCAAAAATAGAGGCTTTAAAGTTAAGGATATACTTATTTTTCTCTGAAAAGACGCTTGTTAATATTTTTTTCCATAATTTCAGTAAGAAAAATCATTTTTCTCTTTTTTAAAGAATTTCTATTATTAAAGAATATATTTTCTAAAAAATTTAACCAACCAAATATGATCAACACACTCATTTACACCACTTATAAATCACACAATATTTTACTTTTAAGGTTCATAAAATAATAATGTTCCTTTAATTTTGATGTAGATATATGAAAATTAATCAATGCAACAAATAGGTACTCTATCAAGATATACTTGCATCAACTTTTTTTAAAATATCAATGTTCACACATTTAATGGCGTTTGGATATCGATGTCCACATCAAATGTACGTACTTCGTTAGGTAAGCAACATTTGTTCATATGTGATGTAGAAAATTTTTCGTCTTAAAATAAGTAGTCGCTTTAGGAAAAAAAATAATCGTTTCAAAATAAGTATCGCTTAAATAAAAAAAAGTTCAAAAATTAAGTGTCACATTAAAAATTCAAGACAAAATAGTAGTGGAGTATATATAGACAATGAAAGTCTATGTTGATTGGATTATTCAAATATATATATTGACTAATGCATATTAAATGTTTTGAAAAATAGTACTTTTTAAGAAACCAACACAAAAGCGATTAAATAATGATATGAAGGATCAGAAGAAACGAAAGTAGTTGACTTTGTACATCTTTCTCACATTAAAATGCATACATTTTCAAAAATATTCACGTGATTTTATTTCTATTCCTATTCCTATTCATGTATCTGATACAAAAGTTGTTTTTCAAGCTAATGATGTACCATTTTCATAATTGCTCACCAAGTCTAAATATGTCTTGAGATCGTGACACGTGGCAATATCGCCTTTACTACTTAGCCTAAGTTCCTTGCCTACCTCAGCATACACCCATTGGGTATCCTCCATGCACTTTTGAAGCCAGCTTGGCATCCCCATGGACGCCACGTGGGCAGTCCCTCTTTCCTCCACGTCATCAATATCATCGTGGATGATGAACCCCGGAACTTTTGTAACGGGATCGTCGGAGTTGACAATGCGGAGAACATTTGTACCATTTTTCTCCAATTGGCATCGAAAACTTTTGTTTCCAACTCTAGGCCCTCCAAATGATACAACACTCACTATGGGTGCGTTACTAAATTTTGTTGTAATATCACACGCTGTTAATGTTGCAAGGGCAGCACCAAGACTATGTCCTGTGATAGTTATACTTAATGGCTCATCACTATATTTATCAAGAATCTTGCCAATTTCTTCTCTTATTGTGTCTTGCAAACTTTGGTCACATTGGGTGTTTGTTGTGTACAAGCTCAAGAGTCCATTTTGTACCATGGGTTGATCGTAATTTTCGTCGGGCGTTATCATGTCATCTGGTAAGCAAGTCAACGTGGCGCGTAAATTCTCGAGCCACTCAGATGAGGTGGCAGTACCTCGATAAGCGATCACCACGTCACGGCGCCCTAGCCTGGCGATCTCCTCCGCGTCGTCGCAGATGGCCACGTAACCGATCCAGCTGGATCGCGGAGACGCCAGGTTCGGGAACGTCCTTTTAGTCCACCGTGGCATTTGGACCACACATGTGGCGTATAAGTTCTTGACCACCTTGTATCCGGTCTTGTAAAGGCCGCAGTCTGTCAGCATTGAACTCTTGGGATAAAGACACGTGGCGTACGTGGGTGATGACATGTCAAAGTCGAAGCAACGATAGGCTGCTTCAATGAATTCCCCGTACCTCAAGATCTCCTTACGGAGATCATCATCAAGTGGATCAAGCAAGCCTTCCCAATTCTTGATCCCTTGGAATTCCATCCACCGATGCCGGAGTTCGGCCACTGCTCTGTGTCCGACAGAGCAGTGGCCCGACCCCGAGTTCGTGATCTTGAAGCTACGAGCTACGAGTCGTTTACTCAATGTAGAACACTTTGAGATAGGGAGTACCAACCCCATATGTTGTTTGGTGAAAACAATGTTGCAATTTAATTTGAAAATATCTCCACTTGAGAGCCTCATGATCATAGGTGAAAGGTGTATCTAGTTTTTACAAGATTCTTGGTATGTGGATGTTCGAGGCTCTTTTTCGTGGAGTAATAATATTAATGCATACACTTTCACTTTAACTATTACATTTTCGCTGCACTCAAATGAGCGCTATTTATAGTTGTTCCCAATCTCAAGCGCCAAACTAAAAGGGTTTATAGTGGGTGCATTGTGGGGTTGAGCTGAGGCGAAGCTAGGATTCCAATTTTATAGGTTCTGAATTTTCATAATAATTACTGAATTACGTTTAAAATTTAATATTTATACATATTTAATGAATTTTTTAATAATATTTAATAAATTTATTAACACAAATACAGGCTCTTTTGCAAACAATCCCTCTTTCTCCACGAGGTAATAAGAAGATCTACGTACAATCTACAATCTCCAGACGCCATTTAGTGACATTTCACCAAATATTTTATAGTTATTATTGTTATTAATATAGACACACTATATAAATAAAATTTAATGAATTCAGCCGAACACGTATGCGATCTACTAGATCCACACATGGGGTAGAGGGGAGACTATTCTTAGGAAGACTATATATTATATGACAGAAATAATTGGAGACGGACGGTGCATTTAAGTGTTATAGGATAGATATTATATTATTTGGTTTAGTGGGGACAAAATGTGTACATTATAAACGTTGGTCTAGGACTTATTTTGTACTTTGTTTTTATAACTATGGTGTTTGGGAATGAACCTTGAGAAAGAAGAAAAAAAGAAAGATTGAATTTTTGGTATACATATGGAAAACACCTTTTGAAATTAGTAGTCTTGAATATGTCATAATCATGACATTTTTATGATGATAGTAAGAAAATGTCATGATCCATGAAATAAGGAATCGTTCAATAGAGTGTATACGTATTAGAAAAAATAGTACATTCATTAACTTTATGTATGTATTGGTAATATCTTATTTCGTATACTCTCTATTGTATATTAAAGTGTGTATTACCAATGTAATGAGTTTGTAGGTATTAGTAATGCAAAGGGTTTTAATGCATGTATTATCATGGTTAAGGACCTCGTTGTTTCTCTAAATCTTTTTTTACATCTTTTCCACCATAATTGTGAAGGATATCTTTGTAAATAAATATTTTATGCGGTACATATTATTTTTAATACATCAAACCAAACAATGCATAATACATTAAGTTTAAGTAATATAGTGTTTGGTATAAATATTTTTAACACTATCCAGTAAATTTAATAATGTTGGAGCAAGTATTATATCTTTTTATTTCAAAATTCAAAATTTCATATTTTAAGGGAGTTTACATACATATATTATTTGGATGAATTAATAGTATAAGAATTTATGCAAAATACATTGATAGACTTTTTAAACTTGTTTCTCAATTTTATTTAAACACTCGAACTATATACCCTATTTTGATGTTGAGCACATGAACAGATAATAATTAAAATGTTCTTATCAGACCATGTTCGGGCTCAAATTTTAAAAGAAGTTCTGTGTGCATTCTCAAATATCCATTACATAGATAGTTGATTAACCACTTAAAATATGTCATCTTCTTTAATTATATGCCTTAGTCGCAATAAGTCGTATAATTAAACCCTAGACAAATTCAGCAGAGACAAAAACACTAGGTAATTTCTTTCCTATCTGTCCTAACATTGTTGGACAAAGTACCTGATACTTGTTGTTGGTGTCTGGTGAGAGGTATCAACAAGTATCTCATGAAATTAGTCCTAATATACATAAACTGGTCCAAACATCACAATTATCAACTAAAAAAGTCGTTAAAGGCCAAAAAAAATGTAATTATCAGTAATCAATGGCGAAAACTCAAAAATCCATGGTTTCCCGATACAACCTCTTTAGCCAATAGGAAGTATATTGAAAAGGCAATAGACAGCATCAAAGAAATATTGACCATGTTGACCAACTACTAGAGGAAGCATTTAGGAAACGAGTAAAATAAACATATGTTTTCCGACCATATTGCGGCACAGTCCACAGTAATGCATTCCCATTGATCATGTGAGTTTATGTTATATCTTTCGTTATTTGATGTCTGATATTCGCGTGAAAGTTTGATTAAATTTGGATTCGTATTAAATAATTTTATATTTGGGATAAAGTGTTTCCTAATAAAGACGACTCTGTATCCAAAGGAATTTGAATACGAGACTTTTGATTAAGAATAATAGAGTACTTATGAGTTACGACCAGGGGCGAATTTAGAGAGACAAAAGTGTGTTCACTCGAACCTGCTCGGCAAAAAGCTACACTAAATATATAAGGTAGTTTTTTTTATAATATTTTATGTATATATAGAGAGAGAGTTTGATGAATCTCCTGAACACGAGATAAAAGGCCGGACTCGCTGGTTTAGCTAGGGAATTCAAAATTTATTTTGAGGTTTCAATTTCAAATTCTTGACTATTTTTTTCTCAAACTCCTCTTAATTAAAATTCTGAATCCGTCACTACTTAACGCTCCATACCACAACTCTAGTTGGTCAACAACTACTTTATTCATAAGACCAACAAACACAAAGGAAATTACAAGTGGTGGGTAGAGTCCATAATAAAAACATGAAAACTTGTAACTACTCTCACCTATACATCTCCTCTCTTCAATAATATTATGTCTTCTAGCCATGAATTCTTGGCTTTCTATGAAGGTATATCTGGCCATCGTTGAATGGTTCCATATGCTCAAAACTCGATAGCACGTATAAGGAAATTCGATCTGTTTGGGTGAATATACACGAAAAATCTTTTTTCTTAAAATTCTCCTGATGAAATTTCTGTCTTCGTCACTGAATCAAGATATATTACAACTTTAGACTTCTTAGATTCAAATATATCATCGATCATAGAATTCTTTGTTTACTTTTATCAAAGATTTGATTTGAATTCGTCTATAAGAATTCTTGGAATATTGGCAGGATTTTATTCGAATAGTTTTTTCTTTGACTATAATTTTGTGCTCATCAAAACATGTATAATTCGCGCAATTTTGGTTGACTATAGTTTATTCGTATTTTTTTTAATATAATTTATATTCTCTAGCTCATCAACTCGAAACACCGTCCAAGTTTCCCTTCGAAGGACATTAGTATCTCATTCTTTGCTAAACTTTAATTTTATTTAGTCGAAAAAGAAAAGAAGTTTGATCGAATCTAATAGGTTGTGGAATGGGACCAAGAATCGATAAACCCTTCATGAATTTACTTTTTAAAGCAGGAACGGAGGCTGATTTTTAATATAATTTTAATCCAATTATTTTATTTTATTTATTATAATGATAATATAATATGTATCTAATTAATGAAATAAAAATTTATATATTCGATCTCAATTTATTTAAAAATTGAAACATAATTATTATCACTGTATGATTTAAAGTATATATATATATATATATATTGCCTTTAACTATCATTTTCAATCATTTTAGTTTTATCCAAAGACTTTTTATTCTACCAATGCATGATTGTCCCCACATAAAAGGAATGTATAGTCATGTACTAAATTCATTTGATTCGTTCAAAAATTATTTGCGTTGAAATGAATTGGATTAAAAAAACTAAAAAGTGGGTTATAATTTAATCCCTCCCGTTCTTACTAAAATTTCAATTACTTCATTTGTTTTTTTGTAAGTTTTTTTAACATTTATTAGAAAAAATTATGATTATACATAAACTATCAAATAGATAAATAGTTTTTTAAAAATATTTGACAAGATGGATCAATTTGAATTGCACTGAGTTAATAAATAGTAACTCATCGAAGGGTTACTTAGGCTGAATTGAATTGGACTGAAATAGATTTAAAAGCTAGTCATATATAACTCAATTAATCTATTCTTACTAAGTTTTAATATTTTTTTTTCTTATACAATTTTTAAAGAACCTAATTAAGTTATATATTCTTTTATCATGGTAAAATACAACATATCAATTTTTTATTTAAAAAAAAAAAGAAATTAAAAATATTTTGATAAAATTTTTCATATGTCAATTTGAGTTATATTTCAAACCAACTCTTGAATGAGCGGAAACGAGCCTGGCTAAATGGATTGAACTAGGGATGACAAAATTAGATCAATAACCCGTCCAAATCATAATAGGTTTGGGTTAGTGTGATTTTGATGATGACTTAATTTGGCTAGCCCAGTTAATCCATCATAAATTAATAGCCCAAATAAATTCATCATGATACACAGTCTTTAACGACTTTGACCCATGAAAAATGCTTAATTTTAACTTTTAAGATTCAATCTCTAGATTAAGATTTTTACATATGAATAATTGTCTAGTTTTTAAAAAAATTATTATAGATTTATTATAAATATAGGTTACTATAATTATTATAATTGTTGAAATATTATTATTACTTACTTTTTGCAGCGGAAAAAACAGTAAAAAAGTTTGACATAAATATAAAAAGAACGAGTAAGATACAATTTTATTTTTTGTCTAAGTAAGATATAAAGTTACGTCGATGCAACTCATAACATAAAAATCATCTAAAAATAGATATAGATAATTGATGTTCTATAGATAGCCTAACAATTATACCTATCTCATTCTTTACATGTTTTTTTCATTCATGGAACAATATTTATATAGGTATTTTCTAATTTTGGGTAACTGATTGAGTTTTGAATATGAGAAAAATTAAGTCTTACCATTTGCGAATTCGAAAGTTTGAAGCCTTATTCCAATACCAAATATCATGTGGTAAACAAATATAATTGTGAATACTTACTTTTGAATTTAAAACATTACGAACAACAACAAAAATTTCTACATAAGAAACAATAAAATTTGACTTGTCACTTCATTATTTTATAGGTTTCGTTTATATTAGATGAAATCATGAAATGTAAGTTAAAAAATTATAAAAATGATACGTTAAATTAAACGGCTTGAACAATGACTCATTTATTGCTTTAGCCTATTTTAACTCGCTTAAATTCAGGTGAAAAGACTCATTTGCCACCATAAATCCCTTAAACTAATAAATAAACGGCACATTGATACTTTTGAACTTGAACAAGTTATGCGAGTCATATTTTTATGAATTAATTTTAATTTATAGTCTTCCTTTTCATATTGTTGAAGAATATAACATTTCCGACCCACCTCTATTTTACTCTCAATTCTCTATATTTGGAGATTAAAATAGAGAATGGGCACTCCAACCCCTCTCCATATCACTCTCTATTCTTCATATTTAGAGAGTTGAATAGTAGGTCTCCAAATTTGGAGAACTACTGTTCAACTCTCTATTTCACTTTTTCAATATTTTACTATTATTTCTATTATTTTCTAATTAACGTATTATTTTACGTATAATGTCATTAACTAAATTTCTAATATTCATAATTCTTTTTAAATGTAATATAATATTTTTAAAATATATTATTTAATATATACTACTTTCATCCCGAATTAATAGTATTTTAATTTTTTTTTCTAATTTTCGTTAATAATATAATTTGATTTTATTATTAATTTTCACTATAAAGAATACACAAATTAAAATGATAAGATGAAAAATTCAATTTAAAAATACAATACATAACATGATAATTTAAATAAAAGATAACATTAATATAATACATAACATAATAATTTAAATACAAGATAAAATACAATATAATACATAACATAATAATTAATTTATCACAACAATAATTTAATAGTCCGGTAGGTCGTTTCCAGATTTAGCACTATTCGAAAAAAAATTAGGGAGAAAGGAAGTGCTACATGATATAATGACTACATGTATTATACTGCACAGCATGATAATTGAGGATGAACGTGATCTTAATGCACCTATTCAAGATGTCGTAGAGGCTCCAACTCCAACGACAGAAATGGTGGTAGATGAAAATCTCCGATTTGAATAATTTTTAGCTAAACATAAAAAAATTAAGGACAAAAATACTCATTTTGAACTCCGTAATGCATTAATAGAGCATTTATGGGAGCAACGTAATAATTGTGAAAGTTGAGTGTTTATGTAATTGTATTTCACTTTTATTTGAATTTGTCCATTAATTTGTATATTATATAATATTTTCTTGCAATTTATGTTATTTAGAAATTTAGAATAAAATATAATTTTATATTAAATAAAAATTTTATATCACATGAAAATTATATAAAGTAATTATTTGAGAAAAAGAAAGAAAGGATTTATATTATGAAATAAGAAAATAAGAATGAAGTAGAAATAATAATATAATATTTAGGAGAGAGGAAAAAAAATTTATTTTTAGAGAGTAAAATAGAGAATTGGGTTGGAGTTGGTTGTCTGAAAAAAATAGAAAATTCTATATTTGGAGAGTAAAATAGAGTTCAAGGTTGAAGATGTCCTAATTGGATCGGATTCATCTATAAAGGGTGTTAGTTAGCCTGTTAACTTATTAATTAATTTTATGTGTTAAGATTAAGATCGTGATACTAGCCTATATAAATATCATTATGAATGTCAAAAAGAACACACTTTAATCTTAATATATAGAACTCGCCTACTTATAGCTAATATTTTTTTATTAAATAGTACTACGCATATTATAAGTTATTATTTTTTTGGTCTATCCTAAAATGAATAATAATACTACACATCATGACGTGTTAGACACTATACTACATATCGTTAATGCTATCGTGCTCTTATAATTATAGAAACATCATGACATGTTAAACACAGCTAGTCCACAAAAAATATTTTTTTCTTCCTTCTTGAATTCAAAGTCCACATTCCATAGTCCATATATACATGACTATAAAGTTGCAAAATAAGTCTTCTAGCAACGTTTTTTTTCAATTGGTAATAAACACATTTTGTCTTGTCCCCACCCAACCATAGTAATACCTATATGAGAAAAACTATAAATTGCACAAATATAACTAGGTGAAAGTGTATGCATTAATATTATTATTTTTCCATAAAAGAGCCAACCCTAGCTCAACCAACATTTCAAGAATCTTGTAAAAACTATAAATATATATACCTTTCCCTAATGATAATGAGGCTCTCAAGTGGAAATATTTGCAAATCAAAATGCAACACTACTCTTTTCATGACCAAACAACAAATGGGATTGGTAGTACTCCCTATTTCAAAGTTCCCTAAATTGAGTAAACTCGGAGCTCGTAGATACAAGATCACGAGCTCGTGGAACCCAGGATCCGGCCACTGCTGTGTCACAGACAGAGCAGTGGCTGGACTCCGGGACCGATGGATGGAATTCCAAGGGATCAAGAATTGGGAAGGCTTGCTTGATCCACTTGATGATGATCTCCGTAAGGAGATCTTGAGGTACGGGGAATTCGTCGAAGCAGCCTATCGTTGCTTCGACTTTAACATGTCATCACCCTCGTACGCTACATGTCTTTATCCTAAGAGTTCGATGCTGACAGATTGCGGCCTTTACAAGACCGGATACAAGGTGGTCAAGAACTTATACGCCACGTGTGTGGTCCAAATGCCACGGTGGACTAAAAGGACGTTCCCAAACCTGGCGTCTCCGCGATGCAGCTGGATCGGTTACGTGGCCATCTGCGACGACACAGAAGAGATCGCCAGGCTCGGGCGCCGCGACATGGTGATCGCTTATCGAGGTACCGCCACCTCATCTGAATGGCTCGAGAATTTACGTGCCACGTTGACTTGCTTACCAGATGACATGGCAACGCCCGACGAAAATTACGATCAACCCATGGTACAAAGTGGACTTTTGAGCTTGTACACAACAAACACCCAATGTGACCAAAGTTTGCAAGACACAATTAGAGAAGAAATTGGCAACATTCTTAATAAATATAGTGATGAGCCATTAAGTATAACTATCACAGGACATAGTCTTGGTGCTGCCCTTGCAACATTAACAGCTTGTGATATTACAACAAAATTTAGTAACGCACCCATAGTGAGTGTTGTATCATTTGGAGGGCCTAGAGTTGGAAACAAAAGTTTTCGATGCCAATTGGAGAAAAATGGTACAAATGTTCTCCGCATTGTCAACTCCGACGATCCCGTTACAAAAGTTCCGGGATTCGTCATGGATGATGTGGCGGAAAGAGGAACTGCCCACGTGGCATCTGCGGGGATGCCAAGCTGGCTACAAAAGTGCATGGAGGATACCCAATGGGTGTATGCTGAGGTAGGAAAGGAACTTAGGTTAAGTAGTAAAGGCGATATTGCCACGTGTCACGATCTCAAGACATATTTAGACTTGGTGAGCAATTATGAAAATGGTACATCATTAGCTTGAAAAACAACTTTTGTATCAAATACATGAATAGGAATAGGAATAGAAATAAAATCAAGTGAATATTTTTGAAAATGTATGTATTTTAATGTGAGAAAGATGTACAAAGTCAACTACTTTTGTTTTTTCTGATCCTTCGTATCATTATTTAATCACTTTTGTGTTGGTTTCTTAAAAAGTACCATTTTTCAAAATATTTAATATGCATTGGTCAATATATATATTTGAATAATCCAATCAACATAGACTCTCATTGTCTATATATACTCCAAGTCCATGGTATTTATAATGTATATACTTGATGTTTAGGTAATAAAAATTAAAGGCGATAGTTCTAGATCTTTCTTGAGTTATGTGTATATTCTTTTTATTTCAAAGTATATGTCATTTTAATTCATTTAACTCTCACTATGAAAAATAATAGTATTAAGTTTACTAAGTTAAACTTTTTTATTAGATGTTTCTTGAAAATTGAGCGTAATTAAGAATAAATAGTTCTGTAATACGAGAGTATATATATAATTAAGAATAATTACTACTATTTTGTCTTGAATTTTTAATGTGACACTTAATATTTGAACTTTTTTTTATTTAAGCGATACTTATTTTGAAACGATTTTTTTTTTTACTAAAGCGACTACTTATTTTAAGACGAAAAATTAGAGATACCTCTTGGACTGCTCTACAATTATTGTCCTTTTAGAAAGTGAAGACTTAAAAAATTCTACATCACATATGAACAAATGTTGCTTACCTAACGAAGTACGTACATTTTTTGTGGACATCGATATCCAAACGCCATTAAGTGTGTGAACATTGATATTTTAAAAAAAGTTGATGCAAATATATCTTGATAGAGTACCTATTTGTTGCATTGATTAATTTTCATATATCTACATCAAAATTAAAGGAACATTATTATTTTATGAACCTTAAAAGTAAAATATTGTGTGATTTATAAGTGGTGTAAATGAGTGTGTTGATCATATTTGGTTGGTTAAATTTTTTAGAAAATATATTCTTTAATAATAGAAATTCTTTAAAAAAGAGAAAAATGATTTTTCTTACTGAAATTATGGAAAAAAAATTAACAAGCGTCTTTTCAGAGAAAAACAAGTATATCCTTAACTTTAAAGCCTCTATTTTTGACGTGAATGACCACTTTTTAATTGTCTCTTTCACATCCTCTAACATAACTCACCCCTATCCTTTGTTCCCCCTCACCCTCCCCACTATCATCACACTCCTACCCCCCCCCCACACACCACTTTTGTCCTAACCTCATCTCACACTGTATTTGTGTAGATTATAACCTAATAACTAACACGATTTGTGATGGAAAGATTTGAGATCCTTTCACACGTTAAAGCAAATATTTTGGATTCACGCCTCTAAAAATAAAAATAATATTATTATGAACATCATTTTCAAAATGGGTCCTGCAATATACTATTTAAATTTAGTCGATCGAATCCCAATTAATATAAATTTCAGTACGTACAAATAAAATATTTATTTTTCGAAAAAGTATTTTGCATGAAAACCATTCTATGAGAATTGCAATTAGGGATGATATGTAAACTGGGTGACCATTTTAATCTAATAGTTGATATGTAATTCAAATCGATCCATAATCATGACAAAAATTTAACAAAATTAATGTGGCAAACATTGACTTGGCATTGATATGGATGACGTGGAGGAAAGAGGGACTACCAACGTGGCATCCGCGGGGATGCCAAGCTGGCTACAAAAGTGCTTGGAGGATACCCAATGGGTGTATGCTGAGGTAGGCAAGGAACTTAGATTAAGTAGTAAAGACTTATGTCCACAAATAATAAACAAAGGGAATGTTGCCATGTGTCACGATCTCAAGACATATCTACACTTGGTAGACAATTTTGTAAAAGTGGAACACAAGAGAGAGAAACCCATCGAAATGTCGGGATGACCTAGTGATCAATGAATTGTGAGTTGGACATCATAGGGTCTCAAGTTCGAATTTCTGTTGAGCCATCTTCTCATCTTTTTTAGCTTTGATGAATAGAGTTACGTGGATGGCAAATATATATCTCGTAAAATTAGTCAAGGTGAGCACTAAGCACAAGCTGATATTGACACATGCACACAAGCTGACGTTGACACCACGAAAGAAGTGCGGCTCTATTTTGAAAAAAATATATTCTATATTCACTAGATACAAAAAATAGACCACATGTATGTTTTTTGAAAATCCACACCAAAAATGTGTGAGAAAAATGCACAAATCCACGTACATTTTTTTTCTTTTCTGGATCCTACATATCTCATCATTATTGCCCATAATTTATAAGTTGGCAATATTTTTAATGTATATATAGCAATCACATGTAATAAAAGTGAAATAGTTCTGAATCTTTCTTGAGTTATGTGCATGTTAATATATTTATTCTCCTAGTTGAATTTCATATCATATATATGAATTGAAGATTAATTTCATTTCATATAAAAGAAAATAAGAAATTTTCACCTAATAAGGTTCATCGAGCCAAATGGTATAAAAAAAAATAGTTACCACTAATAATGTTTAACATCATATGTAAGCACAACAAACTAATTAGGAGTGGATTGTGAATCTACCTTGCGCGATTTCAGTTTTGGTATGTTGTTCGCCCATTAATAAATGGATTAATTTTATCAACTTGATATATCAGAAAAATATGTTCGATATATTTTTAAGAATCCCTACTTTCTTGCTTATAATTCATAGGTTAGCAATACTTTGTTTAATTTGATACACTGATAAGATGTCTCTTAGGATATTTTATGAAATTAGTTATTTAATTTTTCTATACGGGATAATTAATTTCATTATTTTAATGTAATTTTTTTTCTGAATTAGTTAAAACTTCAAATCAAACATAAAATAAAATTAATTCAAAATTTAATTTTTGAATTATTATTCTTATTTCATATAACAAACGACTCCTTAATTAATATATGTGGCCATGAGGATGGAGTTCTATGAACAAGAATTAATTCCATTTAGTGTATAAAATGATCAATAATAAATCTTAACCTAATGAGGTAAATTTGATATGGATAAATACTTGACGTCCATCGAGGCAAACAAAACATTATCTCAAGAGTGTATATGTATCATTTGTTAGATGCGAGAATATATATAATCATTTTTTTAACGAGGAGTATATCCACTCTAAATCACAAAATTAAAAAATATATTCATAAAATAAATTTTAAAATCCAATAAAATCAAACCAGCCAAACCGTCTCACGTACACTCCTAAAATAAAATAAATAAAACACCTATAAGTTTCCAAAATAAATCCATTTCATAAAAGCCACTAACTAGTCGTTTTTTTAATGCACTTATATAATGTTTGGGTTAGATTCAATGTTCTAAAAAAGAAAGAAAAAAAATCACGTTTTAGTTTTTTTAAAAAAATTTGCCAGCTGCAGATGTGAATGTAAAGTGTTAAGTTAGGATCGGATTTATATGAACTCAATATTTTCGACGTTTATTGCATATGTATAGATATAGTTCCAAATAAGATCTACTTTAACATGGCACCACTTCTTTTTTTCTCTCATATTTTTTAACATGCATACTCGTTCTTATTCCTTCCATTTAATTTATGTGATAAAATTTGAATAAGCACGGAGTTTAAGAAAAAAAATTTAAAAATTACTTTCATTATTTTATATTACTTATCATGTTTCACGTATCGATAGTTAAAATTACATACACTTTTGACTAGTATTTTAAGATATATTTTTAAAATATATAAATTTCAAACGTAAAATGTTAATAATAAGTTGATCTAATCTAATTTAGTTTTAAAAATAATTCAAATTGATTTTCAAAAGAAAAAAATATGATAACTAATTTGAAACGGAGGAAATAAAATCTATGGTCATAAATATCACAATATTTGTGTGGTTATTAGGTGCAAAAATACATAGCTTCCTTCTTTCCGACCACACATAAATGCACTGACAAATGTGAATACAAACGTCGTTTGGTAGAGTGTATTAGAAGAAAAAAAATGCACGTATTAATTTTTTTAATGTATTATTAATACTTTATTTGGTACACTTTTTTACCCATGTGCATTAGTTACACATTTTATCGTATATTAAGGTATGTATTATTAATACTATGAATTTCTACGTATTAGTAATACGAAGGGTTGCAATATATGCATTAGATTGATTAATGACGTAACTATCCCTCAAACGGTCAAAACCCTCTCAAGACATTGCTTATTTTTCAAAGCTAAAGAGTATGGAGGGTATTTTTGAAACAATTTTTTAAATAGAATTTATACTATGCATTTTATTTTTAATACATCAAACTAAAAAAAATAATCTTAACATAACTAATGTAATTATTACTGATGCATGCATTACTAATACATTTTATTAAGTATTATACTTATACACCTTACCAAATGACCCTTTAAAGCAATTTCCCTAGATTTTATAAGATGCTTAATATATATATATATATATATATATATATATATATATATAAAAGAAGAAAAAAAACACTTCAAGATTATTCTCATCATTTTTTCTTATAAAAATAAGTAAATCTTAGAAACTTTCAATTATTTTATGGTCATACGTTCTTTAACAATTTACCTAAGTCAGTAACGGAGCTAGGATTTTTAACAAGAGCTTCAAAATCTGAAGAAGTAAACACACGAACTAGCCAAATAGGGTTCGACATCTACTATAGATACACACAAAATAATTTTAACAATGTATAAATAGTAATATTTTCCGCTAAAGGGGATTCGGATGAACCCCTAATAGTATGTTGGCTCCGCCCCCGACTTAAGTTTGATGAGGAGTTAATTTTTTGGATGATCACTCAACTCATGAGAACATTCCATTGAAGGGCGCCAAAACGAATTAGTGGAGACCCCAATAGATGAAGCCACCTTGGGCGAAAGGTAGTCTGGTGCACAGAGGAGGTTAAATGTTACTATTATGAGCATATATTTAATTTTGCATATCCTTAACACAATTGAGAAGAAAACTTGCACACCTATGTGTTCACCTTACGTCAAATTCTTGGCTCCGCCGTCGGAAACAGGGTGGGGACAAAAATAAAATACTAACAGCAGTCTTCTTGACACTAATAGCTTTCTGCTGAACTATGAAAGAACTTCATTCGACAAAAATGATACACTCCTTCCTACCAACAAGCTGGTCCAATGTCAAAGGAACATCGATAGATAATGCTAATATTGACATGTTCAGAATTACAAACTAATCGATAAACACAAATGCAGACTAAAAAATATATTGGGACAGAAGCAAACTTCCCTAACGTTCAATCAGAACACAAATAGACATGACAACGACGAGATAGCAAGGGAAATATTACAGTAGCAAGCAATTTTTGGTACTCAGGATGAGCAACAGCCACCACTCTGTGTCACCGGCTGTCCACGGATATTCACTGTCGGAGGCTTGGCAGAATTTGAGGCTGGTTGGCTTGCCATCCTGCATTTAGGAGAGCATTAGAGAAAGAAACAATAGAAGCAAGCAAAAGAAGCACTGCCGAGATTAGTCCATCTTGTAGATGCAAAAATGAAGCTGAACTCTATTTATAACCAACTGGACCTGGTTGGCCCAAGACTAACCAGGCAGCAAAAGGCCCGCAACCAGCTGGCCAGCGGGGGGAAGGAACAGTGGCAAATGTTTTGGCAAGCGAACTGACCAGTGAACTGAAAGAGCCAAGCCGAGAGCTAGCTCAATTAGAACAAAATTCTAACTCTCGCTGAAAACATGTTCTTTTCTTATGAGGTTGAGTACACAACAGCCTTAACCACACAAGTTTTCATCAGACCTTACACCCGATTATTCATGCTTAAAAGTTTGGTCTGTCAATTGCATCCAAAAAACAAAAAGGTATAGCAGATCTCCGACAGTTGAGTGTTGCATTCGAAAAGACTAGTTTTCTAGCCAATTGGCCAAAACAATCTATCTCACACCCTCTGCCCTTTTTATGTTAACTTTTGAAAATTATACTTTAGATCCAAAAGAGCCTGAAAGTACCTTCTGATAATCATACTTTCACCCAAAAAAAGTATTCACAATTTTCTTTAACTCTTAATATTCTCTTAAAACTCTGACTTCTCAATCAAGCTACAACAATAACATTCGCAATCAGGCTACAAGTTTGTGAATCAAGCTTCAATCAAGGCCTCCAATATTTTAGTTTCTTTAGGCAATTTGGTACCTAAACGTTCCAACTTTTAGTTCAATTACTAGTTTTACTTATATCTATTTGTTATATTAATTTTTATTTGTACACATAATTCTATCATCCCCTCGCTCTATTAAAAAATAGAAAAAGGCTATAGAGTCTAAGAAGAAATTAGATTAGAAGAACCAACTGCACATTTAGATAATACCCTCCCCCGCCTCCCCAACCAAATTAAGACACTGATAATTTTATCATCATCTAAGGCTTGCTCCGTTAGCTTCACAGGTTCGGACCAACATGGAATGTAAGAACAAATGAACAATGTCAAACAACTCGGACTCATAAGATGAATTGTCTATGTGAAGAGATAAAGACATACTAGGTTTGAATGATCAGAGATAATAATGGAAGTTTCAATTTGTAAGATTACATATGGAATATTGCCAAATTACATTTTGTGATACTTCAAGTTTGGAAACTCAATGACCTTTGACATTTTTTCTTTTACATTTACATTAGTCATTAAAGAAAAATATAATATTAACCTTGATTTAAAAAAAAAAATGGTATTAACCTCAAAGAAGATCAGAAAACCAAAAGAAAAGACTAGGGCTCCACCATAGTTTGCCTCAAACCGGAACCAACAAACAATCAGCCTGCATCAACACACTTGGTTATATCTTAATACATATTTTTTCTTACTGGATCCAGTGAAACCATAGACTTTAAGAATCCAGCAGAAAAATATATTTTTCTAATTGGCTGTTTGTTTCTAAGGGCAGTGCCAAATAGGAATCCCAACTTGACGATGCCTATGTTTTACTTTCTGAACTAGAAATATCTCAGGCTAGGGACCAACTTCCACAATAATCATTCTTATAAAAGATGACATGATAGAAAAGAATATAGGCATTAGATATCGAAAAAGAAGAAACAGCTAAATTGCATCACAGATCAGGCTTGAGCAAATTACAAAGGCAACAAAACATCACTAAAATTTTACTGCCACCTGAAAATGAGATACATGCTTACCTATTTTTGATAGCACCAGTCATAGCCATGAAAGCCTGCTCTACATTTGTAGCATCTTTAGCACTGGTCTCCAAGAATGGAATACCGATTTCATCAGCAAATGCCTAAGAACAAAGTGGTCTATCAGTATAGTTTGATTTAGGGGCAAAGAATTAAATGTACAAAATGGATTTACCTTAGCTGTTTCATATGAGACAACTCTACTTGCAGTAAGATCAGCCTTATTCCCAACAAGAATTTTGTTAACATTGTCACTAGCATAACGATCAATTTCATTCAGCCACTGCTTTACATTATTGAAGCTCTCTTGATCTGTCACGTCATACACAACCTAAGCAAGAGGCCATCAGAAAACATCAAAAGATGCAGAAAACCATTGATGATAAACTTTACGGGAAAGCACTTACTATTGTGTTCAATTTTACCATTTCCAAAAAAAAAAAAGCACTTACTATTTTTTGACGGAAAAAAAGCACTTACTATTATGCCATGGGCTCCACGATAGTAGCTGCTAGTGATGGTCCTGAAGCGTTCTTGTCCAGCTGTATCCCACTATATGAAGTAAAAAAAGAAAAATCAAGGACCTTTGTTCCAATTAAGAGTTTGGCTTGAACAAAATTAGCAATATAAAAAGACTTTAAACACAAATGGAAGTGACGTCTTACAATCTGAAGTTTTATAGTCTTCCCATCTTGCTCTACGGTACGGATTTTCTACAAGAAAAGATTTGGTAAGATGAGCAAATACATTTATTTAAGAATGGGATGGCAGAATAAGATCACAGAAGACTCCAACTATATATGAATGAAGTAGCTCAGCAACTACACTGGTATTTACTTACAAAATCAACTCCAATGGTGCTTATGTAACTTTCCAGATATGTGTCGTCCTGATGGAAATACATGACAAACATTCAGCGCCATTTACAGAAGATAACTTTAACCAAATTAAACTATATTCTGATAACTTTCCATTGCAAAGGTGAGAATATCCGAGAAAAATTTCACTCTTAAGAAATCTCTAACAATGAAGCTCCATAAGCAGCAAGATGCATCATCAACTAATCAGAGGTTTTACACTGTGGACATGAAACTAGGAAAGTATCAAATTAGTGCCTTAGAAAGGAGGGACAAAGTTGATGCCAGAAGCAGTTTACTTATCTACATGGTTATTGTACTTCATTTAAATAAGTTTGACTTCATATATTTCACTTCATTGTATTTTTTCCATTTACTTTGTACATATAATTATTGTTTGTTATCATAAATGTTTTTTCGTGCACTGCAACAATATTTTGTTTCCTTTGTGCCTTTTTTCGCGAATACCTTCGTTTTAGTGAATTTTATAATAGAAGCCCAACAGATTTTGACACTATTTATATGTTTTTTGGTCTTTGACAACACTGTAACTCATAGCCTACTCATTAGAGTTAACAGAGAAGTTAACAAAAAAAAAAACAGGAAACTGGAAAGGCGGTGTGTATGGCCAATAGGCTCCAGCTCCCTATGACCTCCATCCTCCTTTTGATTTGTTAAAAGAAGAAATCAGAATTCGTGTTTTACAAAGAAAGGAAGGAGATAATACAGTAGTACAACTAATTTTATAATCAGAAAACTTACGGCAAACCTCAGAAGAAGACATGATTTCCCAACACCAGAATCGCCAATGAGCAAAAGCTTAAACAGGTAGTCACTGCAAGCAGAGAACAACAGATAAGTCATCACATCATAAACTTTATTAGCTTGCAAGATGTTTAAAGTATGTGCCTCACTATGATATATTTTGCTATGTATTGTGATTAACTTTTCATTTTAATCCTATTACCCCTCATATGAAGCAATTTACACTGGATGAGTGACACAATACAATGTGATAAGAATATCTACCAAAGTGAAAAGCTAGTTCCATAGCACAACTGTAAGGCAACAATGTTGTATGAGTGAAGATTGGGCCTTACATATCCCCAAGATGTAGGTCGCAGAGATGCGAATGTTAAAATGGATGTGCAGTCATACAAGATTAGATAAAATTAGAGATGATCACATCCATTAGAAGGTGCAAGTAGCGCATACAGAGAACAAAATGAGAGAATGTCTTTTGAGATTGTCTGACCACATGTTATGTAGGCCTCCAGATGCACCGGTTCTTAGATGTGAAAATATGATGATTGAAATGTTAAAGGAAGTGGTAAACCTAAAATCACATGGAAAGAAATTATCTCAAAGGACTTGAAATATCTCAAAATCCAGACAGATCTAGAAAAAGAGAAAAAATTGGAAGTTGGAAATCCGCATAGGTGATACCAACTAGAAGATTAGTGCTGTCAAAAGACTCTTTAGTTTAGAAAAATAACCTGCATTGATCAGATCCTCCAAAATGTAGTCGGGCATGCATTAGATCCTCCAAAAGTTATATATTTTGGAGGATCCAACATGGGTGCGACAACATTTTTTGAGGACCCAAGCAACACAGGATATAATAACTAGAATATATTAGAGAACCCCTAATGTTAGATAATTCTAAGTACATAGTATTGAAATACTATGGACCCAAAAAAAGACATCATGATAATGAGAATTCATACAGCCGACCTCAACTAGGCTAGGATTGAGATTGAGGCACAGTAATTGTTGGTCATATACTTGTGAAAGCTACATGGACTATATATCTCAAAGAACTAAATTTTTTATATTCTAATGTTCAACCAGCATCCTTTGTTGTGGTCATATGCTTGTGAAAGATACATGGACTATATATCTCAAAGAACTAATTTTTTTTATTTCCTATGTTCCAGCAGCATCCTTTGTTGTCGTTCTTGTTGTTGTAAATTATGATAGTGCAGAAACACTGATGTTTTGGAGTGACTTCATCAGGAATAAGTTCCAAGGGAAATCAAATACAACTTCAAGTCTTGAACCATACGTCATAACACATCTAAGCTATAGTTGAACAGAAAACCATTTCAAATTGTATCAGATCCTTCTACAGTATGCATGAAAAGCGAAAATTCATAAGTATTCCCGTAAAAAATAGGCGAATAATCAGACAAAACTGATGGTAATAAGCTCAAGGATGAAATGTGTTTCATTTTCACCCTCCTCCCGGCTCTCAAAGACGTTTAATTGGATCCAACGAACATACATCTCACAATTTCCTTAACGGATGTAAAATTGAATAGAAAAGCAAGATATAGTCATTAATCCCAAAGGTTAGCAGCTGAATTCTGATTATAATGACTTAGGGTTCACAGATAAATTCGCTAATCTCAGATACATAAGGTCGCTATCTCAATTCAAGCAAAAAATACATAATTCTCGAAACTGAATGCTTAATGACAAAAAATCTAAACGAAATCTGGACAAATTAACCTGCGAGATTATAATAAAGCTGATTTATTTGAATGCTTCAAAAAAAAATGATGCCATAAAAGTAACTTACTATTCTGGATTCATTGCGATCGACGGGCGATGAAATTCGCCGGTGACGGAGGAATTTACCGGCTTGAATTGACCGGAATCTGAATCTTCGTGGGAGAATTAAAGACACGTAAAGAAAGCGTTGAAATTTGAGGATGAAGAGAAATTGCTTTTCCTTTGTTTTAATATTTTTTTCCTTCTTTTTTTCATTTATTTCTACTCTTTTTTTTCTCTCTTTTTTTTAGTTCTCCATATTCAAAATAAGTGTCATTTTAATATTCAATCAAGAGTTATTTGATAAATTTATCTTCGAAAACTATTATTACGAAAAAATATATCCTTTCACGCGTTTTGAATATGTGTGCTACATAAAAAAAAATTGTAATATTAATTTGTTAATATTGAATGCAAACTTATTTTTAAAATTCAAATCAGACCCAATGTTCATCAAATGAAATGACAAAATATGGGCGAGAAAAAATATGTCCTCTCACGCGCTTTGAATATGTGTGTTACACCATTTTTAGTAAGATAAGTTTGTTATATTGAATGTAAATTTGAATTTTTAAAAAATATTAAAACCATAGCCAAATGTCCATCAAATGAGATGAGAGCGGGCTTGGGGTTGGGTTGTTGGGGGGCGGGGGTGTGAACTTTAATTGTTTTTTCAGAAGTTTTTTGGCCTAATAAATTTCATGTTACGTCAATTCGAACTTGCTTGATCTTCAATTTCATGTTACGTCAATTCGAATTTGCTTGATTATCCAATTAAGATCTTGTATGTGCGTAACAAACAATCACACGAGATTTACAATGTAATTGATTATGGAAGATTGAAATATCAATACGTTTAATTTATATTAAATTTCCTCTTTTTAATAAAGATACCGTTATATTAAATATTATATTTATATTCGAAATCACTTTTAACATAAAAATAAAATGAATATATTTGGTGCAAACAATAATGTACCTATCTTGATTATAATTAGTCAAAGGAAAGGATAGCTAAGAATGCCTAATTTCATCCTAATATTAGCTATTATTTAAATTTCATCTAAGCTAGATGGTGATTTTTTTTTCATTTCAATGTTTGATATCCATATTGGAGCTTAACTAAATTCAGATTCGCGTTAAAAAGTCTCATATTGAGGTAAAAGTCTCACATTGGATAAAACTATACCTAACAAAACCACATTAAAAATCAAGATTCTGATTAAAAATGAAAAAATATTTATCGCTTCACGGCATTGTTGTCGTGGGTTAGATAGTGATTCTTAAATAGACACGTATCCCAATGGAGTAGTATCAAATAAAATTTCTCTACGAGAATTTCAAAGCAAAGAGATAATAGTCAATAGAGATGGAATTAGTGTATCTTCTCTTCTCTATACTTTCTACTTCCGTCACTTCCTTCGTCCTATCTCTTCTCATCCTTTTTCGCCTTCTGCTCCGCCGATTAGGTTTCCGATTTGACGCCGCCGGAGCTGTAGTCGGCGACGGAGACGGAGAAGACTCTGTTTCTCTTTATGAAGGAACTGTATGGCACGAACGACGTCGTCCGGTTCACCATTCATTTCGATACCCGGTTCGTTACGCACTTATTGACCTTGATCGTTCGTCTAATTCGCCATCTGATCACTTCTCAGCTCATGAAGCTCGACGCATTTCTGGCACTACTGGTCCTGTGTAAGTGTTGATCAACTTATTACCTTTTGGTAGATAGATAGAAAGAAATAATTCACATATGTGTTTTTTGTTTTAAAGTTTATTTTGATTGTTACTTAAATTTTGTTGCAACCTAACACAAAAAAGTTTTAATTTTTTTTCAAGAGAATATTGAAAACATGCTAAACTTGTTGTGAATTATTAGTTTCATCCCAAATTATTGACAGCCTTAAAAACACCATTTTACTTGACTAATTGACACAGTCAAGTAGAGGGGTATTTTTAAGGCTGTTAGTAGTTCGGAGATGAAACTAATAATTTGTTGGGTATTTTTAACACTTCTCTCATTTTGACATTACCTGTTATCTAATGATCTTAATTTATCCTTTATTGTATCTTTTTATAGTAGCTATACACAATATAATACGATACATTATGAAACATTATGATTTGTGTAACGATTGAGTGTGATGTCCTTACCCTGTTTTTCTTCTCATTTTGTCTTTAATTATTACTTAACAATTCTATTTTATCATTTAGCCAGCTTTTTGTGGTAACTCTATCCAATATCTTACTCTTTTTTTATTGGTTTATCCTTTAAATTATTGATGTGTAACATTATGTGACGACGAGAAACAATATAATCTATCCAAATGATTCATTATGAAACAATATATAACAATCATCCAAACAGAGTGGGGATATTTTTCTTTTCTTTTTAGTTTCCTCTTGAATTGAACTTGTTATTATCAAATGGGATTCATTCATTAAGCTGAATTGTAACTGGGACTCTCTAATACTAAAAGTACTACTTTTGAAATACTATAGAATTATTCTGAGTTAGTCGTAGATGCTTGCTCTCTGATTTCTCAACAGACTCGTTGAAGGGGAAAAAATGTTGTAACATATGTTTTCCATGTTTGTGTTCTTCTTGCTTAATGATTTAGTTTTAAAATCAAACTATGAATTCATTTTTTTGGTGTCTTGATGAAATACATCATGACATCTCGAGGCATTGGCATGGACAAAATCACTTGTGCACTAAATCGGACATCTGATAGTTCAAAAACTGCAAAATGTTGTAGTGTTCTTAGTGCTATGGGTTCATGGACTGATTATTCGTCTTTTGTAAAACAGTTTCTTGTTGACAATACCTCCCAGTGTGGGATATGTGCAAAACCCATTGAGCTTGTATTATTGCTATGATACTGAAGGCTCCTTGCAGAATTTGAAGAAATGCATTGCTGAGGTGAATCATCCTAATTACTAAATAATCAAAGACTAAATTGAGAAATACTGTCAAAGTTTCAGACAAGGAGTTAGTGCCTGTGTACTATCCATAATCTACTATCAGCAACCAAAATTTGTTACCTAAGAGGCTCCTCACACTTTTTACCCCAAGCAAATTAAAAAGGAAGATATACTGTACCCAACTGTTTTGCCTTTCTGCTAATTTCCGCCCGCTGCATGTCCAGTTTCAATTTTTTCTTAGATCAAATAGTCAAATTATATATCATGATTCTGCCTATTTGCTGATTGAATTCTTTCTCAGGTGACTAACACCCCATGGGGTGAAAGAGTATCATTTCTGTTCAATCCAAACTCAGATGTAGTTGCAAAATCTCTTCATGTTAGTCCTTTCATGGTAAGCCATCTTTAGGGATCACCTTTTGCCTTTTACTCCCTCCATTTCAAGTTGTTTGTCTGGTTTTGACTTGACATGGAGTTTAAGAAAGTAAAGAAGACTTTTGAATCTTGTGGTCTTAATCTAAAAATATGTCAAATGTACCGAAATTTCCTTTAATCTTGTAGTGTTAAACATGCCATGTAAGTTAACAAAAAGGAAAGAGGCATTCTTTTTTAAATGGACTAAAAAGAAAAATAGGACAAACAAATTGAAACGGAGGGAGTATTTACTTACATCTATATCTAGCTTAATCTGATTTTAGTGACCTTCGAAAGCGATGCATAACATCAATGTCATGCTCTTGATTTGTTATATCATATTGTTCATGGAGCTTGTTCTTTCTATTCCATCTTTTGTGCTGATATTTTGTGTTACTTTTTCCTTAGAGATTATATTGTTGTCGTTATACAAACCTCAAACTGTTATGTGAAGGTTGAGATGGTTTAGATATGCATACAGTTTGCTATGTTTCCTGTTATTGGATCCAAGATACTTAAGGCATTTCTACAATCTTGGTGGCACATCCTTGCTTTTGCAGAACCTGAAATCAGAACTCTTTACTAGAGCCGCAATATGCAGTGTGGTTCGGTACTTGTGCTTGCCCTCATTTTCTGTATATAATCCTACTAGGTTGGCTAAAGACATCTTTGTTCTTAATTTTATTTATGGAAATTAAGTGTCTTAGTTTAACTTGTTCACATTATTGAGATGTTGAATTGGTTAGTACTTATTGAGGGAACATATGTCGATAAATTGACCTTTTGACCTTTGAAGATGTAAAGGGAAAAAAAGTTGTATTGAGAACAGTAAAGTGAATTTATTCTTAATTTTTGTGGTATATGTATATGGTCGAAAACTTTCGTTGCAAGAAGTGGATATTATCTTGGGATATAGCATAATATGAGTGTTAGAAAATGGCATTGTTTTTAGGCAAGAGCAAAGGTTGCAGTACTAAGTATATACATTCACTCTCTGACAAGTACAAATAAACTAATGTAATGAGGCTGAACAAGCTATTGATCCTTTTAACCATTGCTACATGGCCTGGCTACCATTCTGAAAGTTTCCTACTATCCTAAACCTGGTATTTCGGGACTTTGTTTGGTGCTCAGTTGTCCAGTCTCACATACTTTTTCTGGTTTGATAGATTGGATTTTCCTACTTTAAGACTCTTCCTTAAAAATCCAATTTCATCTTATTTTTTATTTTAACTTAGTCATCGATATTCAGTACTAGCTTTATGGAATTGATTGCAGGATATGCTAGGAACCTGGACCATGAAAACAAATACACCTGGGGATAATCTATTTGTAACAATTTCAGTAAATCATCCGAAACATGGTGAATATTTCTCAGCTTCCTTGATGGCCAAAAGAGTATCATCTTCCACACAGACTGATCTAGATTTATTCTTCTGGCTAATGCCTCACAAGGTTGCATTTGGGATATATTGGCAGGTAAGCCCTTTAGACTGGAAATAAATTCGTTGTTGATGACTGAATATCTTGTGACAGTTTCAATAAGCACCTGTTAATGCATTAGTTCAATGGGCAATGGTTTTCTTGGTTGAATCTGGTTGTTATGTTGTCTGCTCTTTTTACTCCTAAATGACAAGTTTCTGCCTCGTATTAGGTTTTCCTGCTCCTCCAAATTAATTAGGAGATCCTCTAAAACTTGAATTTCCTTGCTTTTAGTTTTCTCACTGCATGCTTTATGCGCAAATCAGAAGTATTCTCTCATGAATCATGTTTATTAGTGTATTGGTAATAAATGTACCGGGATGAAGACTCTTTGACCGAACACGTGGCAAGCACAGAAAGAACACATAGTCAACCCCGAGTCAGCTGGTGCCAACTTGGCCAAAGACCTAAGAACCCTTAACCTGTCCGAGAGGTCCAAGAGCCCGGACAATCACCTTCCCAACGCCAGCCAAACTCCAAATATCAGCGATTTCATTTTATCACATCCAACAACCACTGTCTTATCCCCGAGAGGTGCGGGAAGAGATCTAGGATACACATTGACACATTGATTTATACATACTGTAGCACAATCATTGTTCATGCATTGCTTGTTACTATTGTTGGCTATCGATCAGCTCGCTGCAATACGAAGAATCACTCTCTCTTGTTGTTGTTTCAATATGATTATTTACTTCATTACCGTCTTTAAGTTATTTTCGTTACAATTAGTATAGGAATGACATTCATTCCCTTTCTCCTTTTCACTATATACATCTCAGGCTCTCAAGCTTTGGTGGAAGGGTGTTTCTTTCATGCCACATCCAAGGTACTACAATCCTAGATACAGAGAAGAAGCCATACTATCTGATGAGAAGCTTCAATGTTGTCCGGCGTTTGTATTTGAGACACAGAACAATCAACAGGATGGAAAGAACTGGTCTAATCCTGCAGCTCACTCAACTTCAAGACATCATGGCTTCACTTGGAGGGATGCAAAATGGCCCTGGTGCTAAAAGGAATGCAGTAAGTTTCTAAGATACAATATTAAGATCTTTCTCTTTCTTTGGGGCCAGTATTTTAATGTTCTAGTAGTGTTTTGAAGTTTTGATTTGCATTGCGAAGTTAATATGTTTTTCTATGTTCTATTATTTTCTGCAGAAGAGTAGCTCAGCCTTTCGTAAATAAATGGTCTTCTTGACAAGGAAATTAAGAAATGAAAGTCTGGATAAGTGTTTACATCAAACAATTTAGATTTTCAGTTTTCATGATAACCTTACAAAGTCAAGCTAGTACATTAATAGCATGAGGAAATTATTGTACTATTTATGGAAACACGATAAGTAAATTCGGAATCGACTTAAAAAATAGAGAAGATCAACTAAGTTTGAGCTGAGAGGTCTATATTAACTATTGAGGTTGCACTTGTTATGATGTAATACTTTCAATTGAAAAGTTACCATAACTTTTTTTGATGGTCAAAAGATTGAAATTAGGAACAAGGTGGGAGTGACCTCCGTGGTGGAGGATATATGACATACATATTTAGTATCTATTTAGTCCAAAAGTTTGCAGAATATATGTAAGGCAAAGGAAGCTAAGTTATTGCTCAAAGTTTTATAACATAGGAGTGGTTCAACTCATACAGAACTAGGAATTAAATATCTATTATAATAAATATTTTCTTCCATCTCCATCCTGGCTAGCTCGATTCATATCACCTGAAAGTAGCAAATTAACCACAGATCAATTAGGCACTATAAATTGGTGGCATAAATGGTGGCGACTGCTTCAACTGTGCCAGTCCTGCTCCCATCACCTACCACTTTCTGGTACAATTTTCACAAAATACTTTGTTAGGTTCTAGCAATAACTTGTTTTTTTTCCTTCTATTTTCGCTTTATATAGGATTCAAGTTCATCAAAAGGGGAGAACGCTTCCTATCAACAGTTTTTTTCTCATTGTAAGAAAGAGAAGGAAAAACTTACTTGAACACTTTTACATGGATTATTGACATCACAATAACTCTCAAGAGTAATTAAAGCTTGATTATCCAAATCCTCAGCATAATTGTAACACTTACAATTAGCACCAATTGTCCTCTTAAATAATGGGCAACATTTATCTATAGAGACTGTTTTTGTCATGCACTTCTTTATTTCCGCCTTATCACTATCACTGCAACTAGTGGTCGCGCTAAAGCGCGACTGCAAAGAGTTGGCGATGTTTTTCGCCACCGCTTGCTGATGGCTGCAGAGGATAACTGCAGCCATCAAGAACATGAGAATCACATACCCTCTAGTCATTTTCGCGATATTCAATCGTATTCGTTCTCTCTAGCTAGCTACTATAGATCTTTTGTGTTATTATACAAAAAAAATGCGCTTGTAAGTTCTTCTATTTATGCACATAAAATAGGATAAGTGGTACTGTTTCAGAAAGTATTTAATAACAAGTGGATGAAAAAATAACACATAGTTGACAACAAGTGGACATAATAATATGAAAAAGTAGTAATTCTCAAAAAAATAATATGAAAAAGTTGAACAACATGCACGTGGAAAGAGGAAAAAAGGTGATTAATTTGAATAATGTTACGGTAGGTAAGAGCATCTCTTTCATCAAAAAATTATATTAAATATATAAAAATAAGAATTATTTTTTTATGTATAAGATGTTGAATTTCTACTACTTTTTCACATTTTTAATTTTTCTAGTTAAAATTCTGACTTCATGACTAATATTAGGTTTAAATTTAGGAATTTTCCCTATTTTTTTAGTTCGAAGTATAAGGATTTGGTTGAAATTAACATTATTGCACACAAAATTTCTTCTAGCCGCCCCCCTTGTCTTTAATAAACTTAATTTTACTTTTTGTCTCTTGATTAAAAATTCAAAGTATCTAGAAGTATTCTCCACTATATTGTAATTTACAAAAATTGCATTCTCCACTATTATCGTAACAACTAAACAGTACATCATCATTTTAAAATATGACGAAATGTCTAATTTAGGCAATTTTTATTTGTTTTCTACCTAGAATTTGAATTTGAATGTATGATCTAAAATCAAAATTTGATTTCTTTGGTCCTAATTTTAGAATTTACAGATGATATTTTGGTGAAATCTACTTTTCTTTTTACTATTGCTTATTATTTTGGTATTTGATGTTCTAGGATCTAACTAATTCGAATTCACACCAAAAAGCGAAAAGTTCCACTTTGGGAGGTAAAGTGCTCAATATCAAAGACAACTTCATAATTCAAGACTTGAACTTGAGACCTCTGATTAAGGATAAAGAAGTACTTAACAGTTATATCATATCTTAGTAGTCTTAACACAGCAAATGAAAATAATCTGAAACAACAGTGCTTCTTTCTACACAAAAAAACAGTCAAAAGTTCACTAGTTGCTTCATGTAGTTTGAAATCATGAAGATTTTAAATTTTCAAACAAAATTTTAATTTCAAATGATTTGATTTTCACATCGTTTGTCCAAAAATATTCTAAATCTTTTCATAGTTAACCTCGTGATGATCAGTATGGATGATGGTGAGATAGTTCAGTTCTCTAGACTCATATATTGGTTTATACTCGTAGAAACAAAAACAATTTTGTTTGGAGAGTCATTCCCTAAATAGACCAATTAATATTTTGAGAATTCAAATATAATTGTGCTCCAATATGAATATTAAATATAAAGAGATTCTTTTTTTAAAAAAAAAAGACTTGTACATGAGAAAATAGCAAGAGTTGGAGTTGTATCGATTCGCTTTGTATCAGTATATCAATTTGTTCTTATACAAAGCGAACATATACAACAAATATAAAGAGAATTTATTAAATGTATCGCAAGTTTTTAAAGTAAACTATTACTACATTTGATAATTAGACAAATTATCATTGTAATCGTTAATTAAGGCAAAAAGTACCATTATTTTTTAAAATTTCTCTAATTTTATTTCAAGTTCTTGTTGAGCCTAAAACAAACTTGGGTTGATCAATTAAGCATTGGGCCTAAAGTATTACTAAATGATGGATCAAACCAAATAAGGGTTCTGCTTTATGCTTAACGAGTAAGTGATAAATACTCATACATTCTTGTTAAATACAAGGTCATTCCTCGATCGATGATTTTGGAGGGTCACCTGTCAAACATATATTCAGAGAAGTCAACATATCGTAACTGATATTTTATCTAAATATGATTGTTCCGATATTGTTATTACTATATGTATTAGCTAGAACGTATTAATAAAAATAAAATGAGAAGTTTGAAATTAAATTCAAAGGTCATATTCTATATTGTCTTCTAGCTCGACTTTTAGTGTCACTCTCATGTGGGGTACTTTGAGCATGTCCTCAATCAATCGATTATAAAATACAAAGAAGTAAACAATTAGAAATAAAATGAATATAATCATTTAATATATATATCACAATTACTTGTACGTAGAAGATAATTAAATCGAAAGTTCATATTCTATAAATATTGACCTTTTTAGGACCACTAATGTATTAGTCAAGGAATAATGACTAACATTTGGCTAATTTTTTTTTCAGAGTAAAGATTATAGGAGTTTTGTTTTGAATCAAACAGCAAATTAAACCAAAAATATTATCATTGTCATTCACGTTGGGGGAAAAAAATAGAGATTTTGGATTATTCTTTGTCCATTTGTTGATTCTTGAAAATAAGTGCACAAAGAATCTTATATGTGGATTTTCCATTCTCCAAAATCATACTTTTGGATTCACATTTTAAGAAGTCATAATACATAAACATACGCTTTAACTTAATTTCAGTTGATATTTATTATCTCTAATTTTAGATATGGACAAATAGACACTTAAACTTGTATAACGTTGAATAAGTAGACACACACGTCCTACATGACACAATATATGCTATATAGTATAACACAAAATCAGTTCATTTATGCATTATGCCTTCTTGAAATGAAAATCTTACGCAACGTGAATTAATTAATCAGAACTTCAATACGTATATCGAACCTCCATTAAAAAAAAAAAAAAGTTCACTAATCAATCCTATTGTAAGACATTATGGTCAAAAGGAAAAACTTGCATTCTCTACAAATTATTATAAAAGGAAGAAGTGGAACATTATAAAAAATACTATGAAATTTGCCCTCATGTCAAAAAACCTAGCTCGTTGAATTTGCTAAATGATTTTTTCCTATATATTCCAATATTAATTAAAAATAACAAAAAAGTAGATTCACATAAAAAATTAAAATATTTTGAGGCTAATATTCTCAATGTAAATTAAATGAAAACACTATATATAACTCCAAATAAATAGAGAAAGTGAATTGGCATAAGATAGAAAAATATTAATGTGATAAAAAGTTATTTAACTTTTGGTGTGTCTTCTTGCCCTTTTAGCGTCTATCGTTGCTTCTGAATCGACATTTAGCACCACAGGGTGATTAAGCTAGCCTCTGTATCGATTGGTTCAGTTCGGTTTTAAAGTTTGTTGGTTTGATTTATCGGTTATCGATTTGTAGACATGCTAAATCACTAAGATATTGACTTATCGCCTATCGGGTATCGATTTATCGGTTATTGATCGTTATCTATTTAACCGTTAAGATTTGACACAAAAAAATAATTGAAAAATCACTTAGAAACAAGGTGACAAACCAAATGAACCATGAAAATGAGTGGATAGATTGCATCTTTCTCAAAAGTAAACACTAACACATTGTAGAATAATCAAGAGTTTGAGACAACTAGAAATAAAACCGATTATCAGTTAATCCGTTAAGAAAAAACCTCAACCCATTAAGAACCGATTATCCGATTATAGAAAAAATATAACCCGTTACCAAAACCGCTAAACCGATAATCTATTATCAATAAATCAATAACTTTTTTTTTTCAATTCAAATTATCAATTTCGATTTGATTTTCAACCGCCCTAATCTGCATCACAATAAACTTCATTCACAATAAAATTTCATATCTAATTAACGTTGCTTGATAATGAGGAAGAGCCAGAGTCAAGTTTCATGTCCAACAAATTGCTTGATGAAAAAGAATATATTTATTTTTGTACTTAATAGAATCCATTCTTGTTTATTACTATAAAAGTTTAGTATTATAATACAATAATATACACATTATAATAAAGATTCGTGCAAAAACGTGTGGATTGATATATTCCAAAATTCACAAAAAAACAAATCCCATATAAATTGAGATTTTAATTTAGCTTAAATGAGGTTTGATTCTAAAGGACATTTTTAATGGATGCAAATTATTTTAAAAAAATTAAAGTAGGAAGTGTACTATGCATGTGTGAATTGAGTTACTATTATTTTAATGAAAAAGTTAAACTTATTACTTTAATTGGAATACGGTGTAGTATATATTTTTTAGACTATAACATTGATAGAAAATATATATTTTATTCGATGGACATACATATATAACTATTATTTACATATTAATTTTAAAATAGTAAAAAAAAGTTGAATAGAATATTACAAAATGAAAAATAAAGAGAAAAATAATAATAAAAGAGACTAATCGATAAATTGACAAGAAATCCCTAAAAGCAAACTCAAAACACCCCTTTAAATGAATCTAGTAATAATAGGTATATTTCCATAGCTCTTAGTTGATTAAAATAATTAGATTTTTCAATCTTTTTTTACTTGTGCTAGTCTATACGATTTTTTTAAAAAAACCTTCAATAATAGCCTCATTTGAATTATCCTTTTTTCTTATGAGATGAACACACATTTTTTGGGTGTTAATTAGTTCCTATTAATTTACTATTCTTCTCCACTAATATAACACATCTAAAAAGACACTTTCTACAAGCTTTTTGATTAATGAAAAAAAAGTTATTTTAATGCTCGAACGAATATATTACTTATTTGCTTTATAGTGGAAATGACAAATCAAAATGTGAAAAGTAGTAAGTAGTACTACTTGTTTTTTTTCTTTTCATGTTACGATGTTTGATTAGATACTGAATTTATAAAAAAATAAAGTTTTTTTTAAAAGATATATAATTTTAAATAAGTTATTGTTATTTGTTCTAATTAAATATGAAGTTAAATATTTCTTAAAAAAAAAATTACAACTTTTTTAAGAACAAACTAAAAAAAAGTATAACGAATAAATTAAAACGTATTGAGAATGATCAGTTTTCAATTTGGTTTTATATGACGATATTTAATTGATCACGGAGTTTTTTCCCTTTTATAGTATATATATATATTATTAAAACTATATATTCTTTGAACTTGTATTTTTAGATCGATATGTATGCTATGGCATTTCTATGACTATAAGGCATGTTTGTTACTGCTCAAGCTCATGTAATGTTCTGTTTGTTTTGGTCCATTAGATTTTATGAATTTATCCTTCACGTTATGTTTTTATTAAATTCAAAAACGCGTATATCATATAAATTTATGTCCTTTGTTATATAACACATAGCTTCACTTTCTTTTCATTTTTTAAATGGAATTTACCTAAAATGTCATGTGCAGTACACATTTTCAAAAGCTTGTCATTATAAAAGTCTATCACTCTTTCCCTTTGGCCCGCGCTCTTTATCCCGGCCTATGCCATGGTCATCACATACACGCCTTCCTTAAGGACTCAATGATCTCACTTAGGTTTGCCTCTCCGTCATACTACGGGAGTCCTTCTAGTATACCATCTTTATCATGTTCCATGCTGATGACACGTATTATTTACTTTGATTCAATATGCTTTACAGATTTGTTTCTTCACACTTTTATCGAGTCCAAAATCGTACACGTACTATGTAAACTTGTGCCCTATATAGCACTTCACTTTTTTTTTTCCTTCTTGGTGTAGTATTTGCTTAAGGGTATCATGTGCCCTTCAGTCTACAAGCTTGTCAGTTCTACTTTTTGACGCATCCTCCCTTAGTCATGGGCATCACAGTGTCATTAAGAATCAAATGAGAAATTTAAATATAATAATTCTTCTAATATAAAAATGTATAATTTTTTAAAACCTATTTAAAAAGAGTGAGAAATACAATGTGAAACATAGATAGAATATTTTTATTCTAGACAAATTTGCCAAAACCCAATATATAAACTAGCATTTTGATGTTAATTGTGGCACTCAAAAAATATGGAATCCCATAGTGTGGAGAGAATTGAGACTCAAAATCAGATTCCACAAATTATGGAGCCTAGTAAAGGAACCTCTTTCTTTAGAACATGCTTCAATGGTATTAATGCATTATCAGGTAAACATCTCATAATTTGTTGTTGTTGTTGTTTTTTGCAAGACACATCCAAAAGTAGAAGTAAGTCATAATCACTTAGCTTATCGAAGATATGACCCAAGATAAAAGGATATGAAGGTCGAGAATTAGGGTAAAAGGCTAGTAGGTAATCGTGCTGTCTAGTTTCCCTTATCAGTAGTATTAGTATTTTTTTCTACCTACTTTCTTATACTGGTTACTTTTACCTGTAGTTTCCTTTGTTTCGATTATCGTATTACAAGTTATTGGTGCTACTGGTATTCTCTTTTTCTTTTTGTTTTGTTATGCTTTTACTTGAGTCGAGGGTTTAGCAGAAAAACCTCTCTACCCTCATAAGACATAGAGATAAAAGGCTACGTATATATCAAATACTCTCTCCAGACGCTACTTGTAGAATTTCACTGGATATGTTGTTGTTTGTTGTTGTATAATTTAATTGAAGTTATATGCACTGACAGATCTTGTAAACGTTTTTGCGTTATCAGTATTGTTTAACCTGTTATAACAAGTTACTTATTATTATTTCTATCGTCTTACCTATGAATATCACATAGATAAATTTATCTGTAATCACCTTAAGTGACCTGACTGTATAAATATTCACTAGCTCGATACATAAAACTCAAACTCTTTTTTTCTTTCTTTCATACAGGTATTGGAATAATATCAGTACCTTATGCACTTTCACAAGGAGGATGGTTATGTTTGATGCTACTTTTTTTGGTAGCAATTATATGTTGTTACACAGGATTACTTTTACAAAAATGCATGAGTGTTTCACCATCAATTAAGACATATCCTGATATTGGTGAATTTGCTTTTGGTAACAAAGGGAGAATCTTGATTTCAATTTTCTTATATCTTGAACTATACTTTGTTGCAATTGAATTCCTCATATTAGAAGGTGACAATTTGCAAAAATTATTCCCAAATGCAAAAATTCATGCTGGCTGTGTTAAAATTGTTGGAAGGGAAGTTTTTGTTTTATTAGTTGCTATTATAGTATTGCCAACAACATGGTTAAAAAGTTTAGGTTTATTGGCTTATGTTTCGGTTGGTGGAGTTTTGGCTTCTATTGTTTTGGTTTTTTCAATATTTTGGGTTGGTGCAATTGATGGTATTGGATTTGAAGAAAAAGGTGTGATTTGGAGATGGGATGGATTGAAAAGTGCAATAAGTATGTATACATTTTGTTATAGTGGTCATGCTGTTTTCCCAACAATATGCAATTCCATGAAGGATAGGAGCCAATTTCCCAAGGTAATAATATCTTACTGATAACATGTATTACTTCGGTTTCAGTTTATGTGATATCGTTTAACTAGACACAAAGCTTAAGAAAAAAATAAAAAAAATTGAAATTTGTGGTTGTATATTGTTTCATTAAGGGTTATAGAAAGACCGATGACATTTTTCTGGGACAGATTAAAAATATATACAAGCACATCATAAAATGAGACGGAGGAAGTATTACTCCCGCGCCACATTTTAAGAAAGATGTATATGATGTTTATTATTGCTGAGTCACATATGATCTGTCCTATCTTCCATGTGTCAGCTCTTGATTCGTTCACTCATCTAATCTGATTTTTACCCTATATAGATATTTGATTGAATATGAAGCTTAAGAAAGAAAAAAGTGTTCGATACATACCATTATAACTTACTAAAGGAACATATATAAGAAAATCAGAAAAACTTTTAAAATTTGTGATCTAAAACAAATTTTAAATATTTTTATGGTTGTAAATCATTTTATTAAGGATAAAAGAAGTATTTTTTAGAAAAATGACATTCTTTATTTTCTTTCTTATAAGTTAGCAACTCATATTACACTAATAATTATAAACATAATTTACTTGATCAGTGTGTATATAACTTAAATCCTTTTTTTCTTGTCAATCAGGTTTTATTTGTGTGCTTTATATTAAGCACCATTACCTATGGATCAATGGCAACTATGGGGTACTTAATGTATGGACAAAATTTAATGTCACAAATTACATTAAATCTCCCTATCGGGAAAATTAGTTCGAAAATCGCAATATATACGACACTCATTAATCCAATAACAAAGTATGCTCTTGTCGTCTCTCCAATTGCAATGGCTATTGAAGATAAATTACCTTTACGAAAGAGTAAATTTATCGTGAGCTACTTCATCAGAACATTTTTGGTCATCAGTACGGTCATTGTGGCGTTAACCGTTCCATTTTTTGGATATGTCATGACATTTACGGGTGCGCTTTTGGGTGTTACCGTGTCGATATTGTTACCATGCCTCTGCTATCTCAAGATCAAGAAGCCTTCATATTTGGAAGTTACGTTTATTGGGATGATTTTGGTTTTTGGTTCTTCTGTTGCCTTATCTGGAACTTACACTTCTTTGAAAAACATTACTAGTCATGTCTAGAGGTGACAAATGAGCAATTTGGACAGAATTTGAATGGGTCAGAATGGACTGAATCAAGGGGTCGTTGCTCAATCATGTCCTAAGTTTATTTGGACTAAAATGGGCCGAGTCAAGATGGGCTAAATAATAGGTTGTAGCCCAACCCGCTCAACTTGACCTAACTTCTTTTTTTTTTTATGAAATATCAATAAATGTTATAAACCAAATATTCCCAAACCAATCAAACATTGTGTACACAAATTCAAGTAGGGAATCAATTTGCATAACTTCTATTTTCTGCTAAGCAAGTTAGATTCAAAGTTTAGTGACTTCACCGTTATAGTGGGTAAAGTTCAGTTACTTTAATGTGACAATCAATAGTTTTGAAGAAAGGAAAACAAAACAAATACTAGGGGAAGCATTACAAAACATTCAAAAAAAAAGGAACGGTAACAACAACAAAATAACGTGATAACCAAAGTGTGCTTAACCACAGGGAAATCAAGGAAATGAACAGGTTCCCTCTTCCTAGTCCTCAATCATTAATAAGTTGTAATTGAAATTCATGTCTATTTATGTTCCCTTTTCATTCATTCATTCCCAAGATGTCATTCTCAAAATACCCCTTCTACTTACTTTCACAAGCAACTAAACATTCCAACTTCAATAATGCAGATCTAGACACCTCAACTCGTCATTACTGTGTCTCGTGAACACCCGACACTGACATGATGAATAATGTCCTTGGGCACATCATAAAGAATAATCAATAGGAACTCTATCATGACATGAATGTTTCGAGCTGAGGTGCTAGCATTAATCACATGCTCTTTTTCATCGGTTTTATCAAGTTGATAAGACAAAAGGACGACAAAACAGAAGTGTCCTACCCTCTCAGCCGTAAGTTGAAACTGCAGTAAGACATATTCGATTATCTCATACTCAATGCAACCATTTACTTTCAACCTATGGAAGTCTCTTATATTGCCAAATACATACTGAAGAAGCTCATATCGAGTCATTGAACCTCATAACAACAACATATCTAGTGGGATCTGGGGAAGGTGGTGTGTACGCAGACCTTATCCCTATTTTCTTGGGGTAGAGATGTTGTTTCAAATAAAACATACTAGTAAGCAACAGCCACATATGGCTATGATGATCTATTTACTCGACAATTCTTATCTTACATTATCAACAAGACAACAACAACAAAGTGATGTGCCTACAGTATCCTAGGCTATTCATCAACACAGGAGGGATATAAGATCACAAGTTTCAAAAGTCTTTAACGTTTTTCTTAAATTTCGTACTCATTCAGATAGTGCCACATAAAATGAAACCGATGAAAGTACTGCTATGAGAACTCAAAGAGCAGTTCTTTAATAAAATATCTTCTCATGTAATCAGAGAAGGGAGGAAAATAAAGGTAACGATATAATAGCAGAATAGCAAGATAAACAAAACAAATAATCATCCAAGTCAATACAACAACAACAGGAATAACAACATACCCAGTGTAATATCACAAAGTGGGATCTGGAGAGGGTAGAGGATCAGGGGCGGACCTACATGGCTGCCAGGGGGTTCACCCGAACCCCCTCGATAAAAAATTACACTGTATATATAGGGTAGATTTTCAATAGTTTTGTATATGTACTAATTTTGAACCACCTCAACCATAGAAGAGAGATAACCCATTTATATTTTTTATATTCCGAACCCCCTGAGTGAAAATCCTGGATCCGCCACTGTAGAGGATACACAAACCTTACTACTACCTCAAAGGTAGACAAACTATTTCCGATAGATCCTCGACTCAAGAAAAACAATCCAAAGCATGCAATCCCAAAAAGGAAGTAATAGAAATACAAGAAACAACAAACAATAACAAAAATAACAGATAGTTTTTTTTTATTATTTTAACTTTTTTTCCTTATTCTTTTTTCTTTTTCTTTCTTCTTTCTTCTTCAAAAATTCATTGTCATCTCCATTGAAGCTTCTCACTTTCAATGTCACTTTTTACCACAACTCCACCTTCCTTTTTTTACTACTATTAGTTTAACTCTCTTCAATTTTAAAATTATATCTAAATATTATTTTACGTTTCGAAGAATTTGATAAACCCATTAGATTTCAAGATGATTAGTAGATATCATTTAGTTTTTTTTATCCGAATTTCAATTAAGCTTTTTCATTTTTTGGGGAATTCATTGATTCTTTCAAAATTATCATTTCTAATTTTGAAATTATATGAAAATGAGATAAATTAATTGATGATGCCTTCAAAAAAATCACTAAAGGAAAGAAATTTGATTGAAGAAGAAGAAAATAAAAATAAAGGAGGGACTCAACTTGACGTGGGGGTGGGGTGATGGTGGGAGATGAAGAAGAAGAAAGAAAGAAAGAAAATGGAGGGAGGGGTAGCTTGAAAGTGAGGGTGGAAGATGAAGTAGACTTTAAAATAAAATTAAAATTACAGTAATAAAATTAAAATAAGTCAAAAAGTAAGATATATATATAGAGAGAGAGAGAGAGAAATAAAGAAAAAAAGATAAAGAAAAACTTAAAATGAAAAAAAGTTATATTTCAAATTAAATTAACATGTTTCATGTAATGATTGATGTGTGATAACACTTGCTTTTTAAAATCTGAGACTAATCGAAAAATGATGTAATAATATAAGTTCTAAATTGTTCAGGGGGGTAATAAGACGTCCGCATAGTTAAGATATCTTTTTGAAAATTCAAGACAACTTCAAGTGTCACTTTATGACTTTTCTCAATACTTAACGTAAAAATAGTTCGTAAAGTATGTGTGTAAATGACTTTTCATGCAATTATAGGGGTATTTTATGTCTTTTTCCATTAATTAAACAATATAAAATGATAATGTGTAACTTTTGACCATTAGACTAAAAAATAAAAATAAAAAGATGACTTTATCTAAAGTAGTCTTCTGAATTGTCTTTATATATTGTCCAATTTTCAGTGTCTAATTATTTCTTCTTTCTTGTACCTAGGTGGCCTTCAAATTCTAGCCAATAATATCATACAATTTGATTTTTTTTTAAATCTTTGATTGGTCAATTTTTTTTCCTTTAGAAAAATAAGTTTTCTAAAAATAATGAAAATGACTTTTCTAATGAAAGAAGGAGAAACAAGTTCCACAAGTGACATTCTAAAATATTACTTATTTTGGAACAGACGGAGTAATACCTTACCGCTCGGACCAAATAGGAATCATAAAATTGCATGTTTTGACTTTTAAATAAGTGGCTGGTCATTAACTTTTGTCTTTTGACAATCGAATTTATACCTAACAAAATATAATTTTTTTAGCAACTGAAATCATATCTTGACATAATTTATAAAATATTATGATACGAAAATATAAACTTATTCATCTAAAAAAAAAATTCTAAAAGTGCAAATGACCAAATAGGAACCCCACCTAGTGAGACACTATTAGTGGGCTTAATCTTAACACCTTTACAACTCTCAACTGTGGAAAAGAAAAGATTCTAATTACACCTTTAATTTTCCTTCATTCTTAGTTTGATGTAAATTGTTTCTCTTTGAGAAGTTGAAAGGAAGGAAAAAAAAATTACTTTGGCTTGATAAGTGAGAATGGAAAGAGGAAAAGAAAATGAAGGACAAACAAAAGGGGAAGAAAATAAATCATTGGTATGTCATAATATTTAAATTTTTTTTCATTCACATAATTAATTTATTCTTGTAAGTATATGTTTGTTGCTTTATGTTACTTAGATTGTGAATATAATCTTTATAACTTATAAGAATTGATGATTTAATCTTTGTTTGTTTAAGCTAAATTATGTACATTAAATCATCTGCTATAGTTGAATTTATCAAATTGATTTAAGGACACACGAGTTAGATTGATCTTGTGAATGATATAAATCACAAAAATAGCAAGGTAAAATGAATATAAGGGTGGTTGAGACTTGAGAATCCTGAGATGTCAGGTTCAAAACTCAACGGAGATAAAAAACACTAGGTGATTCTTCCCAGCCTTGGTAGCCAGAGTTGCATGGTACATGTTGCTGGTGGGAGGTGGCAGGTATCCCGTGGAATTAGTCGAGGTGCGTGAAATTTGGGCAAGAATATAATCAAACCATGTATTAGATCCCGAGAATCGGGCCTTGGTGGCCTAAGTACAACGTGTTCGGAATGGCTTAAGAACAGGGAAACTAAGAGCTTTTGTTTAGAGAGATGGCGCGTGAACAATGAGAGAGCTTAGTGCACCAGGCTGTCGTTTTTTTGCTTTTAAGACTTAAGGTGTAACATGCCAAACATTTAGCTGGTCTATTAGGCTATTCTGAATTAAGTCCTCTGCACTTGTGATAGCTACCTGTTGTAATTTAAGAGTGAAATTTAGAGTTAATAATCAAAACATACATGAACTATTACGTTTTCACGAGTTTGATCACAACTCAACTATCAGTTGTTCCCTTTTTTTATTTGAATTATCACGTTTTCGTGAGTTTCACACCTCAACTATCAATTGTTCCCTTTTTGGATATGAACTATCACGTTTTCGTGAGTTTCACACCTAACTATCAGTTGTTCCCTTTTCTATCTAAACTATCACCATCTATGTATTAACATAATTTGAAACAACATTGGTGTTTTGGCAGGTGTCATCCGTTGTACTTCGCGAGGACATTGTCAATCTTCTAGATTTCATAGAGAGGTTAAGTAATGGGCGTGTTCAATCTTCTCTTGACATATATCAAATTGAAGATTTGACATTGGAGCTGACGTTTGTGTCCGCATTTTGTCATCTTTATTACTCTTTCTTATTGGAAGGTTGTAATGACGAAATATCAAATGAGATTCATGATCTGGTTCAGTCAATTTTGCATCGACATGGAGAAGACATGCTCGTTAATATAAAGTATCATGACCTCTTTGAGAATATCAAAAGTTATATTAGCTCACATAGCTATGCTGAACCAAGTCGTGTAACCATGACCGAGGATCGTTTGGTTGAACTTTTGGATGCCATCCTCATGTATCTCCAATATCTACCCAAGCTGTGTTCTGAGTTTATTTTTACATCAATGACTCAATATGAGCTTCTTCAGAATGTATTTGGCAATTTACGAAATTTCCATAGGTTGAAAGTAAATGGTTGCGTTGAGTATGAGACAATCGAATATGTCTTACCTCATCTTCAACTTATGGCTCAAAGAGTAGTAAACTTCTGTTTTACTGTTTTGGATTGTCAACTTGACCAATTCGATGAATCAGATGTCTCTAGAGTTAACTCCAAGCTAGCTAATCTACTTGTGGAGGTTATTCCTGTTGAACTGGAGGTTATGCACATATGTTATACAAATTTGAAAGGTTCAAAGTTGGAAGAAGTTGGACGTTTCATCATGCAGCTCGTAGAAGCCTCTCCGGACATTCTTAGAGAATCACTGATTCATCTACAAGAGCACATGGTTAATGCTGTTACTCCTAGCGCTTCTACGTGTAACATTCATGTCATGATAGAGTTCCTATTGATTATTCTTACTGATGTGCCCAAGGACGTTATTCGTCATGACAAATTGTTTGTTCTCTTGGCACGTGTTAGAGAACTTACCAAGGAGGTATACGTTCTTGTTCGCAACTTAGAAGAGAATATGAATGAAGCAAGTGGTGCAAATCTAAACTTGCTGGAAAATATTGAACTCCTCAAGGAAGATCTCAAGAATGATTTCTTAAAAACCCGTGAAGACTCGTCTCAGCTCCGCTTCCCCATGAGTGATGGACCGCTCTTCATGAATCTTCTACTCAGAAACTTAAATGATTTGCTCAATTCCAATTCTTATTCAGTTGCTTTGATAAAAGAAGAAATCGGGCAGGTGAAAGAAGACTTAGAACTCATAAGACCGTTCTTCGGGAAAGTTGAGCAAGAATTGAATAAAGATCACTGGGCTCGTGTTCTAGATGTGGCATATGCGGCAGAACATGCTATTAACTCAATCATTGTCAGAGATCATGGTCTATTGCAGCTTATCTTCTTACTTCGTGATACCGTTGAAAAGATCAAGCTTGTCAAAAAAGAGGTACAAGAGAAGATCTCCAAGAACACGAGTATCATTTTCGCAATCTCTCCCAACAAACCAGTTGAAAGCAAGTCATCAACAACTGGTAAAATAATTGTAGGTTTTAAGGAGGAGACAGAGTGGATAATTAGGAAGCTCACCAGCGGACCAAAAGAGATCGATGTCATTTCCATAGTCGGAATGCCAGGGCTCGGAAAAACAACTTTGGCTTACAGAGTGTATAATGATAAGTCCATTGTTGATCATTTCGATGTTCATGCTTGGTGCACAGTTGACCAGGAACGTAATGAGAAAAAGTTGTTGCAGAAAATTTTCAATCAAGTTATTGGTTTGAAAGAAAGATTCAATGAGGATGACATACATGATGACGTTGCTGATAAGCTGCGGAAAAAACTATTTGGAAAACGGTACCTTATTGTCTTGGATGACTTGTGGGATACTGCAACATTGGATGAGCTAACAAGACCTTTTCCTGAATTTCAGAAAGGAAGCAGAGTTATTTTAACAAGTCGAAAAAAGGAAGTTGCTTTGCATGGAAAATGCCACAGTGATCCTCTTGATCTTCGATTGCTAAGACCAGAAGAATGTTGGGAGTTATTAGAGAAAAGGGTATTCGGAGAAGCACGTTGCCCTGGTGAACTAAAGGATGTCGGAGAAAAGATAGCCCGAGAGTGTGGTGGGCTTCCTTTGGTAGTTGATCTGATCGGGGGAGTCATTGCAAGGAAGGAAAAGAAAGAGGCTTTATGGCTTGAAGTTGTCGATAATTTGAGTTCCTTTATTTTTAATGAAGAAGAAGTGATGAAGATTGTACAATTAAGTTATGACCATTTATCGGATCACCTAAAGCCGTGCCTGATTTACCTTGCAAGCTATCCAAAGGACAAATACATTGCAATATCTGATTTGAAATATTTATGGAATGCCGAAGGACTGATGGAACAGACTGAGATGAATGTTTGTGTGGATGAGCTAATTAACAGTAGCTTGGTATTAGTTTCCAATAAGAGAGGTGCATTTCCGAGTTACCAAATTCATGATCTTGTGCATGATTTTTGTTCGAGAAAAGCTAGAAAGGAAAAGCTGTTTGTCATGACAAGGTCAAGAGCTCTGTTGTTTTCTTCTTCAGATCTGATGCAACGTGGAATGATCGTTCATTATGATCAACCTTTCCCTCCTTCGGATGTAGAATTTGTCTTGCCCAATGCAAAAAAGGAAAATCCTTGTGTTAAACGCCTCCTCTCATTGAAGGTATACATAGATACTTATAAAGGATTTCAACCTCCCTACGACTTTCACCTAAGACATTTGAGGCTTCTTAAAACGTTGGAGCTGCCGGATATAACATTGACAGATACTTTGCTGAATGAAATAGGCATGCTTGTTCATTTGAAGTTCTTAAACATTCTGACGGAGGCAAAAGCTCTCCCTCCGTCATTTTCAAACCTCTGCAATCTCGAAACTCTGGTGGTGAATAGCCTTGAGAGATCATGCATGGTACTATCACATATTATTTGGAGTCTTGCAAAGCTACAAGATGTGCGCATGCAGTGTTGTTCTCTCTTTGATCCGTACATCAACGAACCAACAGTGTTAGACGAGGAATCAAAGCTAGAGAATTTGAGAACACTATATCATCTCTACCTTCCCGGTTCAGAAGACACGGAAAATATACTCACAAGGTTTCCTAATCTTCAAGTGCTTAGAGTGTGGATCAAACAACTACCGGATTGTTCAGCAGAGAAGATTTGTTTTCCAAGATTCCATGTCCTTAATGAACTTGAAAAACTTAGCGTACATGTTTCTTGGGATTCATTCAGTGAATATACGCATGACTTCCCTTTGAGCTTGAAGAAACTGAATTTGAAAGGGCTCAATATGACATCCGATTCTCTGTCAAGAATCGCGAGACTACCCAACCTTCAAAAACTGTGTCTAACATGCACAATCGTCGAGGGGGAGGAAGAATGGAACATGGAACAAGTCACCTTCCAAAATCTGAAATCTTTAATATTGAATACTGTGTCTTTTTCTGAATGGCAGGTTGATGGAGAGGAATCCTTTCCCGTGCTCGAGGAATTAAAAATACTAGGTTGTACTGAGCTTATAGAGATCCCAGACAGTTTTGAGGATATTGCTTCATTAAAGTTTATCTCAGTGTTTGGCAGCCCTCAGCTCAAAGAGTCGGTTCTTAGGATTAAGGCAAACGTTGCTGATACAATGGGAGAAGACAAGCTTGAGGTATACTGCTGCAGTTGAGTTTACGGCGAAATGAAGTCATCTTAGGTCCTTATCTCTCCAGGCAAATCAGTACTGTTATTATATTACATCAACTTCTTTGCAGTGAGCTCATAGGCTTCAGAATGCTGGATCTATCCTCACACATTTGTGCCTTCTTCAAGGTGTTTCAGTTCATATCCTTGATTCCATTGTGGTTAAACACTGTTTTTCGCATCATGGATTGTTTCTTGTACTTTGGTTATCAGATTATTTTGTTGTTGTTACGGTTCCTTTTTCCTGAATGCTTTGTAATGCTTCTTCTAGTATTTGTTTTGTCTTCCTTTCTTTTGTATGTTCGTTGATATGGTTTACTTGAGTCTAGGGTCTTTCTGAAACAACCTCTCTACCTCCACAAGGTAGGGATAAGGTTTGCATACATTCTACCCTTCCCAGACTCCACTTGTGGAATTTTACTGAGGATGCTGTTGTTGAACTATCCTTTCAGGATGAAGCTTTTGTTCCCTTTGCCTGAATGATTCGTAATGTTTCCTCTAGTATTTGTTTGGTCTTCCTTTCTTCTGTATGTTTGTTGATATGATTTACTTGAGATAGGGGTCTTTCTGAAATAAACTCTCTACCTCCACGAGGTTGGATAAGGTCTGTATACCTCTACCTTCCCCAAACTCCACTTGTGGAATTTTACTAAGTATGTTATCGTTGAGTTATCCTTTCAAGACGGAGCTTTTCGTTTCATTTTCCCTGAATGTTTTGTTATGCTTACTCTAGTATTTTTTCAGTAAAGTTTTTTCAAAAAAATCGACCAGAAGCTATATCACCAAAATATTCATGGGCTAATACACACGAAAAACTGAGAAAATTGTCTAATACTTGTTATATGGCTCCTAAATGCCCAAAAATGCCGTGGATCGTGGTGAGGTTATACGTATTGCTCTCCCAATTCATTACGTAGGGTTTCGTAAAGTTTTTCAAAAAAATGATTGGAAGTCATATCACCAAAATATTAAAGGGTTAATACATACGAAAATGGAGAAAATTGCATAATTCCTGTTAAATGGCTCCTAGATGCCCAAAAATATCTTGGATGGTGCTCAAACTATACTTACTGCTCCCCAAACTCATTACATAGGGTCCCGTAAAGTTTTTTTTTTAAAAAAAAGACCGGAAGCCATATCACCAAAATATTCATGGATTAATACACACGAAAAACGGAGAAAATTGCATAATTTCTGTTAAATGGCTCCTAGATGCCCAAAAATGTCATGGATGGTGGTCAGACTATACGTACTACTCCCCAAACTCATTACGGAAGGTTCAATAAAGTTTTTTCAAAAAAATCGATCGGAAGTCATATCACCAAAATATTCATGGGCTAATACACATGAAAAACTGAGAAAATTGTCTAATTCCTGTTTAATATGTATTGCTCCCCCAACTCATTACAGAAGGTCCCCTAAATTTTTTCAAAAAATCTACTGAAAGCCATGAAATACACGTACAAAGCACGTGTCCAGAAACTAGTCTTAGATACAAACAATTCAGAGTTCTTAAATTCAACGTGCTTAGCAAAATGGACAACTTCTCCTTGATGTAATTGCTTTGCATTTTCTTTCAAGTGAATGTTGAAAACTAGAATGACTAGTGGTTGGAGCAAGACAGTTGGTATTCGATATTCACATTGGGGACTGACTTAATCTGAATATACATTGAAAAGTTTAACATTGAAGGTAAAATGTGCTCTAACAAAGACAACTACAAGACTTTTAGTATTCACAAAAAATTGTAAACAAAATGTTTGAAGTTTCGGTTCCTTATTCATTCTAAATACTCTAGATATTCTAACATTAAGTTTTACGTCAAAAGTTACTGAGTGAGTTCAGATGAACTCATAAGCGGAATACAGGGAGGAGCTAGAGTGTTGTCTATGAGTTCGGTCCCAATCTAATAGCTTTTGTTTAAAATTTATATTTGTTTTTAAAATCTATTGAATATGTACAAATAATTAATTTAAAACTCAATTACTTAAAAAAAGTTAAAATTCTTAACTCATAAGCTTGAAATCTTGGCTCCGCTTCTGACTGAAACTATACATCGGCCCCTGTCTTTTTTGACCCCATTATTTAGTTCATTTTGATCCAATTATGACCTTTGGTTGTTAATGATCAACCAATTTACTAGATCAGTCAATTCAATTCACTCATTCGACACCCCTATGTATAATCATACAAATTAATGTTATAGACTTGTTCTATACCACAAATATACAAATATTTTTTCTTAAATTTCATGTCTAATTAAATATTGTCATATAAACCGAAACGGAGAGAGTAATAAACACTCACATCCTCAGTGACTATGTTAATTTTGGACAGGTTTGTCCTCAACCTATTGATGATATTGTACTGAAAATATAAACATGAATGATTGTTTTTTGAATTTTTGTTCCTCAAATTTATAAATTTCAAATTTTACAGCCATGCCCTAGATTTAATTATAGATTTAATTACACAGGAATATCTTTTCTTTGTACTACCAAATCCAATGCCGCAAAATACTTAACAATTATAATAATATATTCGATGTAATTCTAAAAATAAAATAGAATATATAAATTTTATTTTTACCTTTTAGAGGTAGAAACGTTATTTTTGAATTCTTGGCTCAATCAACACATTTCAAAATAGTTTGTAAAGAACCAAAAAAAGGATTCAACTTAAATTATATATGATAGTGTAATTTTTCTTTTATATAAGTACTGAATTTTGTTACATAATAATATGTTAATTATTATTTTTATCAAGGATGTTTATTTTGGTTAATAACACTTTTGGTCTTTAGTTATTAATTAAATTTTAATGTTAATCCTTGTGATTAAAGATCAATTGAAATGTACTTTCATCTCTTTGCTCGGAAATATTCATAAATTTATTGTAACATATTTCCTTTATAAAGGGACTAATTACATATATATATATATAAATTAGTTAAGATTAAATGCACGGAGTCATATATCAAGAGAACTAAAATATTAAAATTTATTTATAATCGAGAGATCAAAAATACTATTATCCCTAAATATTTGTGGGAGACTTATAACCCTTATATTTATCTGAATTACAATTTATTACCACACTCAATTTTATTCATTGATTTAAAAATCTTGTCTCTGTCTTCTAAAGGATATCTAGGCCGTGGGAACCCACAAAATCTTTTGTTTTGTGATAATTTCTACCAATCAATAATTTGAATCTCTTCTAAACCAATAAGGTCATTTGTAATTCTTCGATTCTGCACGGTCGACTTTCTATTAATAATTTTGGATTTCGATAAATTACACTAACATATGGACCTTTATTTTAAGTTGTAAATTAAAAAAAAGTTGATAAAAATTAGGAAAAAAATAATTAAAAAAAATAAATGAATTTACCAGAAAAAGAATGTTGATGATAATGATTAAGGGAGCATATAATTGAAAGACTGACGAAGACATTCATTCTTTGTAATATGCTGCATCGATTAGAGAATCTAAATTATTTATGTAAGAATTTATATCTTTTCAATAGGGGTGGGCTGGGGGTCCTTTACAAACACTAGAAAACAACTAATCTGAAATTCAATTTTGTTTTTGTTTTTTTGGTTTTCGTCGGTATTCGGTATTCGATATTCGTATTAAACTCGATTAAATTTAAATTCGTGTATTGCGGAGTTCATTACTAGAGCAATGTTACTAACGGAGTTTTGAGGTTCAAATTCGATATTTCTGATCAAGGATGGAGGGATCTGAACCATCTCATCATAACTCATGTAGTACAATTCATTTTATTTTTTTTTGGTTTCTTACTCGGTGTCCGATATTCACACACATTGAGCTCTACTAAATCTGAATTCGCATATTGCACGGTCCATTTCTAAGACGGTGCTCCCAATAGAATTTCAGGGCTCGAATCCGAGATATCTGGTTAAAGATGGAGGAATTTCAACCATCCTACCACAACTATAGTTGGTACAAATATAAGCTCGACTAAATCTAAGTTCGCACATTGCAGAATCCATTTCTACTGCAGCGCTTTCAACAAGATTTTTTTTTTCCATTCTCAAAAACTCGAATCCCATGAAACTTCTATTTAAGAACGAAGAAATATTCTCAACCATCCCTCTACAACTCATATCAGTACAAATTTAATTTTTTTTTTATATATATATATTATAAAACTATTTTCACATCCAAACAAATGATATGTTTTCAGATCCAAGACATAGATTATAATTGCACCTGCAGCAACTTGGTCCTTCACTTTTATTTAAGGCTTGGTTTGAAACCACGAGCTCATGTTTCGATTTTTAAAAACAAAATTTGTACTACTACGTAAGGTACTATACTATTTCTATCGTTTATTATTTTGACACACTCGTTAAAAAAATTATTCGATAACATATAAATTAGAACGAGTACTGTCAGAAATATTTGATTTTTGATGAAAAAATCATCGAAGATGTTTTTGGCAAGTTATTTTTCGATGGTGATGGACTCAATTGGAAACTTCAAATTAATCAATTTAACGAGTTTTTGTTTCTCAAAATGTTCAACTAATTAATAAATAATATAACTTATTATATTTATATATTTTCTTGATAAATAAGCTAGCATTTGTTGACATTTACTCTAAAATTTCTCTGAGATAAATATTCAGGATATTCCCAAAAAAAACTGGAAGTAATTACTAATTTATGGTTTGATATGTACATAATAATAACTCCATTCTCGATTTTACAAAAAAAAAATCATAAAAACTTTACTGACGATTTTTTAATTAGTAGTGACACCACTTGATCAGAAAATTTTTCTAAACATATATTATATGATGTCGACGAAGAAATAAAAGTCAAGTATTTGTGACATCAATTTATTTCTCTAATAAAATAAAAATAAACAAATAGTTGAAGTATCACGTTCTCTTGTTTGGTTACGAAGAGCCAAATAGGGACAATTTTTATGTTTATGTTGTTAGGTTAATTAATTAGCACTTAATTAATTTATTTAATTGTTGAACAATATAAGTCAAGTCATTATCAAGGCTAAATTATATATGAAAATGAAATTAATCATGAACTAAAGACTAGGAAAATGAAAATTGACAAAACCTTTTCGACTTGTCTTAATTAGTCTTGCATAATTGAGCATATGTTTATGATAAATACTTATTGTGTTTAATTATTAGACCAATAATTGTTGGATAAACTGTTAAACCAATAAAATTGATTTATTTACCTCTATAAATAGTTGTCCCAAATTATTCTCTTCGTCCATCTTTACTTATATCAATTATATACTAAAAATATATACTCAGTTTAGAAATTAAGAGATAATTTATTACTTAATTTTTAATTTATCCTTATTTTTTATTATAGTAATTTCTCAAAACACTGAATTTATTATAAAGTGTAATATAGTAAAAGTACTCTTTTATTTTTTACTTCTCAAGGGGTGTTAAGTCAATATAAACAAAGATGGACAGGGGAGTACTTGTCAATTTATAAAACCAAGATAAATTAATTAGTTTTTTCTTATTTACCTTTTCAATTAATTTTTTTTTTTAAAATTGTAAACAAGTTTGTAAAGTTTCTTATGGATAAATTAGTGAAATAGTTTTTATTTATTTATTTATGATTCTTTAAGAGATGAATAAAGAGAAACTGGATAATTAATATAAGATGGAAGGAGTAATATTTCATTACTTACACCTTATTTTACCATTGTAAAGTATGAAAAATAATTTTCGATAAATCCTCCATTTGTTTTTAGGGAAAAGAAAACTTGTACCTAAAAAGATAAATTACTTACAAGCGGCTACCCCTTACATTTATACCTCCCCGCCTGTTTTTAACTACTAATTCGCGTTTATGTGTTGACACCATCAAATTAAGTATATATATATACTCTGATGATATCAAAGAAGAAGAAACAATAATTCAGTGAAAACACTACGTACACACTTACTCCCTGCTACCTTTAGAGTGTATATATATACTCTGATGGTATGAAGGAAGAATATGTAGTGTTTCAGTAAAAGACTGTTCAATTACTGCTTAAAACCATCAGAGCATATAGATACCATCAGAGTGTATATATATATTGTGACGCTTGATGATATCAAGGATAAAGAAGCAATGATTTAATGAATAGAACAAGTGGACAGTCAGGTAAATAGTTTGTATTGTGGGTCCAATCAGGATAAATATATTGAATTGGATTCAATTTTAAAAAATATTTTGCCTAATAGATCCAATTTGTGTAGTTTCCTTTCTTTTACCTTATCATCGTACCAATATAAATAAATTCGTAATAAAAACTACCACGTGAAACTTCATAACATAGACAGAATATGAAACCAATAAAGTAGAGGACTCATTTTCACCAATTTTGTACAAAACAATCATTTCCTCTTTTGGCTTTTTATAATTAGTGAATAGTGATTTCCCAACTACCAAAAAAAATTTAATTCTTTTAGGTATTTTCTTGATGTTTGATATTTATATTGAGTCTGATTAAATTTAAATTTACGTATATTATATGATCTATTTCTCAGGACAATGTTTTCTATAGATTCTTTTTTTATTCGTAGAGATCGAAATTGAAATCTCTTATTAAAGGTACAAAAAGTTTAATCATGCTCCCACATTTCGTATCGCTGAAAAAAAATTATTTTATTTAGACAAGAAAAGATGGTTTGTCCTATTTTAGGTACTTGTACATATGTCAAATCTCAAGGGAATATTTAATCATTTGGGTACAAATTAGTACGTCTAATTAATACAAAAAATATTTGTGCTACTTACAAAAAGAATAGAGAGATAAGTTTTGGAATTAAATATATTACCTATGTATTAATAGTCTTTTTTTTTTCTTTTTATACACTATTAATATAATTAATCTATTATAGCATATTAATTATTATTTTTATAAGCTTATTAAGGCACAAGTATCCTTAGATTATGATCGAAATCCTAGAGACACTTTAACTAAACTAAGGTCCTATTACCCTAAGCCCATTTTTTTGTAATTTTGTACACCTTTTTGGCTTACGTGGCATCCAAACATCTCTCACGCGCCTCAACTACGTGGAGTCATGGAGTGTGCCACATAAGCCAAAAGGTGTACAAAATTACAAAAAAAAAAATGAATTCAGAGGTAATATGATCTTAGTTTAAGTTAAGGTGTCTCTCTGGAATTTCGGTCATAGTCTAGGGGATACTTATACCTTTTCCAATTAATGTTTATTGCAGAGTTTTCCCATGTCATTTTATGAGTTTAAATTTTATGCATTAATAATATAAGAAAATTAAAATAATCGAATCACTTAAAAATTAATTATAATTATTTCAATTAATTGAATAGTATCATAAGTAAATGATAAGTAATATATTATAATATGTTAAATTATGTATACTACTGAAGCAAACAAATCATTACACTTTAGTATATATAACTTCGTTACGTATTTTATAAATAGAGTTTAAATTCTATATGATAGGCGTGAAAAAATGTATACAATTAAATTGGTTTAAAATATTTGTCATTAATTCTACTTAACTATATTGATTATAACAAATTAAGAACCCATTTGAATTAGGTGATTATAACTAGTTGATAAATATTATATGTTAAAGTATTTCTTTAGATGAATAGCAATTATGTATATGGATAGAAATTCGGAAAATAATAAATAATTAAAATACGCAATTATAAAATGCACCTTTCATTTTTTTTATTTTTTTTTTTAAATTTAACCCCTTCAAGTTCATTTTTCAGGGATAAGGCTGTATACGCTCACCCTTTCCATATTAGTACATACACCTACCCTTTACAGGGGTACACATATTTGGATATTAGTACATACACCTACCCTTTATAGGGGTACACATATTTCGGCCAATCACTTGATTATATCAGATATATTGTTGTTATACTATATGTTGGTAAGGATAAAATTGCATATATCTACCCTTTCTAGGAGTACACATTTTTCAGTCAGTCATGCGATTATACTAGATATACTATTGTCGTACTGTATATTGATTGCATACACCCACTATTTTCATATTTTAATTGTGTGATTACACTGAATATACCGTTGTCGTAAGATATATTAGTAAGGATAAAATTGCATACGCCTACCCTTTCTAGGGGTACACAATTTTCAATCAATCATGCAATTATACTATATATATTATTGTCGTACTATATATTGATAGTTATAAAATTGCATACACCCACTATTTTCATATTTCAGTTGTACAAATTACACTGAATATATTGTTGTACAATACATTGGTAAGGATAAAATTGCATATACCTACCCTTTCTAGGGGTACACATATTTCGGTCAGTCGTGCGATTATACTAGATATATTATTATTGTACTATATATTGATAGTTATAAAATTGCATACACCCACTTTTTTCATATTTCAATTATACGATTATACAGAATATATTGTTCTCATACTATATATTGGTAAGGATAAAATTGCATATGCCTACCCTTTCAAGGGGTACACATATTTCGGTCAGTCGTGCGATTATATCAGATATATTGTTGTCGTACTATATATTGGTAAGGATAAAGTTGCTTACACTTCTAGTTGTGCGATTATACCAGATATATTGTTGTCGTACTATATATTGGTAAGGATAAAATTGCATACACCTACCCTTTCTAGGGGACACATATTTCGATCAGTTGTGCGATTATACTAGATATATTATTACCGTACTCTATACGGATAGTTATGAAATTATATACATGCACCCACTATTTTCATATTTGAGTTATGTGATTACACTGAATATATTATTATCGTACTATGTATATTTGCTTTATTTAACTGGTTCTCCTCATCTATCCATCTATATACAAAAAGCTAAGAAGCAAAAAACAACATTTCATCGTATTGAATATATCTCTTTCTCTCTCTCTCTCCATGCTAGGTAGCAACTCTTTCTTGTTTGGTGCTCCTTCTAATTATTCCGATCCATTTTCTTCACCAGAAAATGGTTTTATTATCAAAAGAAAAAGAAGACCTGCTGGTACACCAGGTATATATTTTTAATTTAATTAATTTGTATATTTTCTTTACTTTAATTTACATATATATATGAAGAATTTTTTCTTATTTTACCTCTCATATGTGAGATAATGTTGTGGAACACTTGAGTTTTACCTCTTGTGGTATCCATTACTCTAAAATCAAACGTGTTCCGTTAGTGGCGGAAGCAGAATTTTCATCAGATGATTGATCATCGATCATATATATAATTAAGAAAATTAACATTATATACATAGTATAATTTTTCAATGAAAGGAATTCAGATGAATCTTATTCAGGCCTTCTCTAGGTCCGACCTTATTGTGTCTTCGAATTCAGAATTTAAACGTTATAGGTAAGAAAGTTGGGTTATTATTTAACCTTATCTATATAGTCAAGGGCGGAGCTAAAAGTAAGGAAGAGGTTTGATTGATAAAACCCCTTTCGTCAAAAAATCATACTGTAGAAAAATATAAATAACTTTACTTTTTGAATTTTCTTAAGCTTAGTATTTTTGTGTTAATTTTTTTTTTTGAATCCGCGAGTTAGAATTACTGGCTCCGCTACTATTGTTCACACACATGTGTTTAGGGTTCAACTTGGAAATATTATTGAATTCTGTTGAACTCGTAATTGAATTACAAATTTGCACAGATCCCGATGCACAAGTTGTATATCTTACAGCTGAGATGTTAATGGAATCTGATCGTTACGTTTGTGAAATCTGCAATCTTAGCTTTCAAAGAGAGCAAAATCTTCAAATGCATCGTCGTCGCCATAAGGTTCCATGGAAGTTGAAGAAGAAGGTATTTATGTATAATTAGGTCAATTATCGTCTCATCTAAAACCTTAAACGGTTCGATACAACACATATTCTTCTTTTAATAGGGGTGAATCTTTCCTTTTTTAAAATTGAGTGAATATCATGGGTAGACCGACAATTCACATATTAGATATTAAGCTGATAAGAATAGATATTACACTTAATCTTAGCCACAAGGCTGAGAAAGATATGATAAGAATAAAATTTTAAAAATTTACTAAATTATACTCTATATTTCAACACATCTCCTCACGTTCAACTTCTTCTTCTTCTTTTTTTATTTTTATAATGGATGGCACTGAGAATTGAATCGAAGATATACGTTTTCTTTAACAAGAACAACATATTTCAGTATATATTTAGAAATAATAATTCATTTTTTAAACTTCACTGTTTACTCTTATTGAGATGATTTATAACCACATAAATTTCTAAGCCTTAATTTCCGACAACGAATTTTAATTTCCAATCAAACAGAGTCACGTAAATTGAGGTGGTGAGATCATATCATGTTAGATTATATGTTTATATATGTTAAACTTTTTTTTTGTTATAAAATAAAAAATATAATTTTATTTACTTAATTATGTTTTCAACCTGGTCAGGAAGAAGAGAAAAATGAGATGGATCAAGTGATAAAGAAAAGAGTATATGTGTGTCCAGAGCCAAGTTGTGTACACCATGATCCTTGCCATGCACTAGGTGATCTTGTGGGAATTAAAAAACATTTTAGAAGAAAACATAGTAATTACAAACAATGGATTTGTCAAAAATGCAACAAAGGTTATGCTGTTCAATCAGATTATAAAGCTCACATCAAAACTTGTGGGACTAGAGGCCATTCTTGTGATTGTGGAAGAGTTTTCTCTAGGTAATTCATCTTCTTAATTTTATCCATTTATTTCTGTGTTATGTTTTACTTGAGTCAAGGGTCTGTTAAAAACAGTCTATTTATCTTCATAAAGTAGGAGTAAGGTTACATACACACCACGTCCTCTCTAGATCCTATTTGTGAAATTACACTGAATATGTTATTATTGTAATTTATATCAGTGTAAGAGGTAAGTTAACATGTCTTATTTTCTAGGTTATATTAATCACACTACTAAAAAAAAAAAATTAGCTATGAAATTCGTAGTTGACTAATCTATCACTAAATAGTCTGTAGCTAACAAGATCTCTTTGTAAAATGTCATTGGTATGTCGTTAAAAAGAATTAGCACGCGATGAATTTTTATTATTTAGCGATAGAAATTGATAGTCGGTAATTCCTTCTTTTTTCTTTTTGCTTTGTAGTATTTTTTTTATATATATGAACGATTATTTGTAAATATCTTTTAGGCGACTTAATAGTGTAAAAAATAAAATTTATACCATCTAGTATATATTATACACATATATCAAGATGAGATTACCATGTTACTTGAATTGGTAACATCCTTTAGTGTTAAAACCTAATGAATGTCTGGTAAGGGTACTACATATTTAGTGTGCTTACTTTTGAAAATCTCTTCCTTATTTATATGATCTATGATGATGAAGTCACTATCTCTTAGTTAAAAACATGAGTAGTACTATCAGAAAATCACTAATTTTCGACAGATTATGTCATGTCAAAATTTGGCTCGATAAGTCGAATTTTGATAGATTTTGTTGAAAAAAATTTTAATAAAAAATTAGCAGTTGTGAATGAATTTTATGTTTGAATTATAGTATGCTTTTCTATATATATAAATACCTTCTTCTAATTAATCTACTTTTTTTTCTACCATTTTTATTGCTTTTTTTTTCAGAGTTGAAACATTTATTGAGCATCAAGATTCATGCAAACCACAAAGTACAACTACTAAAGAATGTCATGATGTGCAAACACCAAAGCCAATTTTCTTGCCTACTACTACTAGTACTACTCATATCCCACATGATCAATATTCAAGAATATTGCCTAATCTTGATCTTGAGCTTTTCACTTCTCCAAATTATTATAACCAAAACACACACAATTATTCTCATATCCCACAATTAAATTTGTCATCATTTGTTGGTCAAAGTGATCATGCTCATCATCATAATAATGAAGTCAAAGAGATCATTGAAGAGGCAACAACACAAGTATCAAGATTGAAAAGTGAAGCAAATGAAATCCTCAAAATAGCAATGGAAGAAAAGGCAATGGCTATAGAGAAGAGACAAGAAGCAAAGTGTTTGATTGAATTAGCCAATCTTGAAATGGCTAAGGCAATGGAGATTAGACAAAGTGTTGGTGCTTCTTCTTCTACTTCATCATCATCATCACATGTCATGAAGATAATAAAATGTAGTTATTGTAATAATAAACAATTTCAAAGTGTGTCATCATCAAAAGATGCTACTTTGACTAATAATTATTATTTGTCATCTTCCATTTATAGAAGATGATGAAAAAAATTGTGTAGTTTTTACTTTTCAAGCGTAGTTGAAATAATTACTTTTGATGGTTATGATGAAATGTTAGTGAAGTTAGATTTTTGATATGAGGAGTGAACAATGTTTAACTATGTTTTATTGTAAGACTAGTTAAATAAAGTTGGTTTTATTATTCTAGAATTTTCTTTATCTTGCCCTACTCGATCTTTTCAATTTGTTTGTCTGGTTTAATCATATGCATAACAAATGCGAATTTAGAATATGATTCTTATGATTGAATTCATTATACTTCTGAATTTATGCTTCAGAATCTAATATTTGTTAAAATTTTAGTGATTTCTAACATATATATATACTCTTGATGTTGAAAACTCTAATATCCAAAGGGGTTTGACAAGCTGATCTGAATTAGTCGAATCAAATCTCATTACATCATTTCTCGAAATTAAAGATATTATGGTTTAATTTCAAGATCTAGATGAGGAACAACTTCTTTGATGAAGAATTTAAAGTTTATAATTATTGAATTCATGAGAATGAATAATTAATTTATCATATGGATTAAGTTGAAAGTATATATTCAGGGTTTTCATATCTTTTTCAAGGTGTCTGAAGATCTCTTGCAATGCCTTTTATGTTAGGTTTTTGAAGATAATTTTCTTTTATTAAACTGACCTAAGTAAATTGATGAACATAACTATAAAGTAGATATTAATTATCTCTTTCCACCTATGTACTTTATTTGAAAATTTCTTTTTATTGGTGTTCAATATATACATTGAAACATCTATTATTTCAGACTTGTAATTATTTCAGACTTGTAATACGACTTAATAATGGTGAAACACTTTTCATCAGGATTTTTTTCTTATACTCAAATCTTGAATCCTGACATCTAGTTAATTAAAGATGAAGAAATTCCACCTACCTCATCACAATTTCTGTGGTCGCGATATATATCCAAAAGGTCGACAATGATAAAAACAACATACTCAATGTAATTTCAGAAGTAGAGTTTGAAGAGAGTGAAATGTACACAAATCTTATATGTCTGCATTTTTAGATTAAAAAAGAAGAAGCTATTTTCGATGGATCCTCGACTCAATAGTCAAAAAGTCAATTTTCATAAAAAAGAATATGAAGCCACGTGGCAACTATATGGTCTTGAGTGGTGGACCAAATGATGAGTACAAGAAAAAGGCTGGAAATAGAATTAAACCTATGTATTCTATAAAGTCTATTTCATAACATTCAATATCACACAAGAATATGAAGCCAAATCAGTTGCTATATATATATATATATATATATATATATATGTCCCAATTAATTTTATGGACCAATGTGAGTATAAGAAAAAGCTGGAAAATAGAACTAAAAAGCTAATATATTTTTCTTTCTTTTTTTTACATATTACTCTAGTGTCTTTATCAATAGTACTATTGAATTTCAATGCTCATTAAAATGCCATGTTTTTCAGTGCCATGATTTGGAAGTGTATGCAGAAGCTTTAGTCATTTTCAACTATAGACAAGACATACAGTATATGACCCCTCACTCTTCTGAAAACTCTCATCATATCATATATATACTTATATTATATAGTAGCAGAAGAAAGAGAGAGAGTATTAAAGAATTTTATATAGTATGCTTTTAATATAAAGGCATTTTGGATCTTTAAATGTGGACTAACTACTCCCTTTCCATTTAATTGCTATTTTGAGTTCATGAACTAACTATATGGCATTATAAGCCGTGTCTGAAAAGAGTGGAGTGTATACAAAATTATATTTTGTATGTTATTGATATGTACCTAACTATATGACTTTGAAAGCAGTTTTTTTATCTTACAAAGATAAAAACGAAATCTGCGTACACTTTATTTTTCTCATACCTTACTTATGAAACTACATTTAGGGTCACAAATGGTGTTGGAAAAGAGTGAAGCGTACATAAAATTATATTTAGTATGTTATTGGTATTGACCTAACTATATAACTTCGAAAGTAGTCTATGTACCTTATAAAGATAAGGATAAGATCTGTGTACACTCTATTCTTCTTATAACTCACTTATGAAATTATACTTAGGGTCACAAATGACGTCTGAAAAGAGTGAATTGTACACAAAATTATATTTAGTATGAATATTATTGGTATTAACCTAACTATATTACTTCGAAAGTAATTTCTTTATCATACAAAGATAATAATGAAATCTGCGATCACTTCAAACTCAAATATTTTTACTCATCTTTTTTTTATAAATTTATTTCTTTTTAAATATCTTTTTTTTTATATCCAAGCCTCAATGGTATTTACAAGTTTCAGTTAAAGTTACTGGTCAACATGTGAAAATTAAAATTTGCACTTTTTTACAAAGATTTCACTATTTCTTTGAGGTGCAATATATCCTTCTTTTTTTTATCTTTTGCCTTATTCAGTTTTATCTTGTGAAAAAAAACAATCCATTCAGTCTCCAGTCCAATCTCTTATCAGAATAGTTGAGATCTTGATGCTTGTTCATAACATTAATTTGACATTATTGGGTAAAAATAAAGAATTTAGTGTCTCGAGCACGGAGTAATAAGTATTCATTCATTTTTAATTAGAGATTTCATATTCAAACTTTATTAGATATATATGAAATTATCTTTGAGCGATTTATCCCCTATATGAGATTTTCTGAAACGGATTTAGATTAAGTCGGGCAAGTCATGAAATTGGGCGGGTGAATTTATTTAATTGGAGTCCAAGTGTAAAATTGAACTAGTAACAAAACGCCATGTGGAATTTAATTTTTTTTAAAAAATAATTTAGTGTTGACGGTTAGTCAAAAGGCATAAGATATAAATGAGTCAAAAATATAACGAAATGAAGAATACATTTAGATATTTTGCGATAATTCAGGAACATGTTTAGCCCTTTTCAGTTTATAAAATAGTAAGGGAGAATCTACAATACAATAGGTAAATTCATGAATTGTCGTGAACTCAATAGTTCTTGTTTTGAATTATGTATACTTATAAAAATAATTAACCAAATGTATATAAAAATATTTACATAGTATGTTAACTTGAAATCGTTACAGAAATCAATAAACGTTATAAAATCAAAATAATATTCGTATTCTTTCTTTGTAGGTAAATTAACACTATTCATGAATTTACCATAGTTTGGATAAATAATTTTTTTTATTTATTTGATTCGAACTCATAAACTTAATGTCATATAAATTATGCAATATATTTTTTAAAAAAAAGGTCCTATTGACAGTTAATGAAAAGGTGTAAAGTGAGTTCCAGACATCCTGCAGTTATCACAGAGACAAATCTTAAAAGCTGCACACTAAAAAGTGAAACTTTATAAATGTTTCACTTTTATCATTTTTACTGTTTTATCTTATCTTTGTACATATTCTTATTAAATTTCTCCTAAATACTTATTGTGATGCAGATATTTAATTAATGTGAATACAGCTTTTAAATTTTTGGCATAAGATTCATTAATGTTTTGTTGTTCAAAATATTAATGCCAAAGGGACTTGAAAAAGAAGGAGGCTTTTTGGAATATTTTTCACAAAAGAAAGAGACAACCATTACAAAACAAAATAACAACATGGGTTGTACGGGTAGGATGAATGAGTCGATAGACTTCGGGAAGCTTTGTTTCTATATTCTGCTCTTCTTTAAAGATATTTTTTTTGTTTATTTTACGGGAAAACAACAAAGAAAGAGGCTAAAATCCTCGTTGACAGAATGAATTTGAGCGCAAGATACTGAATAGCTACAATATCACGTTCCAACAGTCATTTTGAATTGATTAGCTTACTGTTTGTTACAAATTTCGTGTACAGAAATTAATAACTGCAATCACGAAATAAATGTAAAGAAAATGATTTTCTTAATCAAATTTGTGAGTACATTTAACTCTGTGTCTCCCTTGATTCTTGTCTTTAATTTCTTTTTCTTGATTTGAGGGTTGTAGCAGCATAGAGCGAGTTTGCATATTAAGTAAATAGAAAGAGAGAAATCTACTTCCGTTCGGTTGTTTATAATAGACCAAAGAAAGACACTAATAGAGTATAGTAAGTTGCTCGTAAGATAGTAATAACTTGCTGAGATTCTTTCATTCTTAATATGAAGTTTTGAGTTTGAGTTCTTGAGAACGACAAAAATATCGTTGGGAGCGTCTACGATCTTAGAAATGGGTCCTATAATGTGCAAACTTGGATTTAGTCAAACTTCAATGCGGATATCAAACGTCTAGTTGAAAATTAAAAAAAAATCATTATAGAAATATTGCATACACACTCTGTTTCACTTTGTTTATCATAGTTTGACTTAACACAAAATTTAAATAAAAATGAATTTTTTTTTAAATGCATACAATTATATCAATTTAAACTTAATAATATAAAATTTAAGAAAGTATTAAATGAATCTACTATTATATCAAGAAAATACTTTGCGGTGGTTGTAGGTGTCAATTGAGGGTGATATTGGCTATGGTGGAGTTGTGAGAGTATCTAATGGCGACGGTGGCTGATAATAGTGATTGATGGTGGTAGTTGGTGCTGACAGTTAATAGTTATGATTTAAGATAGTGATAGCTAAATGGTGATGGTGAATGATGAAGGTAATCGATGACATATAATGGTGATAAAGGTGACTATTGTAATTGGTGTTAATGATTATAAATAGTAAATGATGGTGGTGATGGTCGATTGTAGCGATTGACAACAATGATGGTTGTGGTTAAATATGATAGTCGTGAGTAATGATAGTTGATAATGATGGACGACGATAATGGTAATTGATAATAATGGGTGATGGTGATAGTGATAAGGATGAATGGATAGAATTGGTGAACCGACATCTTTGAATAAACATCTTAGTGATATTGACTTTAATGTTACAAAAAATCATTCATCGTAACCAAAAAAAACACTTATTGATGAAGATTAGGATGTGCATTAAGTACAAATAAATGGAGGCCCATCTTTTGAAACTTATGATTTTATACATGGCATTATATTTGTGTGGCTATAAAAGCTTCTCGTTAAAACATAGAAAAAATGTGTTATTTTTTCTAAACGGACTAATAAGAAAATAGTTTCAATAAAGTGGAATGGAGGATTAACAAAAGAAGAACTGTTGGCAATTTGAATGCACACATATACTTAGCTTAAGACCTTGAAACCAATACAATCCATTCACCAGATGATCATCTTGATTTAGTAGTATCTGAATTATATATAGACATTAGCAAAATCTAAATCTATTATGTTACTATAAGACTTTGAGTTTTCAGTTGTTCACGGATCTACCGGAAACAATCTCTCTATCCAACAAAGGTAGGGTCGTAGGGCTAAGGTCTACGACTCTACGTACATCCTACCCTCCTCAAACATCACGTATAGATTACACTTTTGAGCTGCAAATGAAAAATGCCTAGTTATATATGAAAAAAATTGTCAGTATATGATATTACAAGCTTCCTCTCAAGAAAATGAATTCTCCTACATGCTGCTATTTGATACCTGATTGCCCTATACCAAATCTGGAAAGCAATCTGTAAGATGTGGAAGACCACCTAACAACTCTACTCGCATTTGATTGATCGGTATATGTGACGGACAAAGAATAGGGCTGCACGGAAACCAACAGACCCGAGCATGAGAAAGAAACCATAGCAGATGCAAGCCATGTACCCGAAGAAGAATGAGGTTTGCATGAAGCCTGTCATATCGGAACGTGCATAATAGTAATACAAGCAGTATCCGTAGATGAACAGCCCAGTTGATCCACCACAAAGGAAAGCCCTACACAGAAATTAAATCATCGTCAACCACCTCAAATGTATTGCAGTATGCAGAGAGATCATGAACGTAACATATATTAATAAGTGATTCTTGCATTTCACATTTTACTTAGAAATGAAGAACCAAATTGTTGATGCAAAAAAGGTGAAGAAGCAACGTACCTCCACCACCATTCGTGATCTTCAGCAGCAAGTTGGAAGTATGTCAATGCCACGGTTATAAAAGCGGTGACAATTAGAAGGATAATGAAGACAATAAACAAGATACTGTATATAGTGTAAATTCTGTGACCCCAAACACTTGCAAATATGTAGTAAAGTTCAATATATATGGCACTAAAAGGCAAAAACCCAGCCATTGCCATCTGAGGCAGAGTTCCACGGTACCAAGGCGATGGCGGGATCTCTCTTGGATACTTGGTGGTACGACAAGGAGCTTGGAACTCAGATTTGCTGTTCTTTCCAGCTATCCCTCCCAAGACAAGCAAAGGTGACGTTACAAGAGCCCATATTAGAAAAATCACCACAATGGTTCCAAAAGGCAGCGCAGCAGTGGCAGTGTAGCCAATAGCAACAGAGTTGAGAAAGCAGAACGTGAGAAACAAGGGTCCACAAAACAAGGCCCCCGTCAATATCAAGTTCCTGACCTGCAAGGCACAAACAACACCATCTTGTTATATTGTTGCACTCAATTCCATTTTCAGCTGTTGTGAAAGACACCAATGCACTTGACAATACATATGATCAAAGTTAACTTGATGAAATTAGGCAAATAGTACTAACCCGCAGGATACTGATATAGAATAGTTCTCGTAAAAGCTGTAAGTATCACATAAACTTAAACTCTTGTGTGGGTGAAGCTAAAATGCATGCTTTTTCTTAATAAAAATGTCATCAGTCAAAATGGTTTCTGCACAAGGATTAGGTATCACGAAACCATACAAAAGACTATGTCCCCTAAAACAAGGAAGAATAAAGCTAGTACATTTTTTTCATTTCACCAGTTGAATAATTTACTTCAGACATATAAAGTATTGTCTTTCATTCCTTTTAAGTAGCAAAAATAGCAAGGGAGCAGAATTCGACCTCTTACTACACAGGCAACACGTTGGGGAAACAAATAAGTCGTCTTGTTATATAACACCTTCATTTTCCACCAAAGAATGCTAGAGAAAAATGACTTTAAACAAATGGCAAGTAACTGGTGTGACAAGGTACCAAGGATAGGAAAAAGAATTATAAATGCAGATTCATCCCCTCTTGTGATTAAATAATCAAAGTTAGTGATGATTTTCCTTTTAATTGTTCTAAAAAGTTCAGAATTAGGGGTGATAAAATTAATGTTCCCTCCATTTCATTATATATACAGTATTCGACTTGACAGAGTTTAAGGTGTTGATTTGACTTTTTTTATTATATTTATTCAAGCTTTAAAAGTTGAATAGTTTAATGAAATTGGATTCTTAATGGAAATGTTAAAACATTTTGGCAATGTCCCAAACTAGAAAGTGTCATATAACAGAAAGAGTATCGATTCAAATGGAAAAGAAATGTGTTAGAGCCATGAAAACACACCCAGTTTGTTCCTTCTAGTTGGCAGTAGAAACCGGATGCAGTATAGCCAGCAATCCCAGACGTGAGAGCATATATGACAACCAGTGCAGTGAATAAAGCTCCGCGGTTGTAGGGATAGAAAACACCAACAAGTGCAAGAATGAAAATAAAGATGGTCCTGGAAATTAAGTGGGAAAAGAGCATTAGAGACATCTATGCTTGAGATTACGAATTTTCAACATAAAATATACTTACATTGTAAAGAGTTGGGTACCAGAACCAAGTGCTGCAGCCAACAACGATTTGTACTTCGGATACCTAAAAACATCACCATGAATGTATTTCCACCCAGTTTCTTCTTGATCATCAGCTGCCTCCTCATCATGTGCATACCTTGAATTTCGATTAAGAAATAATTGATATGAAGACACAAAAGAGAACTTATTCTGCAGACCAACAAATGTAGGCAAACCAACAGTATTAACTAAATTACCACTTACTTGACAAAATCATTCTTGAGGACGCGCATTAGAATTGTGGCAAGAAAACCAGTTAAGAGAAGAACTGTCACACAGGAGTTGATAATTGAGAACCAATGGATTTCCAAGTGATGTGGCAATGATGATGACTGCGAGTATTTTTCCATCCTCTTCTCAAAAGGAGTAGTTGACTCCCTCCATTTCACAGAGTACATAAAGTCAACATCCACTTCCTTGTCCTCTGTGATATCGACCAAGGCATTAGGATCAGTTCGTGCATTGATCTCAACCACACGATCATTGTTGAAGAAGATCTCGAAATGGAGATGTTTAAACAGGTAGTATTTGTACTCGCTGGGATCTGTTTTTCCCTCCTTATCGACTTTCCCTAAGAAACCCCAAATGGGCAAGTCATCATAATACATTTGGAAGTAATAGTCCTTTGCAACGGCACTACGGAATTGAGAAACTTCTTCCTTGGATAACTTCTTTTTGCATACTATTTCTGAATCCTTGTCGTACATAAAGTCGAGCTTGTAAGGAGCACTGACCAATCGATCACCATTCAAGACTTCACCAAGAGCTTCCTTTTTCTCAGTCACGTGAGCTGTAAACACATCCTTTGGTAAGCTTGAAACTTAAAATCTACAGAGTGACTTAAATGAAGAAAACTAAAACATTGATTGCATACCTGGTGCACAGAAAGGAAGATCAAAGAAGCGGTACGTTTCACTGGAATGAAAAATTCAAAAGAGGACAATCCATGAGCTATTCCACAGGCAAAAAGGAAATACAGGACATATGCAATGCAAATATAATTGTTTTTAATCAATTTCAACACAAAATGTTGTGATAGAAGGATAAAAGATTTTGGAAGTACATCAATCTCCAATTTGTCAATTTGTTAAAACACATTGTTCTTCACTCTAGGCTTTGGATCCATCTTTCCTTATCTACATCTATCTGCATGGCCTTGCAAATTTCTTCAGTAAGGAAAAATGAAGAGACTCGTTTTGTTAACAATGACTCAAAGAAAGAACGGAAAGTTGCATGTTGGAGATACAACGACAAGGCAAATGCAAAACCAACTCCATGGGCCAAACATGGTTGTCTGGTTTAATTTTTAAAGAGTCCTATGAATATTTCTTTTTGATCAAGACATTTAAAGTTGTTTGAAACATTTTGAATGTGAAGTTAACAGTTTGTACTATTATGAGGTGATACTTGATAGCACTTAAGTTTGCTCAAACATCCATGTGCGTAGACACACTCTTTTGTTCTTTCACTTTCTCTTATAATATAATACCAACATGAAGAAAGAAATTTTTTGAAGTCCTCTAAATACTTATGTAGCTCTTCGTTATTAAAATTCCATTAGAAGGACAAATAGAGCAAACCAAAATCAAATTGATGTGGATCAAACAAAGGCAAAAGTAGGAGGCCACTGCTCTTTTGTTAAAATTTTATCAATCTTCATGAAGAGTTGAAAAGCATTCATACATCAACAGTCATACATACGGAAAAATATATAACTTTCCAAATGACTTAAGCCAATAGAATTATTGTCCACCTAAAATTCCATCATCACTCTCATTCTGGTTGCACACCAATCTTGATATACTTAAGTTATCAAACATAAGGCACCTTTATTCAACGAAGTCAGCCACATTAGATGCAGTACTCCAGATCGTTGCAATACATTGTTTCCTTTAAGAAGATGCTACATAAAACTCAGTCTTAAAATCTAAAAAAGGGCAGCCTAGTGCACTAAGATTCTGCTATGTGCGGGGGCTGGGTAAAGGCCAAACGACAAGGATCTATTGTACGCAGTCTTACTCTGAATTTCTACAAGAGTCCACAGCCCGGTCCAATTTCTTATCTTTAGCTCTTTTCTAGGATGCAGAAGTAGCCGGTTAGCTCACCAATCAATCCCATCAGGGACTTCAACTTAATGTGTATTAACTAGCTGATACCAAGAGAAATCCGTCCAGCACCATTAACTCATTAACAGGGGGTGGATCAATCTACAGTGTCACCTAAGTTCACGTAAACTCAGTACCTTTTGCCCCGACCCTGTATATACATTTAGAATTAACTCAATATTTATAAATATTTGATTGTGAACCCAACCTAATTACTATTGCATATTAACTTAAAACCGTTGCACGAACCTATAAACTTCATATCCTAAATCCACCTCACATTAACCAAGGACATACTGTAATAACTTTGGCTCGAACTATGCACCCAATTATTATTGTATATAAACTTGAGCCCACATTAAAAACCCATTAACTTCAAATCCTGAATTTATTTCTGCTCATTAACCAAGCACATTATAACTTTGGCTCACCAGGACTAATTCCACGTGATACCTTCCACCTCCCACCAGCAACAGGCACCACGTAATTCTATCCATTTTAACATCTACCGAAGCTCAATATGTACAAAAACAAACTACATTTTGTAATCCAGAAAAGCACAAATTACATAACTCGATCATGAAACAATCAAATTTACACAAAATGTCAAATTCAGCTTCACATTATCCATTTACAAAAAATATTAACACAAATGTACATAAATTACCTTGGATTATGGAAAGGACCAACCTTGTTAGCATACATAGGAACCTGATCTCCGGCCTTGAACTTGTGATCGGAACCGTCCGATCTCGCCGGAGTAACACAACAACACAAAATCATCAAAACGACGACGTAACACGTCATCTTCTTCTCCATTTCCGTCACTATAGTTGCATACATGAATGTATATGTATCACTTCGTGTATATGTATATATTGTTAGATATAGAGAATTTTGGGGGTGGGTAGGATGAGCGGGGTGGGGTGGGGGAGCTCAGATCTCCATTTCTGTTCAGTAGAAAAGGGTAATTTCGGAAGTGTGAAATGAAACATAGGAGGTTAATTCTATATACATTTTTAAAAAAAAAATTGGATTTTTTTTTTCCAATATTTTTCGATAAATTGGTATAGGTAAAATTCTTCTAGTTAGATAAATTGGTCTTGAGGTTAACAGAGTATTAATCGGTAATAGAATGCAGTTAAATATTTAATGCCATAACATTTGATCCTTTGAGTGTCTCGGTGATAAAAACAAAGAAAAGACGATGATTTTTTAATATATGCTTGAATAAAAAATTGATTCTTTATCAAAGACGTTATCGACAAAGGCTTATAAAGGCGAGCAGCTTTGTATTCTACTAATTACCTTTTGATGCTATTTTTTAGTATTGTTGAATAGTATGGCATGGGTTAAGATAACTTGAGAGGGAGAGATGTGTTATGGATAGATTCATTGAATGTGTTAATAAAGCATGAGATTATGGCAGGAGGTTTTCACTAAGTAAAAGAGTTCACAAAGTTCTCATTGGAGAAAGATTCTAATCAGGTAAGGTTTTACGTATAAGAGCCAGTTACTTTCTTTATCTCACTTGTCTCAATACTCCATACTATCAAGCAACGGAACTTACATTTGTTCACTGCTAGTAAAGAAAAATGAAAGTGTGCTCCTAATTAGAGGCGGACCCACACCTTTAGGAGGGATTGCACATGCATCCACTAACTTCGAAAAAAAATCATATGTATATATATATATATTTATTTTGAGAAACTAGTAGAAATTAAGATATAATTAACAATGCACTCAAGAGGAGCATAAGAGTGCCCTTAAACTGCTAGTACAAGCTAGAGGAACCACCAAGGTTCAAATCTAGCTAAAATTCTTTTTCATTGTTTTTATTTTAAGTTTAGCTTAGAGCTCCTATTTGAGCTAAGGTGAAATTTTTTCTTGACATTGTAAATTAGTTTCACAAGGTTGAAATTTCTTCGAAATATAATTATTTAATGTATTTATTTTTCCTCTTCTATGATTAATAATATTTGTATTTTTTTTTAACTTTTTCAACTCCATTTGAAGAGTAGGTTCTTCTTTGGTCAAATTTTTCTTAAATAGTTTATTCATATTTTAAATTATTAATTATTTTAACTAATCCTAATATATATATATAGTATTTTGAATCCTCATACTCCAAAACGAAATAGATGTAGACGGCTTATTTGAAAATTAACATGTAAAAGTAAAATAAAAAAACATAATAAACCAAAAAAAATTAAATTTTCTTTTCAAAAGGTGTCAAAAACACCACCAAAAGAAAACAAATTACACCAAAAGAAGTCCAAACTTAATTGAACCTTCAAAACACATTAGCACTAAAACACTCAAAAGCACACACAAATAAAAACAAGAACAAAGTTAACTCTCTTTTTAACATATTACATTTTTGGTCTTCTTTTTTTCAGCAACAAACTTCTTCCATACATTGGTGATTTCCAATTGCACTTCCATTGGGGATTTCTTATGCCCTGAAGAGCCTTCACCCTCCTCGGTCGCGGCCAATTTAGCCTTGACTCTGGCTGGGAGGGTATCGAGCTCGTGAAGGACTTTTTCAATGTCCAACACAAGCCTCTCAGCTAGTGTTCGAGAAAAGTCTTCCCGGATCACAACCCTGAGCACGGTCACGTGCTCAGCATTGGGTGGCATTGTGTAAGCTGGCACAATCCACCCAAACCTTCTTAGGTGTTCAGAAATCTCGAATTCGTTGTGTTTGCTATTGTCTTTGAGAGAGAATGCTACTAATGGGACTCCAATTTCTTTGGAAACTATGTTGAATCTTCCAGTCTTTTCAAGTCCTTCTCTTAGTACCTTTGCATTTTCTTGACAATTCTCCATAATATTCTTGTAACCCTAGTTTAATAACATAATTCAAAATGGTAATTATTAGAATATTAATCTTGATGCTAAAAAGATCCTTTTTTATTTTTATTGTTCATAATTTTGAGCTTACCTCATAACCTAAGCGAATAAGTTGATAATATTGTGCAATTACTTGGCTAGAACCTGCGAGTCACGAGAAAATCAGGAGTTTAATTTCACTATAATAATCATATTTTATGTGGAATCGATATTATATATATATATATTCAACATAATTTAATTAGTAATTATTACCTTTAGAGAAGTTAAGTGTGAAAGTAGGTTGATCAGCACCAAGATAATTGATGTGGAAAATAAGTTCTTCAGGCAAATCTTCTTTGTTCCTCCAAATAACCCAACCAATACCAGCATAAACAAGACCATATTTATGACCACTTACATTAATACTTTTTACTAATGGTAATCTAAAATCCCATTCAATTTCTGGATAGATAAATGGGGCAATAAATCCACCACTTGCTGCATCCACATGAATTGGAGTATCCCACCTGTTAAATTAATAACAATTATCAATAATATAATATATTCACATCTGAAGAAGGTAAGATGTACATTGACCTTACGACTATAAGATAGAGAGGTTGTTTACTAAGTTTCAAATCAATTATTCATACTTACTTAATTTGGTATATTTATAGAATTTGAGTCGAAGTTACTGAAATTTAAATAAACATGTAACTTAGCGACTACATATGTCTCTACTTCTACCACAACTTATTTGATATGTATGTGTGTATATAGTCAAAGAGTATATCTGAACTCTCTTTGTTGAAAAATTATATTGTATACGAATTACGAAGTTAGAACATAGAAGATGAGATAAGTTACCCAGTTTCTTTGTTCTTCTCAACCAAGAGATCATTCAAACGCTTAACATCTTCAAATTCTCCATTAAGTGTGGAACCCAAAATAGCAGCAACACAAATAGTGTTTTCATCAACCATTTCCACAGCTTTCTCAGGGTCCATCACATAGTATCCATCCTCTAATTTCACTTCTTTTAATTCTACTTCAAAGTACCTTGCAAATTTCTCCCAGCATACCTATAAAATTAATAAAGATTTAAGTTATATGCATCGAAAGTATAATTTTTTCAAACTATATTATCAGTGCAATGAAGAACATACCTGGACATTGGCCCCAGTAACAATATTGGGCTTGTCATGGGGCTTTCCTTGGGCCTTCATTTTGTTTTGCCATTTTCTCTTAAAGGCTAATCCAGCAAGCATAATTGCTTCTGAGGATCCAACAGTTCCAACTCCAACAGCAGCCTCTCCCTCTCCCAATGGTGCATTAAACAAATGGGCTATCATGTTTACACATCGATTCTGCATTAAGTATTACGTGCCAATAAGTATTTTAACGTATTTTGGAAAAACTTATCGAGTGTCTTTCATATACATATATCATAAATCAAGTAATATGTAATCTCACTCTAAATTTTAATTACCAAAGTTAAATTACATATAGTCAAACGTCAGTTACAATTAAATATTTATGTTATATATTCACATGTAACTGACTTTCCTACTTATTTCTTATTAGATTAATCAATCTCGAAACTAATTAATTAAATTTATGCAAAAACCATATTATTCGATGAAATAATTGAGATGTGAATGCACTAACGAAAAAAAGACAACATCAAAAGTAGCAGATATTTGATGAAATAGTTGAAGTATGCACAAATTGACCTGATCAAATACACTATTTTGAAAGAAGAAATATAATTATATGACAGGTGGATATTCAATGAAATAATTGAGGTGCATGTGCACATACTATCTCAATCAAATACACAATTTAAAAAAGACAATGTGAGAGATCACATATAAATATATAATCGATGTGCGTGCAAGTTGACCCGATCAAATTGTTAAATAAAAAAAGCAAACAACTTGCCTGAAGCTCAGTGGTGACAGGGTATTCATCCATGTCAACGTAGTTCTTGTTAATTGAATCCATGATTAGCTTATCACATTCTGGTTCCATCCATGTTGTCACAAATGAAGCTAAATTTAGTCTTGGATTTCCATCCAACATTAATTCATCATTTATTATTTGAAATGCTGCGTCCTTTGGTATCGAATTCTCCGGCATCTTAAACCTAATAACAATATTGCAAAATAAATAAATTAATAACTAATAATAATAATAATAATAATGGACTTTTAAATATGAAATGATTATGGAATCAATAACGAAACTAGAAATTCCCCTAAAAGTATTCATGATCTTCCACAACTAGTTGACCAAAAGGATCCAAAATTCAAATTGCATGAGCAATAATAGATCTGAATAAGATTTTGAGAAGAGTTGCTCTTTGAAGAGCACAATATATATTGTAAAAGTTGTAAGCTATGTTTGGAGGCCTGGGTGGGGGTGGGGTGGGGGTGGACCTAGAGCAACCCGAGGGGGTTCACCCGAACTCCCTCGGCAAAAAATTACATTATATATTTAAGGTATTTTAAAGAGTTTTTATGTCTATATATTGATTTTAAACCTCCTAAATGTAAAATTAGAGGTTTTCCGAACCTCCTTAATTGAAATTCTGGATCTGCCACTGGGGTGGGTGTTATTGTCTATAGAAGTTTTATGTGAATTTCGCTAAAAATGTTCAAAATTTAAAGGTATATATATATGAAGCTAGCAAACTTAAGGTCAACATCTAGATAGAGACAAAAGAGAAAAGAATGATGTTTGATGTGAACAGGAGCAAGCATGCATTTCGCTAATCAATTGAAACAAGAAGCGATGCAAAATATATTGTATCATAGATTAACTTACCGGGGAAGAGAAACGCGGACATAGCGTGAAGCGAAGGTGGAGTGGACGGAGAGATCGGACTCCGAGGCAGCCTTGGATACGACCATGGTGGCGGACGGAGGAGAGACTGTGTGTGTTTCTTTTCTTTTTTTTTCAAGAAGGAACGATTAGAGAGAATTAATTTCTTCTTCGTTCCTTCGTTGGAGAAAAAATGGTCGATAAGAGGTTACTATTTATAAAAATAAAAATAAAAAGATAGTGGAAAGGATAGGCATATTTATAGAAATTATTTTTTAATTTTTAAAGGGGTAGAGAGACCATAGTAAAAATAGAGGAGATGGTGTAATAATTTTACTAGTGAAGTAGCATGCAATTCTCTATTTTGGTTTATGGTTCAAATTTTATTTGCTTTTAAAAAAATTGCACCTTTTTTTTCTTCTCTAAGATTTTAGTAAAAGTTTTAAATGGTTTCATATATAAATGTCAAGCCAAAAATATTTTTTTCTTTTCATGTTCAATTTATTTTGAAGAAATTTATACATATTTAAAAAGAAAAATACAGTGCACTAAACTTGTAGAACTCGGAAGAAGGATTGAAGTACAAGAATCTTTTGTATGCAGTTTTACTCTACATTCTGCAAAAGTCATGTTTTTACGGTTCAAATTGACCTCCTGATTACATGACATATAACTATATCAATTTAATAATATTCTTATAATTTGCTCGTTTCACCTATTTTATAAAGTACTTATTGTCTTCCACTAGCACTGTCTAATATGAACAGTACGACTCAGACAAATAATTAAGAAAAACTCAAGTCTACTTTATTTTTCTAGTCTTTCATAATTTTTATTTAACTTTATTGACAGCTTAAGTCACATACTTGACTATTCCAACGCGGCTCTAACGTTCTTCATTGTGCTTAAACGAGATTATTATTTTTAACGAGATTAAGCATTATTATTGGGTAGAGATTATTGTTCTCTAACGTCTAAGATATAGTATTATTATTTTTAATCTCGTTTGTACCAATAGTAGCTTAAACAATTTAACATACCAACTTTCATCATGTGGAAACGTGTCATTAATTAAGTACAAGAAGCAATTGATCCGACCAGAACTAACGCTAAGAAAAGTCAACTTATGTTTGCTATATTAAAAAATAAATACTCAGGTTTTACTCGTTCAATATGAATAAATAAAAAATAATTTTTTTATATTTATTATACATTAGTATTAAGTATTAATTATTTTCAATAAATTAAACTTATGGTAGATACTTATAATAATTAGAAATAATATATAAAATTATTATTTTATTTATTACTTTTTAAGGAGCGTGTCAAATCAGACATGCATAAGTAAACATAGACGAAAGTAGTGAATATTAAATAAACAAACATACAAAATGAAAATAATTATTTTGAACGATTCATACTACGTGAAATGCATAGAGATTCGACTTTATTAAGTGAACATATTTCCACCGAATATATGAGATCAAGTGAACATATTTTATTTCCACCGAATATTCTTCAATTGATTATTAGATATATTATAATCCAACTTGGTACAAAGAAAAAGTAAAAAATATTATAATCCAACTACCAATCACCCAATAAGATAATGCAGACTTCTTCTCTCAAGTTTTTGGCAGTTCAACTCAAAAGTTTTATAAATTAATATCACTAATTAATACAATGAGGATTTGATTTCTCAAATTATTATTAAATTAATAGTTAGTATAATCTTAAAAAAAAATACTTTTTTATTGAAGAAAATTGAAATCAACAAGAAAGGTGACTTCGAGATAATAACTATTAATTGAGTGACCATTTGAGAAATCAACTTATATAACGAAGAAACTAACTTGGAATCTCCATTGAGCTAACTTTTTTGATGATTTTGAAATATTAAAGATAAGAAGGCTCGCATTCAAGATATTATGTGATAAGAAGGTGCCATCAAAAATTAAAAGTAAGTATTACATAGTGGTGATTAGACCAATTATTTTGTATGGGCCGGTCGAGTGGCCAATCAAGAACTATCACGTTCATAAGATGAAAGTTGCAAAAATGAGGATGTTATGGTGGATATATGAGCATATTAGGAAAGATAAGATTAGAAATGAAGATGTTTGGAATAAAGTAGAAGTGACCTCGATGGAGGACAAGTTACCCAAAGCGGGGTTGAGATGGTTTGAGTATATTGTGAAGATATGCATGGATGCCCCAATGAAAGAGGTGTGAGAGGTTAACTATATGGGTGATTTCTGGAGAGGTAGAGGTAGGTCGAAGCAGTATTAAGGAGAGGTAATTAGACAGGATATGATGCAAGTGCAGCTTGCCGAGAATATGACCTTAGATAGGAGTTGTGAAGGACACAAATTAGCATACAATGTTAGTTGGACGTAGTAAAGCGGTGTCTTGCTTATCCTTCTATACTAGTAGTCGTAGTATTTCTCTTGTAATTTCTTGTCCTTCAATTTCTGTTACTATCTTTTGTCTCTTGTACTTCATTATAGCGATAGTTTGTTGTTGTTATCGTTTTTTTTTTCCAGAATGTTTCGTCAGATTTTCTATAGTATTTTTACCATAATTTCTTTACTTTCACTATTTCTTGTTCAATATGCTTTGATATGATTTTTCTTGAGCCAAAAATCTATCGGAAACAATCTCTCTGCCTCCCGAGATAAGGGTAAGGTCTGATTATGTTATTGTTCAAAATGACATTTCCAGCTATTTTTGAATAAAAAGTAGAAACAAAAGTGAAAATGCATGACATTTTCCAAGGTCTATAGTTGTGTCTTATTTGATTGCACACTTTCATGAAAAGTAATGTACTTAGGATTATTAATTCAATTCTCACTAGCCACTAGGTAGTTATGCAAAGTTTGTTTGTTCGTACACACAACGTAATCATGTGATTCTTTTTGTTTGTTGAGTAAAGTTTGTTTGTTCACACATATAGCCTAATGTGATCCTTTTTAATTCCGCACATAATCAAATCCAACCATATTTTCATTAAACATTGTTACATAGATATGTTGGGGGAATATAGACCAAGACCTAACAGGGAACCAGTCTTGACATTAGTTTCATAAGATCACTTTAACCATTAATGGTCGTCTCATGATGCTTAAATGTTAACTCCTCTAAAGAAGAGACGGAGTTAGAATTTTAAATTTATTGTTTTGAATAGTAGAAAAAGTGATTATTGAGTTTCTTATAAAATATTTGTACATATTGAGTAGATTTTTAAGCATAAATATAGATTTAGATCAAAGGTACTGATTAAGTTAACCTGTAGCACTACTGTAACTCTGCCTTGCCCAAAGATCGCCGTCGGGACGGTTAGTAAGGGTGGGTAAATCTAGCGAACAGCAAGTAAGTTATGGATTCATCTTAACCTCATATTTTTGGTTAAAGCCCTATACATGCTTAAAACTTACTAAGAAGTAAGAATGTACAAATAATACATTTCAAACCCAATAAACTAATTGGGAAATTTTCAAAATGACTATAGTTTGGGCTTAATTAGAGATCTATAGCTATAGTTTGCTTAATTATAGATTATAGCTACATGTTAGGGGAGGAAAGAGGCTAGCGAGATCTGGGAGAGATTAGAGAGGTGAGAGAGGTTGAAAACCTCGAGTGAGATCGAGAGAGTTAGGAGAGAGGCAAGTGAGATCGAGAGAAGGAGGAGAGAGGATGAATACATGTTGTATTTGTTGTACCACGAATACAATTGATAAAGAATACAAATATAGTTGATACAAATACAAATATAATTGTCTGAATACAATTGATTTGTATAATATATCGAATGTATTTGTATCAATTGTATTAATGAACACAATTTGTGTCGATGAATACAATTGACAGAATACAAATTGTCATAATACAATTGATACAAAATACGTATACAATTGATACATAATACGAAATATAGTTGATATGAAATACAAATACAATTGTCATATTTATGTGGAACATTTTTTAGGCTACAATTATTTGGGCTAGAGAGAGAGAGGGGGGGGGGGGTGCAGTGGGAGGAGAGAGACAAGGAAGAGAGGAAGAGAGAAGAGATAAATTTTCTATAAAATCATATATATAGCTACAAATTGTAATACTTTAAACTATAGTGATTTATCATAAATAAATATCACATGTTTACCTTATTATGAGAAATTAAACGGAATGTGATAGAATTTTGAATTTAGACTCAAATTTCAAATTTTAGATCTCTCCTTTAAAGACAAGTCTCAAGAGAGGGAAGGAGTAATTTTAATTTTTTTTTGGGCAAAAAACAAGAAGAAGAAAATCTTGAAACTACAGTGACATGCTTCAAAAACAAAATTGTTCATTTATTTTCGTTAATGTGACAATTCTCTATAAACTGCAACCAAAAATTACTCCTTGCTTCTTTGGAACATCCTATGTTGTTTAACACCAGTAACTCAACTCTCCTATATGTCCTCAGGACCATTGACATCCTGGAAATCAATGTAACAAACGTTAGTAGGCGTTTGGACACGAATCGCGTGATATTAGAAAAAGTAGTAATTGATGTTAAGTTGAAAAAGGGTATTTGGCAGTTGAAATTATATTTGGACATATACATCTTCTTGACCCGAAATGGCTATGGAGAGGAAAGGTTCTTTTTTGGGTACTCATGGGAACAGATCCAATGGAGATGAGGTGGGGCCAGTAGCTCAGAAGATTAGGGCATGTGACTACGAACCACGGGGTCGGGGGTTCAAATCCCTCCTAGCCCATAACAGGGCCGGCTCTATGCTTATTTGAATAAGGCATTGGCCTTAGGCCCCCAATTTTAGGGGGCCTCAAATTTTTTGCCAAGAATAAATTATGTGTTAATTTTTATAGAGAAATTAATTATTTATGATAAAAGTATATATTTTTAAATTTTAAAAATTATTTTATTCTCTTTAATCCCATTTAAATAGAAGAAATTAAGAAAAAATGTTTTATTTTCTTACACTCTCTACGCTAGTATTCACATTATTTTATTCTTTTAACTCCTTTTACACTCTCTTCTTTAAATTTTGATAAGTTAGAGTAATACTCTATCAAAAATATGAATCAATAATCGAAAAGTGTTGAACAAAGTGAATTGCAAATTCTTTTTCTATTTCTTCTTAGATTTTCAAGCATTACAACAAGCATAGTAAAATGTGGGGTATACAAAATTATCAACTTCTTGAATCAAATTTTATGGTTCTAACTCTTATCTTTATTTGAAATTTATCAACTTATTACTTATAAAACTATGTTAACAATTCATATAATAATTGTCCAAGTAAAAAGATGTTTTCAACGTTGAATTGATAAAATCTTATCTAAAGCTAATAATTGAAAAAGAAATCGAATAAATCATTTATAAAAAAATTATTAAGTATACTTTGCATTTAAAAATGTAAGAATTTTTTTTTAAAAAAGTAATGGATATAAAGTTTATTTAGATTTTAGGCCTCTAATTGAAATTTCGCTTTAGGCCTCCAATTGCGTTGAGCCGCTCCCGGCCCAAAAGGGATGGGAATTTTTTCTTTTAACTGGAAAAACTAGTCTTTGAAAAACTCATTCTAGTTTGGAGTGAAAATTGACACAACGTATGACCAAATAGTTTTTTGATGAAAAGCAATATCAACTAAATCGAATAGCTCGCGTGCATTTAGATCCATGGAATTACCTTATTTGCAATCACAGCTCCGTCTGGAATTTCTAACTTCACTCCAGATTTAGCATTGATAGTCACTTTCCCCTGAAAGGTATAAAAACAAAACAAGGAAAAATTAGACACTATATTAAATCAAATGAAATACCATGAACTAATGGATCAGAACATCCTCTAAGAAGATCAACTCTACCGGTGAATGCGTGAGTTCAAGGGAGATGAAGACAAACTTTGTTAATTACCTTCAGAGTAATGCCAGCTCCAAAATATACATCACCAGTGACCTTCAAGCTATCTAGCTCAATAATGCTGGGAATCGACTTAAAACGACTTAAAAAGCTGGCAACCTGAAAAGATAAGTAGACTAATTAGCTTGCATTCAACAAAAGACCGACCAATCTACCATGTTAAATCTAATTTCAGGACGCTCAACCTTCTTGAATTCAGGTCCCAACTCAATAGAAGGGTTAGAAGGATTAGCCCTGGCTGGATTGCGGATGACATAGCCATCATCAGTCAAGGTGTAAAGATCAGACTGTAAAAATTATGCAGGTGAGTTAACATGCTAAAGAACATTGATTAAAAGGGGATGAATTTTATCAGTAATCATGACAAACACAAAAATTAACCTGGACAAGAAGCAGATCTGAACTTGCTTTCACTGGAAGGAAACGAGATCGAGGAACATTAGCTCCAATAGCCCGATCAAAGAACTGGTAAAGAAAAGAAAGATAAGAAAAAAAAGTAATGCTTAGCCAAACTTCATCAACAAGAGGAATCAGTTCGACGAAAATATCAACACTTAATGGAATGGCATTAATGATTTAAAGGCATGAGGTTTAGGTTTTGAGATACCCTAATTGCAGCACCAGCAGCAGTTTCAAGTTGAAGAACTTTAATCCCGTCTACTTCCTGCAAATCAAATTAGCTACATCGTGATCTTATGCGAAGTACTGAAACATTCAACTTCAGCCTCAACTAGCAAAAAATGATACCTTGGGGTTTGGAATTATCTCCATCTTGAGTGCATCTGCCTCTACAAGTCTTTTAACAGCATTTAAATTCACCCACCTGTTTGTATAGCCAAGGGTTCAATCAGTGCACGTTTCAAAAGAAAAGGAAGTAAGAACATAAAGCTTAGAGTGGGTTAAAAGGTCGTCTCAACTTACAAGTTGTTGGTGTTAAAAATCTTGAACTTCTCTATTGACTTGAATTCATTGACCTGTATCGAACAAGTTTCGTATACATTAGATGTGCCATCTCCGGGATGGATAAGAAAGAATCACGTACACTGAAAGTTTAAAAGGAAAAAGGGAATTGGATACGACTACAAGAGAAATGTCAACTAACTATTCTTGTTTGAATAATAGCAGCAAATACTAATCTAGGAGGAACATTGAGCAGCTCACAACTTTAGCATTTACATATAAAATACATGCAACAGAATAAGATATTTCATTTGAAAGAAACATCTTGATAGAAAGGAATTGCAGAGGAAACTAGATTGTTCAGACAAAGAACTATCAGGTCTATAGTTAGTAGAGTTACTCAGCCATATGAGCTAATCCAATTAGATAACTCAAGTGAAAGTATATTTGAAACCCTCTGGCAATCTTCAGGTGTATTCATAACAGTTTCATGTAGAGCATCAAACAGAACAGTGAGTGAAATAAAAATGAGATAATTTCATCAGAATTGGATAAACATGTCGGCTATTGATTGAGCTGTATGTCACAGTACAACTTGAAAAAATTGACAATATATTGACACAGAATCAGTCATTTGAAATGTTCTTTAACTCCTTTTATTTATTGTTTTTGCTCTCTATCTCCTAATGTCAGCTGCAATTTAACATCTGCAACGCCAATGCATAGTATAATAGCAATAGAAGAAATAGAAGAGGCATGACTTACATGTTGATCAGGAACTTGAGCTATTTCCAAAAGCTGCACCACCACACAACATAGAAGCTTAATAAGCAAGTTGTGTGAAAAACACATAAACTGATAAGCTTTAATGCAGCAAAACAATTACCCTAAGCTCTCACAAAAAGGGAAAACCAAAAAGTGTAACAGAACACTTGAATTTGGACATCCATCATAGGTTTGCAAATGGTGTTTAACAGCAAGCATAATAGCAAGAACTGTGGTGATTAGAAGTACTGCAAAGAAAGTACATTTCACTTCGCAGGTGCTACCTTTTCTTGGACCCCCTGTGTGGTGTAGGCAGGAGGGATAGAAAGGTTTAAAACACATAATGAAAATCCTCATAGCTGGAGATTTGACCAATTGATGTCACCCTTACCCCTCTAAAACTAGTACTCAGTTGTTCTAGTGAAGGAGAAAAGATACGGGTGGTGGTCCTAATGTTGTTTTGAAATATTTACATCTTCAGATGATGAAATGCAGAGACAAGGATGTTACAGCAATAACTTCAACATCCTACAACTTTTTATGGGAAAGGCACATATGACTAGGCCAGCCAACTACTTACGAGCCTTGTGAAAAAAGTTAAAACGTGCAGTGGACCACATACCTGTACTTTTCCGTCGTACGAGATTAGGGTGCCACCTTTAACATCAGCTAATGTTTTTGGTGTCACCTGCAAAAATTGTCAAGGTTTAATACTACAGAAACTAGAAACAGTTTTTACCTACCAAACACACAGCCTTTAAAGGCATTACAGTCATTACCTCCATGCAGTACTCATTCTTGTTCTGGATCAAATGATTTAGGATTTCTGTAATGTTGAATTAAGGAAACTAAATTGCACTTGGCGGTGATTGAGAAAAGTCTATCACTATTGGAAGCTTCTTATGATTGAGATGTTAATAAATGAACTCAGGCTTTCATACACATTTGAGAATCATAGCAAGGATACTCAAATCAACCACAGCGCCCAAGTTATCTGAGTTGGCAACAAAGACATATTCCTTTCCCTGTAACAGATTGAAAAAGAAAATTAGCCATTGTTACACAAACAGTAAATATAAAAAGAGACCAGCTCAATGCAAGGCAGAATCAGAAAAAAGCAGTAACATGAAGAACAGAACCTTTGATAAAAGTGCATCAAGCTTGCCACTATTCATCAAAGAAGGAAAAACATCACCATGACCTGGGGGGTTCCTGTGCATGTGAACACCGCATTAGCTGAGCAAAATGCTAAAATTAAACCAACAAAATAAAAAAGGCGTACAAGAACAGGACCAGATGATCAGAACCCATGCACAATCTACTCCAGTTGTGACGCAGTATGAAGAATTAAGAATTTGATAATCTTAGCCTATGTTTGAAATGGATTGCTTTATGAAGAATGATTTATGTCACAGAAAAGCCAAATGAATCAGAATTTGCACTCTCATTCTTGCAGCAGCTAACATACTAGCATACTTGGCCAAAGACAACACGAGTACAGAATTAATTTTTATTTTCAGATAACTACAAGAACAAGTATAGATGCGGCTTGAAGAGAGGAAACCTTCATCACAAATTACAGGTTTAACTAAAATAACAAGAAAAGAGCACGGAAATTTATAACTTAAGAAAGAGCAGTTTGATTAACTGAATCATCACTTAAAAGATGATAATTAAGATGCAGATTCTGTCATTATAATTCACTTTAACACCCAAAAGAATTTTTTTTGTAAATGTTTCAAATGGTGAGTTGATTTGATTTTGTAATCGTAATCACAAAGTCCACACATTAAACAAATTAAATACCATCCATCTTTGCCAGCATTGCCTTTGCAAGGAAGTGGAGCAAAGTCTTCAATAACCATACGAGGATACTGACTCTACAAAAATTTAAAGATGAAAGAATAAATAAACATATTCAAATCCAATATTTTGGGTGAAAAAACAAGCTAGCCGGTGCTTAATATCATTGATGTTAAGCCCCACTAACCTGATTAAATGTGTGAATCTCAAGGTTTGAGTTTGAATATTTTTCTACAATCTACATAGAGAATGCAAAGGCAAAATCAGCAATTGAATCAAATCCAAACACTGGAGAACACTCATGGATTACTATGCATCACAGTGATATTATTTCACCTTTGCTGTATCATCATGGGTGTTGAATGAATTCATCAAAAGCAGGGGAACGCTGCATCCATACTTGGTATTGAGAGCCTACAGACAGCATCCTTTTGTTGGTGAATATATACGAAACATCATGGTGAATTAAATTGATCCATAAAATCATAGATACCTCAATTTGTTTGACAATCAGGTCAAGAAATGTCAAACCATTACGAACTTCAATAACTGATCTGCATGGAAGAAATACAAACTTTAGACTCTGAGAAGGTATAAAGATCGATAAATAACCCAGCTAAAAGTTCCAGTTTACAAAGAGAAAGGAGATGTTTTTAATATTTCTAAACAAACTTCTCAGGAACCCAAGCATCATCATATACACCAAAAAGGTAAAAGGTAAGGAGGTAGCGCCTCGGCAGCCAACAAATGTAAAATCTGATCTACTTATAAATTAACCATCATATTTCTCCTATCTACATCACACCCCTTGGGAAGTGACCCTTCCCTGGAACCAGCTAAAGCGGGATGATTTGTGCACCGAAATGCCCTTTTTATATTTCTCCTATCTGTGTTCTTGAAAAAGTGTCACATGCAGAAAAGTGGTTTAGTCTTGATCTTTTAGCATTATAATTCTGCCAAATTCTATCTAGCTGCAGGAAGCATTTGAACTGTTTCACATCCAAATGATACGAGTTGCCAAAGGAAATGACATCAAATGAACCAAATAAGTAGTTGCTATTCATGTTTGATGACGCAAAGCATTAGAAAACTATCAAACACAGAGTAGAAAGAGAAACCAATAACCAAGTTTTATCACTTTATAGCCTTCATTGAGGGCATGTGTAAGAAAAAAACTTGAAAGAAGGGTATCATGTGAAGGTAAAATAAAATAGTACTCCTAACAAGATTCAGAATACCTTTCCAAAAGTTTCTTGGAACCTTACTGATGAATCAATAAAATAATGTTGCTAAGAAAAAGAAAGAAGATTCAGAACACTGCTCTGGATCCACCAACAGTATTCACTCTCCAGTGACATGTAATAGAACAGAAAGAAACTTGGAACAATATGTGCTGACATACATGAATTTAAGTCCACTAAAGAAAACAAAAGTATAAGCCACATATGTATAGCATAACCCTGTTAGACATAATCTTTAGACAAAATAACAGCTATATTTGTGGCAAATACATACTTTGGACCGGTGCACCCCATTGTTGTTCCCAATCCTCCATTCAGCTTCAGGACAACAAGTTTGTCTAAGAGCTTCTTCGTTTCCACGGGATCTGCAATGATCAAGATAGTGAAGGTTCTTCAGAAACAGTTGCAGTTGGATCTGATTTTCTTAATAAAATCATCTTCACACCAAAGGCAGATCTAGCTCCTCAGTGCAGATTCAACTAGACTTATTGCGTAGTCTCTTACCATGTAACGAATATAAAAATAATTTTAAAACATGCGTGTGAGCACAAGCACAAACAAATAAACACCAATTTATATGCACATCCACCACTAGTTCACACTCCTCAATACAGTAGCCAATTAATACAAGAAGAGCAATTTAGCAAATCAAAATACCTTCAGAGAGAGGTGCCAACTTGTCGTAAGGCACCACCACGTCATCAGTTGGCGTCTGGATCTTACTCCACTCGACATGTTGCGCCTCACCACTATAATTCAAATGCCACAATAGATCATGAGTTGATCTGCTCTTGTTTTGAGTTTCGCAAGCTAAAAACTAGCCTTATCCTCCAACGCTTAAATGATATCCGAGCTAATCACAATCAGTAGATACTAATACATTACTACCTTAAATCACCTAACACTATTGCAAATCCACTTAAGAAATTGAGCATTACATCAACCACATTCTAAAGTTCGGTAAATTAAAATGATTAACACTATAATAATCAGTAATCAGAGAATCTCTAATTGTACCTTAGATAGCGAGTGACAAGGTTAAGAAATCCAGATTTCTCATTATCACTGCAAGAAAAACAAAAACAATCAGACGAGAAAACACACACAGACAGAAAAAAAAATCAGGTCCAGATCAGATCGGACAATGCAAAAGCAATCTAGCAAAAAACTATACTAAATGAGCAAAGGATCCAGAAATGGAGAAACTGAGATAAATAAAAAATGATGCAATCATGCAGAGCAAGTAAATCTAGCAAAACTAAATACATTCACACACACAACGGAAAACAAAGATGGAGAATTGAGGTGAAAACTTAGATTGTGAATGACAAGGTTAATAAATCCAGATTTCTCATTATCACTGCAAAAAAGTTCATACAAAAAATAAATCAAAAAATATACCAAGTCTAGTCTAGATCAAATAAATATAAACGAAAAATCGAGAAATTGAGAAAAATAGGAAAATATGCAATGCTGCTATCGTGTAGCAATGAAATCGCCAGAAATGGAGAAAACTGAGATACGTAGAAGATTTGATGTTATCATGCAGCAAGTAAATCAAGCAAAACTACACATATTCACACCACACACACATAATAAATCCAGATTTCCCATCATCACCAAAAAAAAAAGTTCACACGAAAAAAAATTCAGCTGCGGATCAAAAAATGAACGAGACATCGAAAAATTGACAAAAACAGAAAATACAGAAAACTGAGAATCATAGAAATTGATCCTAGCATGCAGAGCAAGTAAGTCTAAGAAAAACTAGCACATTCACACACATACACAACAAATCCAGATTTCTCATTATCACTGCAAAAAAAAATTCCTCTCCGGATCAAAAAATGAACAAAACATCTAGAAACTGAGAAAAAATAGAAAAAACGCAATGCTGCTATGCTATCGTGTAGCAAGTAAACCGCCAGAAATCCAGAAACAGAGAATCATAGAAATTAATCCTAGCATTTAGAGCAAGTAAATCTATGCAAAATCGCCAAAAAAAAAAACTTGCCTGATTTGAGTAAGGCTGGAAACAGCAGATTTGAGATTAGCTAGCTTCTCGGCATCAGCAGGACTGAGAGCAGGCACCGGAGACATTATTGTAGAAGAGAGTTGAGTTTTTCCGATCTGCAGTATGAAGTTTCTCAACAAATAGCGTGAACTGAAACGAAAGCTTAAAATTGCGTGAATTGAAAGGGAAGCTAAAAAAAAAAAAAGTGTGAGAGATGGAGGGAAGAGGGAAGGAGTATTTATAGGGTGCACAAAAAATTCATCGGGATCTGTGGAAGAAATGTAAAAGTAAAAATTTGTGGGTGAGAGAAAATTGAGAAAATGCAAGGAGAATATTATGACTTGTAATGAGTTGGTTATTGGAGACTCAAAAAGAAATTGTGATTATGAGTGTGTTCATAGGAAAATATTTTTCGTCAAAAATGTTTGTTTATATTGATATTTCATATGATACTCTAGGTCATTTTTTTTTCGGTGTCTAGAGCGTTTCTATAGAGACCTCAAGTCATAAATGGCGGGATGGGACTGACAATTCAATCACCTAATCGTTCGTTTGGTTTTTGCGCAAATTTCTGTATTTTGAAGCTTTTGAAATCTGAACTTTTGACTTCGATCGTATATAATATCAATCGTTATGTTATCAAGAGATTGTGATTGAATTTGTATTTGGCTTTTCGATATGATAGTGAGATAGTCAAAGTAAATTTTAGATGAAATTCAAATTATATATATTGACACTAGTTAGTGTATTTTATATATCAACCGTATAATTTATAAGTTTAACTAATATTTTGTCGATCTTGTAAAGAGTTTTTACACTATCGGATCAAGATTACTAGTTTTATCTTATTTTTAAGATTAAAAAATTTTCATCTTTTATTATAAGTTGAATTCTCCTATTCATAATCCAAATCTTCCAAAAATTATTTTCTATTTAAGGTTACTGTAAAAGTAGTAATTTTTAATTAGTCTTGTTAATTGTTTAAAACAGAATCTAAAGACACCTTTGAAAAGTGAAAACAGTGGATTAATTATGGGTCAACAATTAAAACAGTAATCTAAAATCTAAAACATGAGACCATAGTGTACAAATGTATCATATTCTATCAAGAGAAAATTATCTTATTAGATATATATCCATATCAGATACACTAAAATAGGGAGAGAGGGGAGCGAGATGAGGAGGGAGGCGAGCGAAATAGTCATGTATCTCAAATACATGCGAATCACACTAGATATACACTAGATACATGTATTTGTATGTATCTGGTATGATTTGCATGTATCTGGTATAGTGGAGCGAGATTTTTTTACGTATCCCAGATACATGCGAATCCACCTGGATACATTGTACCTAGAACAAACTACACTTAACTTTGACTCCATGTATCCCGAGATACATGTATCTTATTTTTTCCTTCATATACTTTACTTATCCATTTATTTTCTTCATCTACCTCTTTTTCTATTTATATAGCTCTCTATGCTAAAGATAATATTCTTTTAATTATTTTTAGTTATTTATTTATTTCACATATATAAAATTTGAAATATAAGTTATATTCTATGTTATAAAGGACGAAATAAAATATTAAAATAATAAGTAAAGAGCTAGATTGAAGAGAATAACATCATTTCAAATTTTAGAATTGCAATCATTGAAATGATATCAAATATTTTGCTGATGCCATATATATTGAAAAAAGATGAATAATTCATAGTAACATAATCCCAATATTTATATTAATATGTGTCACTAATCAATCTTTGATTCATAGTGCTTAACAAATCCAAATCCTGACCATTAGAAAACAAATATTATCATCAAATTGGGAATAGAAAAGCCTTACTCTCTTCAAATTCGGTCCGTCTATACAAAAATGTGTGCTAGAGAAAAAAAAGAAAGAAAGAAGATTACCAATTCTAGCAGAGATACGATAGATTTAGCTTCTATTGAGCAGATTTATATGGATTTATTTAATTAGATATTGAGTTCGGTAGAAGAATTATATTGGGAGAAAATTTTAATTGGGATAAAAATAAGTGTCATATAAGTTAATAAGAGTGGTGACATAAAAGTGTAATCGTCAAGGGAAAATATGTGTCTAAAGTTGGATGCTAAGGGCAAATATATCAAAAAAGTATGACGAGGGATAAATATGACCCTTTTTTCTATAATCAGTACAAGAAAAAATAAGACCCTTTTCCATTGGGCAAAAAATTAAAGTATACAACTATATAGTCTTAATAACCACTATATAGCAGTAGTTCTATTTTTCATCTATATAACAATATTTTTTTTTCAAATATAGCAAATGCATTATAAAGAATTAAAAAAAGCGTAAAAAAAAAACCCTAATAAGACCCACGATTTTCTCCCACAAATTACTCAAATTTAGTTATATATTCTCTCTCCTGAACAAAAGGTTTTTAACCAAAATAAACCTTTGTACCTCCCTATTCTTGTAAGCTTAATCAATAATGGATACCAACAGTATTTCAATTCTACTACAACACAACGGACGATGGGACGCATCAGGTAAGTTTGATAACTATATTTGGTGTTTTTATGTTCTGTGATCGTTATCATATGAACTATTTGGTTGATATATGTTTTTTTATTTTCGAAATTTGGTATTTATTTCTTAAAATCATATTCTAATCCAATTATATAATAACTTTCGGAACTAAATTAAAATTGGGTAGATAGTGTGATGTAATCGATATTGTTTATTAACTTGTTATTAATCGACAAATTCATTTTTTTTTGCATCTGTTTTGGTGTAATTGTGAGGATTGTAAGAGTTGATTATGCCAATCTATTATTAGTAGTAATAGGTTAGATAATTTGGCGAAATTGATAGAGTAATTGTTGTGAATTATATATTGTAATCAATATTGTAATTACGTTAAACATCAACACCAATAATCTTTAAATTTTGGATATAATTTGCTGGTCTAATTGAGATATATTTTGTGGTACATATATTGAAGTGATTGATAGTTTATATTAATTTGTTATTAGTCTGTCAATTTGTGATTGGTTGTTAGCTTATGTTTTGGTGTAATATGCGTGTTTTGTTATGCGTATTAGTAATTGTATATTTGTACATTATTTAGGGAAAGTTAAGGTTTAATTTGATTCATATATTAACTGCATATTCCGTGAATATATATTTGTAGTTGAGTAGGTTTAATTATATTCTTGTAGTCAATTTTTAATGGTGTATTGGATGTAGTTTTTGGTACATATATTAAAGCAATTGTTATTTTAAAGGGTCTTTTTTTTACACCATAAGTTTGTGTTGGGGGAACTGTTATGGATATTAGGGTTGTTGTATTTATTGGGTACATATTATGAAATAATTGTTAGTTTTTGTATCTTTTGTAAACACCATATTTGAGACGTAACTAATATCAATACTCTTTAATTATTTGGTATATGTTGCAGCTGTATTTGGTAAAATTTTGGTACAATTATTGAAGTAATTGATGGTAGATGTGTTGGAATATTTGATAGAGTATAGCTAATTTATATTATTTTTTGATAGATGTGTTTGTGGTATATGTCGTTGTCCTTAACTCTAGCTACTTTGAAATGTATCGCAGGAAGGTATGTAGATTTCAAGATTGAAGGAATCATTTATGACGCAAACACCAATTATAATAGGTTAACTAAGGAAGGAATCTTAGTAACTTAGTTGGCTACCTGAACTATCACCTTGTTGGTGAGAATTCGATTCCCCACCTTGTAATTTTTTCCCTGTTTCTCCTTCCCCTACACGGGGTCGCAACAAGAAGTCTTGTATCAAATTTTCAGCACAAAATTGACATCGTAGTGTTATGTTGTTTTAATTTATTTAATGTATATTCTAGAATCATTATTTAATGGTATTTAATGGTTTAAAATGTTTAAACAATTGTTGTTGTGTTAGTGAAAATTGTATTATAGGGTGGGATTTTAAATTGATCTACAAATTTTTGTGATGGTAACTATTAATTGGTATCTGTATTTGTATACATTTATAATTAGACTAGTAAATATTTTTGGTGGCCTTTGTGGTACAAATAGTAATGACTCTTGTGGTACTAATAATGGTGATATATTTAGATTTAAATTAATATGTAGAAGTACATGACAACATTTAGTAGACAAGATTATATACTAATTAAAGCGTTCTTATATAAATAATAAAATAGTATTTGAAACAAGATTATAAACAACTAGACATCAAAATGTGAATTTGCTTTTTAACGATATTAATTAAAATTTTAAATTAATGGTATTATGAATTTGGTTATTAGGAATTGCAATATTTGTGAATAACCTGTATGGGTAAGAATTTTTTTTAGTATATAAATAATATTAAAGAGAAGAACCAAAATTCTTGATGAGAAAAGATGAAGATTTTTACCAAGAAACTAACAATGGTATAAGTGAGAGAATAAAAAATTAAATGGTGTGATTTCATGAATAAGAAATTAAGAGAGAGAGAGAGAAAAGAGAGAAATTTTAAAAACATCTTTTTTAAAATAAAAATAAAAAAAGAAACGTATCACATGTGATTGGGAAATAAAAAGTAAAAAAAGAAATTATCAATTCCAAAAAATCAGCCCAGTATCCCAAAAAAAATAGCAAATAAAACGGTATCCCACATTTTAAAAAAATAAACGTGCATTTATTATGTTGTTAGGTCTGTAATTAAAAAATTAGTTTTGTAATTAAAAAGGAGTATATACCTATATTGTTAATTAAGGTTTTAAATAGTATATTCTTATAATTTTTCCTTATTTAGTGTTTGTCTAATACGCGTTGAACACTTTTACTGAGTAAAGTTTTTTGTGTTTAAATAGTACATGAAAAATGAAGTTGAATGAAACAAGTGAGTTGAATTGCCAAAATGAAAATTATGAACAAATTAAAGAGGTTGTGCATGTGTTTGACTTTTGTCAATATAACAAATAACACATCTACAAACGTAAAAAGAATATCAGTTTTTCAATCTCAGTAGGAACACTTTACCTCGGCAACAGAAGTATTCAGATAGTTTGGATTGAATATGAATCTAGCTTGGATATTCGGATTTTAAATTTGAGAAATTACAATTCAAATAAGTTTGAATTAATTGGAACGATCTTTTAATTAAGTTCAGTTTGGATTAAGTAATGATTTTGTTATTTTCGATTTTGAGCTTATAAAATGAGCTTCTTCACCGTACAAAAATGAAGTTTCAAATAAATATTCATGTCCGATTGCTTTAATAATTTCTCATTTGTACCACAATCATCTAAACAAAATTATTTATAGAAACAATAAAAATATTATTAATCCTATCTAATTTTATGGGTTATTTTGAAAATGTATGTTTTTCCTTGTCTTACCAGACATTCATCACAATGTATGATTTTACAAAAATCGAAGATAGAGTAAAAAATACTTAGAACATTTGACATTGTGTATTAGGTCATATTGATCCAAATTCAAGATTGAATGTTAGTGCAATAGAGTAGGATTGTTTTGATGACTCGGAATAAATATTTGATTGGTTATCTAAAATTAATTTTTCATATATCACAAAGTCATATGATCTTTATAAAAATGATAATAATAATAAAGGAATAGTTAGAAAAAAAATAACTTCGTTTAGTTCTTGGAAACCAACAGACATATATTGGACATGGAAATGGATTCAAAAGAATGTTTGGACAAATAATACGTGATTTGGAAACAATCCACAAATCTTCTTTTCACCCTGAAAACTTACTTAAGGTGTTTACTACGAAACAAACAGAAGTATATTCGCTTGGGTAATTTTTGAATTTGTGAATTTAATGTTAAGAGTCTTAAATAAGACTTCAGAAACTTTGAAATGTTAGTTGAATAAGTTGTTCCGAAAAATAAAATTTTGCCACAATACAATTTCAAGTTAGAAAAATTGACGTAATCAAAAAGATGTTATAGACATTCCTTTCAAAACCAACTTTCCAGTAAATTGATGCATTTTGATTGTATGAAACAGCTATTCTTTGGTCCTCTTCTCATAAAGGCTTATTTTTTAGTAGGCACAGCTCTAACTTTAAGTCAGTCTGGCACTTGCAAATTTTTTTTGATAAACATTTGGAGGTTAGTGTCAAAAAAATTGTACAAAATATTCTCTTCTATGATGTGTTGCATTTTCTGGTCCCTAACCCGATGTTACCCGGTGCAAAGAGGATGAACGAATGATATCAAAATAGTAATCCTTATTCAAATAGGCATCCAAAACATGTTTTAACGGAAAAAGATGTAGAAAATATGGTTGGAAAAGCACCGTAGGACCTGTATTAATAAAACATTTATTAAAGTTGAATATTGTCCTAAATTGGTATATATGAATATTATTAATTATGTACTGTACTATATGTTTTATATTTTATTTTTTATATGTGTTCGATATCGACATTGAAGTCGAATCAGATCAATACCTTTGATAAAAAGAGGACTAGCCTCATCCGTTGTACCATGGTGTTATATGTTTTATATTCATTGAATCATAAACTTATCAATAAATTGCATCTCTCTCTTTTCTCGCATGGTGTCAAGGTCTACATGCATGCATATTAAATAGGGTACATTCGTATTTTATCCGTTTTAATTTATTTTTATTTTAATTATTTCCTTTTTAAATGTTTAGTAATTATATACTAAAAATCAACTTAAAATATTATAAATTTAGTTAACTCTAGAAATATCATCCGTACTGAATAATTGGAAGTGAGGGAGTAACATATATTATTTAAAAATACATTAAGAGTACCATAAATCACAATAATTAACAACTTAAAATATTTGAAAAACATATTCAAATATGATTTAACTCTCAAAATATCACATGTGCCACATAAATTGGGACAAAGAGAGTAACATATATTATTTGAAAATTACGTTAAGAGTACTATTAATTACAACTTAAAGTATTTAAAAACATATTAAAATTTTGATTAAAAACTCTCAAAATTTAACATGTGCCACATAAATTGGGACAAGGAAAATAACATATATTATTTGAAAATTATGTACTTAAATATTTTTAGAAGATTGATTCTCAAAATTTCACATGTGCCACATAAATCACAATAATTAACAACTTAAAATATTTTAAAAATACCTTAAAAGTTAATTAACTCTCAAAATATCACACGTGCCACAAATATTATTTGAAAAGTAAGTTAAAAATATATTTAAAAATTTAATTGACTCTTCTAATTTTATCTTTATCATATAAGTTAAAATAACTAAACTAATATATATTGGGCCCGGGCTTGCCCGGGCATTTGTATCTAGTTTATTAGTAAGTCACTAAGTTATAAGTAGGGTTGCGTATCGATCGGTTCGGTTCGATTTTGAAGTTTTTCGATTTGACTTATTGGTTATCGGTTTGTAGTGATGCTAAACCGTTAAAGAACCATTAAGATATTGACTTATCGATTATTGATTTATCGGTTATTGATCGTTATCAGTTCGGTTATCGGTTTAACCGTTAAGATTTGACACAAAAAAAGTCATTAAAAATCACTTAGAAACAAGGTGACAAACCAAATAAACCATGCACATGAGTTCACAAATAACATCTTGCTAAAAAACAAACACTTTTACATTGTAGAATACCCAAGAGTTTGAGACATCCAAAAATAAAAGTAGGAAATTAAACTCTAAGTCAAGGACTTTATATACAAAATGATAAAAATATAATTATTTAATTTACTATCGGGTTATCAGTTAATCCGTTAAGAAAAAACCTCAAACCATTAAGAACCGATAATCCGATAACAAAAAAAAATCAAAATCGTTATCAAAACCGCTAAACCAATAACCCATTACTGATAAACCAATAAAAAATTTTCAGTTCGGGTTATCGGTTTCGGTTCGGTTTTGAATAGCCCTAGTTAAAAGTACAACTCCAATCTTCTATATATTATGTTTATTGCATCATTTTGTAATGACCCTCCAGGTCATTTCTGTGTTAATGCCTTCTTTCTGTCGTTTAGAGCGTTCCTGTAGTGACCCCGAGTCATCCCGAGTCATTTATGACTTGCTGGCACTTACGATTCGGTCGCCTGGTCGTCCGTTTGGGTTTTATGCCATTTTTCTATTTTGGAGCTTTTGAACCTTGAAAAGTTGACTTCGGTCATAACTTCAGGTAAACGACCTCATATGAGAATTCTGACGGTTCCATCAGCTCCGGAAAGGCCAAATTAGGCTAGAAGCATGGTTTGCATGAGTCCCAGGGTTTTCGGTGTGAATTTGGGGTCGATTAGCTCTTTAGCCTTTGGAAATTGGCCTAAGGTTGACTTTGGTCAACTTTCTTGGAAAACGCACTCGGATGAAAATTCCGACAGCGCGGTTAGTTCCAGAATGCCGAGTTTGGTGTAGGACGACTTTTCGAGAATTACCGGGAGCTTCCGATCAAAATCCGAGGCCCTTGGTAGAATTTGGCTAAAATGGCATAATGGGTGTGGGACCCACTTTTTGTCGAAACGACCTCGTATGGAAATTTTGACTGCGCCATTGAGTCCGGGATGTCGAATTTAGTGGGGTAGCATATCTGGTTTATTTTTATCGGGTCCCGAACGAATTCCGAGGGTCCGTTCGGAGACTTTAAAAAAATAGCGGCGAGGTTTGGGTTTTATAACTCAGAAATTTCAGCTCTCACCCTCATTTTCAAATGCCGATTTCTCCCTCATCCGAGCTCTGATTTGAGTGATTCGAAGTCCAATATGATCGTGGAGATTGTGGCTAGGCAGTGAAGTGATCGGAATGTGTTGGTGAACCCTCGTTTTTGGTGAAATTCAGCTCGAAGCTGCTGCCATCAACTTATGATTTCTTCTTCATTTTAAATTTTGATATCTCGAGTTCTAGAGCTCCTTTTTTGGTGATTCAAAGTCCCTAGTGTTCGGGTTTTCTTTGGCTTCGTATATTTGAGGTTGGGGTTCGATGGGTGCACCTCGTTCTTCGTGAAATCGGAGGTAAACCCCTTATTTGGCCTATTTTTGTTAGTTTTAGATTGGTTATTGTTTGGTTGATTGGGAGCGGATCCGACCCCTATTTGATAAACTAGTTTAGGATTAGTGTTGGGAGAAGGATTTGGAACCTTTTGACGGAGTTAATTCCGGGAAATCCGGAGCGGTCCCACTTTGCCCGATTTTGACCCAAAAATTGGTCTGTCTCCGAATTTGTTAATTTTTGTGTCTAAACGACCGTATTTACACTGTGATTCTATTTTTGGTAGCGTGGCAGTAGTATGAGGCCATTCGGAAGGGGAAATCTCCAATTGAGTGACTTGGAGCGCGCGTGATCGACTTTTTGGTAGGTTACGGCTTACCTTCTTTCTAGACTGAGCCTGATTGTGTAAATGCTGGTTGATATTTGTGAATCTGGGGTGGTTAGTTAGTATTGTTTCCCTTGTTCCCCGACTTCCTCAGTTTAGAGTTGACTAGTGGGTTGTTATGAGCTAGTATCATGCTATAGGTTGGGCTGTTGATTTGATTTGTTGATATACATGATGTGGGGTATCTGTTGGTGGTTATCTGATGTTGCATGAGTGGGTCCAGGTGAATCTGGTTGATGATTGACTGATTATTGTGATTCTGCCTTAGAATAGGTTGTGATTTATTGACATAGTCTCATGTACCTCGTTGACTTGAGTATGTATCCGACGTTGTTTCAGATGGACTAGATCCTTGTAGACTGATATAGCAGACTTGGGTCAGATTATGAGCCTTAGTATAGGCGTTTTCGTGGCTTTCGGACCTTCTGATTCTTTGCCCCTTATCACTGGGATTTTTGGGATGCTGCCGGAAGATACCGTGGTTGCGCCGATTGTCGGCTGGATTGTGTTAGGCTGGGAGCCTTCGGTTGGTATATATGTGGGGCCGGCGGCCCGTGATTTTTAGTCTCTTAGTGTATTATTTTTGTGGCTTATCCAGTTCGTGACGGCTGGCTCCAGTACGCGGCTGATGTTACTCGGTTATCACTCAGGATTTCCAGTGGTAGGCTGACGGGGGTAGGCTACCCGCTCCGGTCCGCAGCTGACGTTACACGATTGCAGCCCGTTATTTCCAGTTCGAGTCCGTGGAGCATAGGCTACTAGTCCCAGCTATGCGACCGACGTATTCGGTGGAACCAGTATTTCCAGCGTTAGACTGTCGAGTGTGGGCTGTTTGTGCCAGTCCGAGACTGAGGTTGCCCGGTTAGAGTCCGGCATTTCCAGCTCGTGACTGATGACTGAGCTGGGCTCTGATATTTATGACTGAGCTGGGCTATGATATTTATGACTGAGCGAGGCTCTGATGGTAATGATTGGGCGGGGCCCTGGTGTTGTTCTTGAGTTGGTTATTCCTTCGTTTCTGTAGAATAGTTCTTCTGTGTACCTGTCGGGCTTATGGGGGTCCGTTCAGGTTTTATTTAACTTGCGCACGAGTGTGCCCAGCGGGTCTTATGGGGGGCTCAGCTGGGTTTACTTTAGTTATTTCTTTGTGCTTCCTTTCAAATTTTCCGTTTCCTGTTCTGTTGACCTCTGTTTGTGCTGATTCTATCTTGTCCGCTTGTTTTTACCCTTCTTGCTCAGTCGGCCTATGATGCCTACTGGGTACCTTTTGTTTTGGTACTCATGCTACACTCTGCATCTGTTTTCGTGATGCAGGTCCGAGCATCAGCTATCAGCGTTGATATCGAGCCTGCAGCGGTCTGTTCAGGAGACGAGGGTGAGCACTTGGCGTTTTTGGATTACCAGTCGCCTTTTGTTTATATGTTTTGGCTTGTCTTTTGTTTTCGAGACAGTTGTTCCAGTGGTCCACTTTCGAGACTTGTACTCTTTTTGGTAGTTCTGTACTTGTGACTTCCAGGTTTTGGGAGGTGTTGTATATATTATTTTGGTTCCGTTCCAGCTTTCGTGAGTGATCTTATTGTATGCTTCTACTTGGCTATGGATTAGTTTCCACCTTTAGTCTCTTTACTGTTTAGTTCCGGGATAGGATTTTGGCTGGCCTACTGGTGGGTTGGTAGGCATCATCATGACTTGAGAAATTGGGTCGTGACACATTTGGTTGGACCTATATATACTTGTGGGATTAAACTAAGTATATTGTCATTGATTTTGTGATATCATGTTAAATAAACTAGTAGACCTAGGATTTATGTCAATCTTAAAAGCTAGTTAGGGAGGTGAGCATTGCCAAAATCATATAAAAATTAACTCACTTTCTTAATCAATGTGAGATTCTAACACACACGAACACAAGAGTGCAACACTTTTATACTCTCTCCGTTTCAATTTGTTTGTCTTACTTTCATTTTTAGTTTATTTCAAAAAATATATATGTTCTTTACTTTTTTGGCAATTCTTCTATTCTAACTTTTCAAATGGCACGTTTAACGCCACAAGATTCAAAAGAATTTTTTACTTTCTCCATGTCAAGTCAAAATCAGACAAACAAATTGAAATTGAAAGAGTACCTTCATCAGAAGAAGAATCTTTCCTCTTCTACTTTTGATCACTAGCAACATCGTTGACATAGAAACAACTTCTTCTTCTTAAGTTGAATTATAAAATACTCCTTCTACCCAACAAATTATTTGATTTTTTGTTTCTGAAATTGTTATTAAAACTAGAAATGCTTGAAATTGAGCTCAATCCAGAGACTGCATAAGTTGCCAAGATGTCTCTGAATTGAATTTCAAAATGCAAAATTCTAAACAATTTTTAGATACATAGTCTAATATTTATTTAAAATATCTAAAATAACTCCATTTAGTTCTTAGTTAGACAATGAAAAAAAAAACCTAAAATATGGAAAGTTTTTGGGAAGAAGCAGAGATGTATTGGACTTGGAAATAGGTTCAAAAATAAGGTTTGGACAATTAATGTGTGATTTTGAGACAATTCACAAATCTTTCTTTCGCCACGAAAACTTGTGTAAGGGTGTTTACCCAGGAAGATCAGAATATTTGCTTGGATAATTTTTGGATTTGCGAAGTTAGTCTTGCAAGTTTTAAACAAGACTCGGAGATTTTGAAATGTTGAGCAAGCTCTTTCAAAACATAAAACACTAGGAGTACAGTTTCAATTTAGTGAAGCTGACCAACTCAAAAAGTTAGTCTAAGCGTTCTTTTCAAAACCAACTTTCTAGGAAATTTATATATTTTGGTTGTATGGAACACTTATATTCTGGTCCTCGTACTTATCTTTTAGTAGGCTCAGCTCTGCCTTAAAAATCAATTTTGGCACTTACTAGTTTTTTTAATAAACATCTGAGAGGTTGGTCTCAAAAAATTTGTACAAAGTAGTCCCCTTGATGATGTGTTGCATTTTCTGATCCTATGAATGCTTGTTATCAGAAGTCATCTGAAGTAATAGTCCGTATTATAAACTTTTTGACTCATAGCTATATATTTGTTGATGCATTCAACAAAGTAAAATTGATTTTGTCGGGTAAGAACCTCCAAACTTTGGCTCGAAATGCAAACAAGCTTGGTAATTAGAAGTTCAAATATAAAACAATAACAAGATTCGTCCAATATTTGACATGATGAATATAAGCATATCAAAATAGCAATATTTTGTAGATATGACTACTGATATGCTTTAGTCCCTCTTCTTCTTGTTTTCTTCTTTTCGTGAATCTATATGAACTTTCAGCACGTACCAACAAAAAATGCTAACCATGATCAAGCAAAATGCCAAAGCAATATGGTAATGAGATATGCTGCAATACACGCAAAAATTCAATCTCAAAATTAATAGTAAAAATATAAGTTATTACCCAACTAAACTTTACCTTAAAAAGAAAATTAAAATAGATAAAAGTCAAGAATAAATATCTTCAGATTAACGCTCGGCCAACCCGTGATTTGTTTAGATTGGACTAAAATTTTTGAAATCCATTTAATAACATGATTTTTAGTTCGATCTGAGTAAACCCGTTGACCTATGCATCTTCAGCAATATGGGTTGGGCAGACCTGTGGATCAGATATAAAAAGGGAAAACTACACAAAATAGACTCAATTGTGAAACTATTTATCTAAATTGGACCCAACTCAAATTATTTACCCTTAATGGACTCATGACCCAAACTATTTACGCACTTACCCCACTTTCTCCTTTCTTATTTCGTGCATGACGTCAACATCACTACTATGAACTAATCCTTTGTGATACTCCATCGGTATATTGATACATATTGGTATCATATAGGACTGAGCTTAATTCTTTGTAATACTCCGTCAGTATATGGATACCCTATCGGTATCATATAGGACTGAGTTTAATCCTCTATGATACTCTGCCGGTATATTGATAATTTGATACCCTATCGGTATGATATAGGATTTAACTCTTTTTTTAAGAAATAAATAAGAAACAATTAAGAGTAAATTATTAAAGCCATAATCATATTTATTAAATTCTAAATTAATAGAAAATATATTCCTTGTGATACTCCGTTAGTATATTAATATCATATCAATATCATATAGGAATAAGCTAAATTCTCTGTGATACTCCGTTGGTATTTTGATACCCTATCGATATCATATAGGATTGGACTCTTTTTTTAAGAAGTAAATAAGAATCAATTAAGAAAAAATTATTAAAGTCACAATTTTATTTATTAAATTCTAAATTAGTAGAAAATATTTTTTTTTCTCTTTTTGCAAATTTTTAAAAAATTGTATCTAAATTATGACTTTTATTACGTTGTTTTTTAAATTAAAATATTGAAGAATTGAAACATACCTCAATGATACCACAATAGTATATAGATATACCATAATGGTATCATGGATGATTAGTAATCTCGTAGGACTGAAGCAAACTTCAAGAAAAACACTACTCAGTTACTCATTGATACCATCAGAGTATAATATACTTTGATGGTATCAAGAAGTAAGAAGCAGTCCTTCAATGAAAAACTGTTCAGTTATTCTTTGATACCATAAGAGTATATTCAACAAAAAAAAAGGTGAGCGCTGACATCAACATGATGTCAGCACGCTAATAAAAGTGGATATATGTCATTTTAAAATAAAAAGGGGGCATAAAAGTAATGAGGTATAAGATTGTAAATAGTTTTACTTTTTGGAGTACAAAAATAAGATTCCTATAAAAAACAAAGTAGAATACTAAAAATAAGTAAATAATAAGATAAATGTGAACTCATAGTTTATTGTTAAACCATCATATGTAAATACTATATGTTAATATTTTTATTTAGATAATTATATATTGTTAACTGTTTAGTTTCCTTCTTAATATATCTATTTGGTTTGAGTGGTATCATGTTAAACATTATTTAGTTTTACAGAAACTCTATGTCTAAAAAAATCATGTTCTTGTATGGTTGCAGCCAAGATATTTGCATAGTAATATCATGTAATATTGTCTTGTAGAAATTTAAATTAAAAATTTATAAATAAATGATTTATTTTAAAAAGTGGGCTGCTCCAATGTAGCCTTCAGCCCATGTAGTGATGGATTGGATTTGATGTTTTCTGACCAAATAAAGGGTCAGTCTGGATAAGTTTCAAAGCGCATGTGACTGTGATGACCCATATTAACAACTTTGATTAACATTGAAAGTACAAGTTTTTACCCAACATGTGTAGAAGTAGCAAAATAGGGATGATGAAGTGCCTCATCCACTCCAATACGTGAATCAGGATCTGCTTTCAACAGGAGCCGCACAAGCCTGAGAAGCTCAACATCTGGAAATCTAAATTTATAAACAATAATTATTAATTAATTTTCAAGTATAGATGAATATTAAAATTTATTTTATAAAACAACTTACCCCAAGTGTAATGGATCTCGATTACGAATGTAATCGGCATATCCATCATCGGTGCAAGTTGTGAGCTTGTTCATTGTTTCTAGCTTAACCACATCGGAAAGTCCGATACATTGTTCAGCCATACTAGCGGTACTGCATAATGATGAAATATTAACTCTTTAGAGACACTTTTTCGTAATATAAATATTGGTCTATTAAATTAATCAAACCTTAGACTAACTTAAATGTATTTACTTACCGAAGAAAAAAATAATTATTTGAATAATTGATCTCTTTAAGCAACCCTATTGCTTCAAAATTTGTGAGATTAAAAACTTTTGGAGTCCCAAGTACAAGCTCCAAGATAGTTTGACCTACCGTCCAAGAATCGTACCTATTTGAAGGCAAACCTGATCATTAATTAATAAATGCAATAATAATAATTAAAAATAAAGAAAATCAGAAGAGTAGACTTAGAGCCCGTTTGGATGGTATTTTAAGTTGGTCAAACTAACTTTTAAATCCGTTTTTGACTTATTAGAGTGTTTGACAATTATAAGAATAACTTAAAATAAGTCAAAAGTACCTTAAAATAAGTTATAAGTTAAAAGTAGGGTGCCCCCTACTTATTTTTTTTTAACTTATAAATCATTCTACTTTGATCAAGTATATTACTTTTTTACCCTTAATTCTTTTATAATGTTAACAACTTTAAGGGTATTTCAGACATTTTGATTTTAAAAAATGACTTTCAACACTTTTTTGCCAAACACATCAATAAACACATAACTACTTATTTTTAAAATGACTTTAAAGTAACTTTTTAAAAGTTACTTATTTTAAGACAATATAAATGGGCTCTTATAATTAATGTATATAACATTAATAATTAAAAAAGGAAAATGTATAAATTACCCCCTTAAACTTGTCCCAAAAAGTCACTGCCACATCAGCATCACGTCAGACGTTATAATATATTATATCCTTTTTATTTTATTTTATTTTCTTTATTAATTAACTTTTCGTATGTTAACTCTATTTTATACTAATTAATTCCTAATTAATTATTAAAATTCTTTATTAATTATATCTTCTTCATTATATCGTCTTCATCACTAAATCCCATCCACTTTATCTCTCATCTCATCTAAAAAATCAATATTTAAAATGGGGAGTAAATGAAGAAAACCACGGCGGCGATGGGCCAAAGACAGATTTTTCCATGCTCTTTTGTTGTCTCCGACGGCCCCAAATATAAATTTCGACTGTCATGTTGATATGTCCACCATCCCACCCCTCACCCTCTGGACTTCGTATACCTAAACATCATAACTCCAAATCTTTCAAGGTTAGCAAAAAAAAAATTGAATTTTTTTTTATTATTATTATTATTTTGATTTATTTGGATTAATCTTACAGAAAATTAACCTAATTGGGAATCAAAAAAAAGTTATGCTTTGAGATTGTAATGAAAAATAAAGAGTGAAGAAGAAGAAGAGGATAATGGATAGAGTGTGAAGGAGAAGAGGAGAATGACGTGTGAAGAAGAAGAGATGTAGAGGTGTAAGGAGGATTTTTTTAATTTTTTTTTTTACTTTAATATTTCTAACTCGCATGTTTTTTTTAATTTTATTTTCTTATCACGTCAGTTTTAGACAGAAAATAATTCTCTTTCAAATAGTAAAGGTATGTAACATGTCGTCATGATAGTTTAAGGCTGTAACTGATTTTTCGAAATAAGTTCAGAAGAAATCTATGCCTTTTTCCTAATTAAAAATAATGAAAATCAAAGTAGTAGACTTACTTTGTGGAGAGAGAATATTTAATCCAACTTGTGTCAATAATTGCCTCCGGAGGCATAGAAGAATTATACTGCTCAAAACTTGGAAAAAAACAAAAACAAAAACAAAAGTTAGATTTATATACACACACAACTACCTTAGTTTTAATATTTTTAACTTAACACCTTGTAGGTCCACTTTTTCCATACATAAACTTTTTTGCATGATCATCGACAGCACTACCAAAGTCGATCAATCTCCTATCATCAACAACAACAAAAAGTTCTATGATTAATTAAACAATTGGCAAAACCAAAAAATTTGGAATGAAAGAAACTCGAAAAAAACTCATAACATACAAATGAATATCGGAGGTGAGGGATGGATTTACCACATTGCAGCTCCGATTAGTTTTCTCAAAGCAAACCACAATATTAGCTTCAAAGAATTTTAAAAACGAAAAGTTAGCAACTACTTTTTAATGTATATCAGTTTAAGGGTAAACAAAGCCATCATGTGACAATTTTAGACATTGTTACATAAATTTGACAAATAATTGTTAAGTAAATGGACTTTATTTTAAAACTTACAGGGTTTAATGTCCCTATGCACAATGTTGTTGTCTTTACAGAACTTGACACCTAATAACTGCGCCAATAGACACTAAAGTTAAGAAACTTCAAGAGAAAAAAAATGAAATAATGGAGAATTTAAAGGTGAAAACTAGAGGAAAAGATAGTTATTACGAGTTGATGAATCAAGCTTTTCATTACAAGCTTTCCTCTAGTTGTGGTACGCATCCAAACCCACCAATCACTTGGTGTAATTGTATCTCCATCCATATTGTGTTTGTAAAGAAGATTTTTTAACTGACTCCCCTCAAATATTGAAACGAGTTGCATGCTACTTCCATCGTCAAAATATTTCACAAATCTTCCAACATGATCTTTCCCGGGAGAGGAAAGATGAGACATCGCGGTACGCAGCTTTGTACCAAAATAGACTTCGCGAGTACCACTTAGGTGGAAATGAACATCACTAGCGCTAGTGGATAATTGAGACTACAAAAATAGATCAATTACAATGAGTCAAAAAGGTGAATGGAAGAAAATATGATTGGAAAAGCACCATAGGACCTCTTTTAATAAAACATTTATTAAAATTAAATTGTCATACCTTTGTATATATTAATATTAATATAAGTACTATATGTTTAATATTTTATTATTATTATAATTTTTCATCCTGTGTTCAGTATATTCACATTGGAGTCGAATTGGGTCGGTACATATGATAAAGAAAAAACTAACTCCATCCACTGCACCACATTTACTTGTGATATATGTTTTATATTCATCAAATCATAAACTCATCAATATATATTTTTTTCGAAAAGGGGCTAAAAATACTCCTGAACTTTAGGCAAAGGTCTATAAATATCCTCCATCCATCTTTTGGTCTAAACATACCCTTCCATTCACCTTTTTGGCTCACTTATACTTTTGAAACTAACAAACCTCTCTTTATTTTGATTTTTTATAATATTTATTAAGTGTCATTTTCTTATTGGATGAAATAAAAACCTCACCTTTACAAAAAAATTGCATAATTTATTCAATACCTCTTCAAGACCCCAAAAAGTATTTTAAAGAAAATTTAATAATTGTTGTATTTGTTGTAGCTTTTTTTAAAAATTTATTTTAGATAATTAATATATTATAAAAATATAAGTAATTCCCCAATTATAGAGACATATTATATTATTTATAAATCATACGCAACGTCTATCTTCCCATTTTAAAAAAATAAAAATAAATGATAACTTAATATTTTTTACTAATAATCTTTGTGATAACTAATTTCAAAGTGAGTTCCATAAAAAAATTGTAATTAAAGATTAACTCAATTAAAAGAAAAGATAGATGTTCGTAGCCCGTAGGGACAAGAAAAGTTGAAAAAGACAGAAAAATTTATAATGTATGATAGACAAGATAATATTGTTATGATTATGACATTATTAATTTGTTTATGAAATATTAAGTATTTATATTATATTTAGAGTCTTGATTTAATTAATTAAATTTTAGTCATTTATTTTTCTTTATGACATATGTCTTCAATTCAAGTAAGAAGTTGGGGAAAATAGAGAAAAACCAAACAGAGAGGAGTCGGATCCAAACAAAAATAAAAAAATAAAAGCTACAACAAAGACTAAATCCAGAGTCACGCCGAGAAGTCCCACATTGGGAGATAAAGCGCTTCCTAACAAAGGCGACTCTGTACCCAAGAGGACTCAAACCCGAGACCTCTTGATTAAGGATGAAGGAGTACTCCACCACAACCCTTGTTGGTAATATATTGCATATCTCTACTACAACTTGATTCACATATAAGGGGAAAAGGGTAATATACCTTAATTTTTTTCAATACATACTCTGAATTGTCAATTTCATTTTTCATAAGCCAAGTATCACCAAAAAAACCACCACCTAGCTTCCGGACAAGTATATAATCTTTCTCCCATGGATGATCATAAGCTGCAATGGAAAAAGAAAATAATATACATATAGGTTAATTATACCATGTTGGAGAAAAGATATATATAGTACACTATCACAACATTGTCACAAATGCTATATTACCAGAGGAGTTCGAGCAGAAGAAGAAACCAGAGCAACTCGAGCAAAAGAAGAAAAGAATTGTTATGAGAACAACAACTACAGTTAGTTCTTTTCCGTTCATGATGATGGTGATGGTGATGGTGATGGTGATGGTGATGGCCGGAGCAATGAATGTGTGTTGTATAAGGGGTAAGTAGGGAGCTTTGTGCTCTATGAGACTTTGTGATCTGTGAAATTACTATGTACAATATGTAACATATATATATATTACCATTTTCTATAGTTTTATATAAGGGTCCCACTTCTACCATCATTTTCTCCATCTTTTGATTAAGTCTTCCTCATATTATATGTATAGGCACAAGTTAGTTGAAGTTTAAGTTAATTACACATGTTGGTACCCCAACTATAGGTCTAATATTTACTAGGAATCTCCTAATATTGATAGAGATATAAATGTCAACTAAGAAGATATAAAAGCTTTTGGTATATATATATGTACACTCATATATTTGATGATTAAGATGTAACGGTTATTATTGTCGTTGATACATATTGCTGGTGAAAATTGACAGTGAAGTTAGTCTATAAATTTTTAGATGAATCGTTCCCCTATATACAATTGTGAAAAAATTGGAATATTCCCTTTTATCTTGATTGTTTGGTGTGATGTTCTTATTATATGTCCATATTTAAGAAGAATGAGTCAATATGAGTCTTTTTTTAATTCATTATTATTATTATTATTACTAATAATTTATGTTAACTCTTTTGAAGTAATTGAATGAATCAAAAGTGATCATGAGTGGCAAGCTTTAGGACATTAATTAATGTCAAAGATATATATTGGCATGTGTCAACAACTCTTAGTAGACCAATAAAAGTTTGTCCAAATATTATTTTGAATATATATATGCCACCCTTCTCTACCTAACTAACACCTTAACAAATTAGTATTCTTTTGTATGTTTCACACATATAGTGCCAAAGCTTAACAAATTGCTAATCTTTTGTATGTTTCACATTCAATGCCAAAGCTTATAAAATTTAAATTCAAAGTCTAAATATTTCTTTTGAATACATATGTATACTTTTTGACTTTAGCTCACTTGGCTCATGCAAGATGCAAATTGCCTAACTAATTTGTTTTATCAGCAAATTGGGTGGTTTTTGGTAGTGTCTTCTGATAATATTGTTAGAATTAAGGATAGTTTTATTTGTTACTCTCCGTTTCAATTTGTTTGACGTATTTTTTTTCATAGTTTGTTTCAAAAAAAAAATGTCTCTTTTCCTTTTTTGCCACTCTTTGATTTTAATTTTTTACATTGCATGTTTAAAACCACAAGATTAAAGGGTAATTTTGATACAACTGACATATCTTTAATTTAAGATCATAAAATTCAGAAATCTTCTTTTTTTCTTAAACTCAGTGTCAAGTCAAAATATGTCAAACAAATTGAAACAGATGAAGTATTTCATTTATCCTTCTTTTTATGTTGTCAATAGTTTCTCTTGAACATGTAATCTATCTACAAGGGCATCAGGGGTTTGTCCGAACCTCTTTCGACGAAAAATTATATTTTTTATATATAATTAAAATTATTTTTTATGTATATATTATATGTCGAACTTCCCTTCGACTAGTTAGTGTGTTCACTTTTTTCAAATTTTGAACTCCCTGAATAAAAATTCTGATTCCCGCTATTGTCTATCTATGTCAATAGCGCCTAGTGCAGGTTTTTATTTTGTCTCACTCTTCTCGACTTTGAAACACAAAAATCCATATGAATGACAATGAAATTTTGAGAATTATAAAAGCAGAAATTTTAGAATATTTGTGTGGTTATAAAAAATAAAATGATATTTTAAAGTAAATTGTTATTAAATATAAAAATTTATCATTCTTTTGAAATTAACTTAAAAAAAAGTGAATCATATAAATTAAAACAGAGTGAGTAATAAATTTAGAGTTAATTTATTACATCAAAGATATTTAACTACATTTCATAATGTATGGTTTAGCCCTTTTTATTTCACATTCACTAAAAATAGATAACATAATATATAGTTATCCCTTGGATAAATAAGAGGAGATCTCTTTAGTTACAGTAACTAGTTACGAAGATTAGCGAGGTTCTTGCTATGGTGACGTAAAAGATTTTTCACTATAATAATGAACGTGACCACTATAACATTTTTAAAAAGACATTTTAACTTTGCAAAGCTACTAGTACCTCTAGAACAATTTCAAAATCGTATAAATAACTCCAGTGTAATCTCATAAGTTAGGTTTGTAGAGGGTGGTGTGTCCGCTGCCTTACCCCAACCTTGTGAACATAGAGAGGTTGTTTCCGATAGATACTCAGCTCAAGAGTTACCTGATGCAGAGATTGTAGAAGCAACGTAACGAAGGGCCTTCCAACGAGCAAAAATACTACGCCATTTCCTTCCATTCCCCTTCTCAACAGGTATGCACAATGTAAGAAGTTCGGTAAGCAGATATATGAACAGATCAACAACAACCCGCCACTTAAACTTCTCGATATATTCACATATAGCTACAGGCCACAATGGCAGTCAAGAAGAAGAGTACTCAACTCAACACTCATCTTGGTAACATGTAGCTTCAATACAGAGGAAGATCTTGCATGGCAGAAAAGAAAGCAGATCATTGAGCTCAGATTTGAACAAGATTACTATCAGAAGGATAAACAGGATCAAACAAGAAAATTCCCATATCGCAAATTATAATTAAAGATGTTTATACTCAATATGGCCTCTAGACGCGAGTTCAAACCGTAGAAAACAGAAAAATAGTACTAACAAAAATCAGTTTCAACAGAAATGTTGTAGGTGTTCTTCCTTTAGAACACAAGCTCATGTGGTTTCATGCCCGACTTCAACGAGAACCTTGCAGACAAATACGCCTTCAATTCAGGAATTCCTTCAATGGCCTTGAGCAATGCAGCGTCCACAGTTTTCTGCTCGTCTTTCTTTTCTTGTGGAAGAACATTCTTCTCCTGCATTCAACAAATGAATACAAATCATATTAAACCAAACAATTCTCAAATGCCTTCTCCTGCATCAAATTACAACACACAAAGCTGAACAATTTCAACAATGTATGTTAAACAAAGCGCGTACTCACTATTACAAGGGAGTAGCTAGTGCATCAGTCTCACCAATATATATTTATACTACGTTAGAACTTCTTTCTGAAAGCAAATCCACAAACCATCTCTAATCGAGATCACAACAACACAATCCATTTTTGTCTAAATTGTATAGAAAATAGACTTCTAAATGTGCTACTCATTTCACTAGTTACTTTTACTAAACCTCCTTTGCATATTTCAATAGAACAATAATTATCTTCATATACTAAACACTTGCTATGAAGTACTACATCTTCAGAATTGCAACATTCTCACATCATATAAGCTACTAATACATTCCTCCCCAAAGCAAGTTAATCACACACACTACAATTATTCTAATAAATCGGATATCTATACTAAGTCCCATGATTATAAATATCTTCATATACCAAACGCTCGCTAATAAGAACTACATCATTGCAACATTCACAAGCATGTAAGCTACCATTCCCTCGGTTTCAATTTGTTTGTCTACTACTCTTTAGTTACACTTTAGTTACAACTTCACAGCGAGCATTTTGATATATTTGTCATATCTTTAATAAACTCCATGCCAAATCAAAACAGGACAAACAAATAGAAACGGAGAGAGTATACCAATGTATATTACACATTGAGTGAAAAATACTGAATTTCATAAAAAGGAGACAAATTTAAGCAGAAAATGAACAAACAAACCTCTTTCCTCTCTTCAAAAAACTCTCCTTCTCCTTTCTTCTGCTTCTTCTCAACCTGCTTAGCAAAATACTTATCATCAATCTTCTCCACATTCACACCAGTGACATCAACCTTCGTCGAGGTACCAATAACATAAGCTTGATTCACACGTCTCAAAGGAACTCCATTAAGCTTAAACGGACCAGTAACAAGAAGCAATCCAGAAGTAAGCTGTTTCAAAAACACAACTCTCTTTCCCTTAAACCTACCAGCAAGGATAATCAACACTGTTCCAGGTGTGATACTTGCCCTAAGCTTTGTAGGTTTTGGCTTGTGTTTGTTAACAAGAGGCTTTTTCACGTCATCCGCCGGGTAGAATTTTGGCGGCTTTACGGCGGCAACGGCGGCGGCGGGTTTTTTCTCGTGGAGGGGTAATTTGCCGCCGTTTTTCTTCTTGATTGCCCATAGACCCTTCTTATGGTACATTTTGGAACGTGAGAACTTTCCGACTCCACGGATTAGCTCTGGATTTCGGATTGTCTTCTTTGCCGCCATTGGAGAAAAGCTTGTGAAGCTCTGGTGAAAGAGTGAAACCCTAGATTTGAGAAATGGCTAATTGCTGAGATTTTTTCAGCCTCTAGTTTATGTAAAATGGATAATAGATGAAAGCCCATGCATAATTTGGGCTGGCCCAGGTGATTTTTCATGGTTGGATTAGTCACTGATTTTTCACTTGATGTTTGGTACCGTCTTTGAGGCTTGATTAGTATAATTTAGATTTGCATCGGAAAGTTTTACTTACAAAATTGAAAATAAAAGGAGAAACTACGTAATTAGACATACTCCACTATCATATATACCATTATTACCTATACTTTCAAAATATTACGTATTTTACTACTAATTAAGAGTTTCCTTCCATATATTAAGGAGATACACCAAGATACACGTATTTTTTGCTACTAGATACACTATAATAGGGAGAAAGGCAAGCGAGATTTGTTATTTATCCTAGATATATGTGAATCATACTAAATACACACTAGATACATGCAGTGGCGGAGCTAGGAATTTCGAGATGGGTGTGCAAATTTTCTTCTCACCTATGTTAAGGATGTGCAAAATCAAATATATACTCATAATAACTAACATTTAACCTTTATACATTATATAATTTTCTGGCGAAGGGTGAACTCCGCCATTGGATACATGTATATGTATGTATCGAATGTGATTCGCATGTATCTGGATCTCAGATACATAGGAGAGTGGCGAGCGAGAGGCGAACGAGATTTTTTATGTATCTCAGATTCATAAGAATCTACTTGGATACTTGGATACAGTGTATCTAGAATAAATTACACCTAAATTTGACTTCGTATATCCCAAGATATATGATTTGGACGTATCTGGATACACCAAAATCTGGAAATATAAATATATCCCTAAATTAAAAGTCTATTGCTAGTATATCAATATGGTTACTATTATATATTGGGCCCCTAGTAACAATCATAAACCTTTCTTTTCTTGATTTGCTATATAATAAAGGGAAAATTAGCAAACTAGTCATAATTCCTAACATAATTAGCTAAAATATCTACACTTTAAATTAATTATCAATAATGTCATTATGTCATTATTTTAGCAAATATATTGTATCCTAATACAATTAATTTACTATCCTTTTATTTCTCAAATCAGGCCCACATTTTTCTTTTTTTACTCCAATACACGGTTAAAGGTATAAAAAGATATATTAAAAAAAAAATCCCACATTACAATTTTCTCTCTCTAGGTTTTACCCCAAATCTCTATACACTCTCTCTCTTACAATTATTTATGTATTCATTATATAGGTATTCATTCTAATTGCATCTTTAGAACATAATTTGTATCTTTTTTGTCGTATTCCAAATAATCAAATAATACTTTATTTATGTATTCATTACACATGTATTCATCCTAATTGCATCTTTAAAATAAATTTTGTATCTTTTTTTTCGTATTCAAAACAACCCGCTACAAAATAATTGAATTACCATTCATTCATACCAATTTCTTAATGGATACAAAATCAAAACAGAATGTGTATTTATATTTTAAATCGTATTCACTCTTAATTCTAAATAACCAAACTATACTTTATTTATGTATTCATTATATAGGTATTCATAATAATTGTATCTTCCAAACAGATTTTGTATCTTTTTTGCCGAAATCGAAACAACCAACTACAAAATAATTGAATTACTATTCATTCATACCAATTCCTTTAATGGATACAAAATCAAAACAAAATGTGTACTTATATTTTAAATCGTATTCACTCTTAATTTCAAATAACCAAAGTACACTTTATTTATGTATTCATTATCTAGGTATTCATACTAATAGCATCTTTAAAACAGATTTTGTATCTTTTTTGTCGAATTCGAAACAACCAGCTACAAAATAATTGAATTACTATTCATTCATACCAATCGATACAAAATCATATATAAATACAAAAACTAAAGAAGAAACTGTCAATCACAAATACATTTCATCCACAACATAGTAGTTCGTAATCATACTTACTTTGTATTAAAAATAAATTAAGATGCAAAAACATCAAATATGTAGACACATCTGACAACAATCATTAAAAAAACAATAATCGAATACCGGCCTATTTTTGTATCTTCTCCGATAATCTTGAACTTTATAACAAATTGATGGAATTCAATTCGAAAAACCATCGATTTATTCAGAATCTGATTATACAACGAAAATTGACTCAAATAAACGAAAACTCAACTACCATTTCAAATTGATTATTCGAAAATTGAAGTTGGAATTATGCAGAAAAATTGTGAAAGGATTTGAAAGAATAAGAGACTTCATATTTTCACAATTGAAACTGATTAGAGATTTAAGCATATTTTCCTTTTTTGAAATATTTTCTCCCATAATTTTCTCCATTATGGTTTTAAAGATTTGTATTCTTTCAAATTTAAAAAATTAAATAAATACAAAAATCAACCTTATAGCATCTAAAATAATGACATTTTAGATAAATATTAAAAGTGTTGCCATGGGGGGTCCTTTTAGATGCTAAAATAATGCTGTTTTGAAAATTTTCCCTATAATAAATCGATTAAAATAATAATCAAGTTTATGAGTCAGAATCTTCTAAATTTGAAAAAAGGATAAATTAGTTCAATATCAAATAAGATAGGCTTGTTCACATTTGCTTTTTTGACTTATTATGGCATATATACTTTGTTTTTGTATACCTAGTAATTAACTTTTTTTATTCATTTTGTATATTAGATTTTTACTTAAATTCCTCCTGAAAATAAGATTTTATTAAATTTTAATAGCTACTGTCCTCCTTTTGCAAGTGAACAACAAATTTTCCACTCTATTATATTATTTTTTTTCGAAAAGATGGTTGATAAAAATAAGAAGAAGAAAAAGATTAATTATACTAAACACTCTTATAATATGACTTAGTTTCATACATACCGCATGTATTTTAAAAGGAACAAAAGAAGTCATAAATAAATCACATTAATTACATGAATATTTAGTGTAATTCCCAAATAAAAAAAGTGTGAAAACTTAACTTTGCTGCAAATAAAAAGGAAGTTAGAGAAAATAGTAAGAAAGCATAATATAATTTATTTTTCCTTTGTTATGCAAATGGAAGAGAATAAAACTAGAAGAAGAAAATAAGGTAGAAAAAAACATCTCTTTGGCATACAAAACCTATCGGTTGTGATGGAATGAATATGATCGTTTTACCTTGAATACGAGTTTTGATATAAAAAAAATATTTTTTAAGATATTCGTTAAATGGATCTTATGTGGTTCAATTTTGAATTAATCAGATCCAATATGAATATTAAATCCTAAATGAATAATAATACAAAATTACCTCCTCCTATTTTAAAATTAAGTTCATAATTAAAATTCTAGTTCTGCTTCTAAAGTCATGTTTAGTATTTTTTTTTAATTTACTAACGGGGAGGGGGAGAGGGGTGGAGGGAGGGTAAACGCTCCCTAATAAAAGCGACTTTGTATTCAAAGGGCTCAAACTTAAAACCTCTTATTAAGAATGAAAAAATATTTACCTATCTACCACAAATTTCTACTTTAGAAAAGTAATCTTATGAGTTGACTTACATTAGTTTACTAATATATTTATTAAAATTTATAGTATATAATTTTCATCGATGCTTTTTGAGTGTGTAAAGAAGAAATGCACTTTGAACAAAAAGTCAAGGACTCAACTAGTAGAAAAGTGAGTAAAACTTGGGGTGCCAATAGTAATATTTATACATAAAAAATAAACTTTCAAAATTTGAATTTATATATAAAATAAAAGTTTTTAATTATAAATAACCCATTCCAATTTTGAACATTAAATATTTTAAAAAATACATATTAGCTAATGAAAATACCAAATAATCATCAAATTATTTTAGATTCACGCAAGTTGACACGAATATTATTATTATAAAAAACAAAATATGTACCTTGTATCACGATATTTTCCTTTTTTATTTTGTTGCTTTGGTTCATATATATCGAGTGTTATAGTTTTTTTCCATTTTTAAAAAATTAATAGTGTTGTCTTATTGCATGTCGGTGGAAAGTTCCAAAAAGCCCCTAATGTGAACAAGTTCAACAATGGGAAGAGAGATTTTACTTTTCTTACTCGGTGTTCGATATTTTCTATTGAATGCTATCAACAATTTATTTTTTATATAATCTCATAAATTTAAATTAAAAACCTTTGATTAAAAAGAAAGATTTTGAATTATTTCACCATAATTACGTCGATTAACTTATTTTTAGTATAAAAATTTGATTTTACCAACAAAGAAAAAGTGGAATGTTTAATTCAATGATTTTAGATGAATTAAGGTGAAGATATTTGCAAATCCAAAATTAGTACTACGAGATTTTGTTTACAAAAACTTGATACAAAAATTTAATGAATAAATTACCAAATATAACAATTCACTAATAATAAAAAGACATAATACATAAATATAGATTTTAATTTCGTTTTAGTTGACATTTATATCCTTTAGTTTATTTTGGGTGCACACAAATAAACACTTAAACTTATACAAAATTGAACAAGTAGACACATGCGTCCTACGCGACATAATATATGTTGAAAATCACGTAAGACACAAATTGTCATATACAACGTCACATATAATGAATATGTTTATTTGTTTAATTTTATTACAAATTTAAGTATCTATTTGTGTACATTCAAAATTATACGACATAGATATTGTCGAGGCCAAATTTATATATTATGTCTAATAAAAAGTAAAACTCAAATTTGGTCATATCTGGTCATAACTTATACAATAACTCACACCCTATATTTCATATTAATTCAATTTGTGAGACAACACATAGATATTAAGAAAAAATATTTAAGAACGTAATTTAAATCATATTTTTTTACTATTGCCCTTTGTGAAATCATAAATATAATTTATATCGTAGAAAATTTAAAACTTTATTAAAGAAAAAGACAAATATGGAAAAAAAATTAACGAACTTTGAATAATTTAATTATTTTGAACAATGAAAAAACGTCGAAGATTCATTTAATATGGAATAGACGGAATAATTAAAAAAAATATGTGTAAGGTCTAAAGTAGACACCTAAAAGTGAACAGAGACAAAAAAATATTTATGTCCTAGCAACTGAAAATGGAAAAAGCATGTAGCTCGCGGGAAACCTATTTTGGTCATTTCACAATAGTTAGCGTAACAAAAAGCTTTTTCTTTTCTTTTCTTTTCTTTTCATTTCTCTTCTTCTTCTCAAACATTTTTTTCACTGTCCATTTTCTCTCTCTACACTTTCTCTCTCTTCATCTTCTGCTTGTTTTCAGTTTTGATTGACGAAATTTTTGAACTCAGCAGAAAAAATTAGTGGGTGTAGGTTTTTTTTTGGTGAATTTTGGTGTTATGATTCTTCCATGGAGTAAAACCCTGGAATTTCAATGACCGGCGTTAATCCCAAACGGAAGCTTGAAGATTATGCCGCCGACGAAGACGCTGTTTCATCGGAGCTATACTTAGTACACTCAGCCGTCAGGATGAGAAAAGACCAATCTGTCCTTACCTCTTTCACCGATTCCCCTCTACGTCATCATCAAAACAACAGCTCTGACTCAGCTTCTTCATCGCCACCACAGCTGCCGTCATCGTCATCGTCATCGTCGGGGTTCACTCAGTCAACTCGATTTCTGGGTCGTCTTCAGTTTTTCGTCCGGTTGTTATCCGGTGGGAATACTTTGGTGCTTCAAGCTGATTCTACTGACTCAGTAAAATCAATTCATGAGAAAATCCAGTTCATTACCGGAATACCCATAACTGAGCAGAGATTAATCTACAGAGGGAAGCAGCTACAGTGGGAGCAAACGTTAGCCGGCTGCGATATTCAAAATGATGCTGGATTGCAATTGGTTGGACGAATGCGAAGTACAGGACATCCACAAGCATGGCAGCTGATAAATGACTTGGTTTCTCAGATTTTTGATCTGTGTAAGAGTGGTAATCCTCGCCCTTCGAGTCGTATAAAGACGAGACTCATTGAGTTTCTTACTATGACACCTCGAAATGCTCCTGATAAATCCGCTGAGCACCTTCAAATTTTCCTCTCTTCGTGCGCCCCGGCAGCTCTTGTAATGCTGTATATGTCTCAAGCTAAAGTGAACAAAGATACAGCTGATGAATCCATTCGTCAATTTATTAATTCGAGTAAGACTGTTTTGCCTAATCCTATATATACGCAATGTGCTCCTATAGTTTTAGAATTCTGTAAGTTGCTTAGCGGGTCTGCTGGTGTTGATGATACTTTATATGGTCTTTGTCGGAGTAGTTTAGGGGGTATAGTAGAGTCTGTTGGGGTTGTAAGTTGGGAGAGTAAGAAGAGTGATGGTAAAGATGTAATGGAATTGCAAGACATTTTCCCATTTGTTCGCGAGCTAGCAGCTAAGCTATCACTGACTTTAGAATCAAGTATCGAATCAGACACCTTAATGGGGCCTTCTTCGAGTGATGTGCGGGATTTTACTGCGTTTATAGGTCCTGTCATGAATTTGATAGGGGATCATGTAGCGATTCGCAGTCCAATCACTTTCCCATTGCAGGAGGAAGGCACCAGTGAGGAGGAAAACAAAAGATTTGAGATGTTGTATTACAGACAGCAGATTAAATGTTTGCATGAGATTTACTGTGAGTTGCTGGAGAAATTAGAGCTATCTCTAAAGAGAATGGAAGAATCATTAGCATTGAAAGAGAAAAGAGAAGGTGAACCTTTTGCACTCGGGTGGTCCCAGTATCTTGCAATTCTGAAGGAGATAAATGCTATATCAAAACTTTATAAGGGCTCGGAGGATGAATTTTGGAATAGAATGAGGCAAAGAAAAGTTTCTTTGTGTTTTCTGATTGTTAGATTTGCTAAACGATCTGAAGATCATCGGTGGATTTTGGAGCACAAGGAAGTGACTAATTTTGAGGCGAGGAGGCATTTGGCTATGATGATGCTTCCAGAAGTGAAGGACGAGTACGAGGAGCTTCATGAAATGCTCATTGACCGCTCTCAGTTGCTATCAGAATCTTTCGAGTACATTGCACATGCAGATCCTGAGTCATTACGTGGTGGCTTGTTTATGGAGTTCAAGAGTGAAGAAGCTACGGGGCCTGGCGTCTTGAGGGAGTGGTTTTTCTTGGTATGTCGAGCAATCTTCAACCCTCAGAATGCACTGTTTGTTGCTTGTCCAAATGACTGCAGAAGGTTCTTTCCAAATCCAGGTAAGCTTTTCTTGCCTTCATTTTAAAGTTATCTGACATTTTTTTCTATATAAAACTTGCAGGTCTTCACATTTTGTTAGTATTTGATTTCAAAGTTTTATATGTGGATATTGTGTTTGCGTTTGACATCTTTGTACATTGCTCTAGTGGATTGAATGAATTGAACTTGCATTCCTAGTGATTTAATCCTTTTTATGTAACTGTAAAGACCCTTACTCTCTTTTTTAAGAATTAAATAATGCTAAAGCTGTTGAGAGTGGGATTTGAACTGTGAACAAGCCTTCCTTAAGTGTCTATTTCCTTGTTGTTATCTGTTTAGTAGGGATTACCATTGCTTAGTGTTATTAAAAGTCATCACTTCGCGTCTTAAACCGATGAAGCAATTAATCAAGGGGTTACCTTTTCATGGTTTAGGCCGTGTGTTTTTTAGATAAGTTCACTCAATGATGTGTGAGGCTATCCTAATGAAAATCAGTCCGTTCCTTGAATTTTTTTTGAGAATTAGTAATGTTTTATTCTTCAGCATTGGGAATACTGGCCACCATCAAAAACATGTTATAAGGAAAGTAGTCTCTAGCTTTACTTGAATCTTAACTTTGACGAGTTGGAATATCATCGTTATTGTTTATTGGATGTTTGAAATTAGTTATTTTAATTGCAATTTGATTAATAGATTGCTCAATAAATATGTGTTTGGTGATTTTTACTTATTTATAACTTGTACACTTCACTTCGAAGAAGTGTGTGCCTCATCATGCCTTTTTGCTTCAAGCTATTTTGGCACCAAATCAATCAATTGCACCAGTCCCAAATCAGTTAGGGGCCGTTTGGTAGGGAGTATTAGGATAAATAATCCATGTATTATGTATGGTATTATTTAGTACTATGTTTGGTAGAAATTTGGGTCTATGTATAACTAATCGATGGATTAGTTATACTTCTTACATGGTATTAAGGGGACGTTTGGTAGGGAGTATTAGGAGAAATAGTCCATGTATTATGTGTGGTATTATTTAAAACTATGTTTGGTAGGATTTTGTGCCTATGTATAACTAATCCATGGATTAGTTATACCTCATACATGGTATTATATGATGTATTACTAATACCTTCCATTTGGAGGTTTTAGTAATACATTGGATATAATACCATGGGATAAGTTTATGTAAAGACAAAAATATCCCTCAAATCATTTTAATTATTTTGTTTATTTTCTTGATTTTATGTTTTATATTTGTACTAGTAAATTTATTTAAATAAATTAGCTAACAAATTATTTAGAGAGAGTTGTTTGTTACTAATAAATCCAATACAAATAGATGTGAGTTGTTTAACATTTATTAATTAAAAAGACAAATATATCACCCCATGACGCTTGTGATCTTAATTGAATGTATTATTTGTTGATATTTATATATATATATATATATTTGTGTGATTTTCTAATTATTTGTGCTTTCAACAATTTATAAAATTGCATACATATTAAAATTACAACTTACAATTTTTATGTGTACATGTAGATGATTTATTCAATTTTAATATTGTTTACCGTCTTTTCGATTTTAAAAGTAGATAGTTTATCTTTTTAAAATTGAAAATTAACATTTTGTAAGTGATCAATTTACTAAGATGATAATTATTTATTCTCAAATAATTTAAGTGAAAAAATAGCAAATATGACAACAAAATTGTTCTTCTCATAGCTAGTTAGAAGGCCATAAAAAAATAATATTGTCCGACAATTATTTACCTTGACTCAATTACATAATAATTCAAGGGTATAATTGAAAAGAAGCTTTTTATAAAGTTTTAATCCAAACACAAGATGAGGTGGGAAACAATGAACCAAACACTTGATAAAAATAAATCCTGCATTACTAATCCCTACACTACTAATCCCTGCATTACTAATCCATGCATTACTAATCCCTGCATTATTAATTTTTGTACCAAACGACCCCTTAGTGGTTAGCAATATCTAAATATTATTTTGTTTTCTTGATTTAAATACTCTTCTTGTCCTCTTTGCAATTTTCTTCTGAAGTTCCCATCTGGTTGTCTTCTGTGGGGAATCAGATAAATGCTGGGGAACACTGATATAGAGTTCGACAGTCTGGCTGATGGATGACAACACTGATCCTTAGCCAGCAAACTTTCTTAGACTAAGTTAGAAATTCATGTGGTCCACTTTTCTTTTTATTGCACTGCATATGGAGTACTTCCAAGTCATAGTTTCATTTTCTTTTCGTTTTGAGATGTGTGGTTAGACAAGCTGACAATTTTCATTCATCATCATTGTTTCCATTCATTTTGATGAACTTGCAATGCCTATGTTTTGTTTGGAACAAATTTTTTGTTTTGCAAGACACTAGTACTACTCTTATTATTGGGACCTTATCGACATTCTACATATTCTTATTGCAGCGTCGAAAGTGGACCCATTGCACCTTGAGTATTTTAACTTCTCTGGCAGGGTAATTGCTTTGGCCTTAATGCATAAAATACAAGTTGGCATTGTCTTTGACCGCGTGTTCTTCTTACAATTGTCGGGCAAGAGTATTTCATTAGATGACATAAGGGATGCAGATCAATTCTTGTACAGCAGCTGCAGGAAGATATTGGAGATGGATCCGGAGATGGTAGATCAAGATACTCTTGGTTTGACATTTGTTCGTGAAGTTGAAGAGTTAGGATCTATGAAGGTTGTCGAGCTTTGCCCTAATGGGAAAAGTACCATGGTGAATAGTAAAAATAGGGAGCAGTATGTTGAGCTTCTTATTCAGCACCGCTTTGTCACATCCATTGCTGAGCAGGTAGCTCATTTTGCTCAAGGTTTTGCTGACATTATAACTACCGTAAGGCTGCAGAAATCCTTTTTCCAGAGCTTAGATCTTGAAGACCTAGACTGGATGCTCCACGGGAGTGAAACTGCTGTTTCTGTGGAAGACTGGAAAGCACATACTGATTATAATGGCTATAAAGAAAGTGATCCTCAAATATCTTGGTTTTGGAAGGTATGTTCTGTTTCTAGTCTTTTGCAGTCTGTACACTTCCTTTATTTGAAGACTTCATTTCTTTTATTTCATGTTGGTCTTTCCTCTGTTAACATTCGGTATAGAAGGTTTGATTCTTTTCAAAGGTATTACACCAGGCAAAACCTATATTTTCTTCTTTCTTTTCTCTTTTTGTGTTTACTACCTTTTTGGGGAGGGAGAATCCTTTTTCCCCTGGTGGGGGGGTGGGGTGGGGGTGAGGGACTGTACCTTCCTAATTTTTTTTTTTTTTGTTTTCCAGAGAGATTCTGAATCAAATGTACACTGTTGAAGGAGAAACATTAAGGAAGAGCCTGTTTCACTTCTATGACTATTTATATCACTGGATAATTCGCTTGAAACTACACTGTTCATTTTTACTTTTGTAGTTTCTTAGCAAATTCTCTTTGACATATAATACACTTAATTAATATTAGGGTAAGTTACAGGGACACCCTAGCTAGACCACTCAAGTGACAGATACCTAACTGCTTTGTGAAACTAAGTGACACCTTTGTTAGACCCTTTTGCTAAAAAGAGTGCAAGTGAGTATGCTATGACCAATATGCCCTTTGTGCTTAATAATTGAAGACTATGCGAAAGAGAGAGAGATCCAAAATTAGTCCATCTTACAACTTATACATGCAAAAAATGATAATTACCTACGTATGCCAATAAACGTAATTTTCAATGTGCAAATCTTTGAGTTTATATTTATAGAGAGAATACAAGCTTATACATATATTTAATAACCGTGTCCAGGCCAATTTGTGCGCATCTCGACTAATTCCAAGGGGTACCTACCACCTCCTGCCAACAACATGTAACTGTGTCCACAAAGGCTAGGACACCAAGGAAGAAATCACCTACTATTTTTGTCTCTGCTAGGATTTAAACCTGAGACTTTAACCACTTCATTGACCCCTAGGCCACACCTTTTAGGTGCACTTAAATATGACATGTTAGATTAGGGCATTAGGCATTTCCACTTATCTAGAAAAAAGGTACTTCCATTAATTTCTTTTTCCTATTACCTTTTAATTTTAGGTCTGGATTTGTTGAAGTTAATATATAATTAAGCATTAACCAAAGATGCTTGAAAAGGAACAAGAATTTTAGCTTCTAAAGTTAAACAATGTGTGTGAGAAAAAGACATGCATAAATAGTGAATAGTGGCTTACTTTAGAAGGGTATTTTGGTTGTAAATTTCTCATTTTGTGTAACATCAACATCTTTCAGATACTGTTGGACTAGATAGGGTCATACATAGGTGTGTGAATTAGCTCTAAAAAGCTTCATGGGTTCCCGTTATTTTAAAAATAATGGTGAGGGATATCCAATATAGGCAATCTAGAGGGGTTGTCGTCCTTTTTACACTATAAAATATGATTTTAAGCACTGCGATATTCTCTATCTTGTCTATACTTGGATGGTAAAAATGATACCCTTTGATTTGTCCTTGATGCTTGAGTATGAGAAGTTAATGGAAAACGAACAAAAAGTTCCATAAACAATTGTTCATTGATCCTAAGTATCAACTGGCAGTCTTCTTTGATTGCTCAATGCTTGGATAGAGAGAAGCAATTACTTTTTAGAATTGGTTTATCTTTTTTTTCTCCATAGGTTCCAGCATGGACCAAATTTAGAGGCTAATATTAGGATGTGGGCCTGTTGCCGCCCTTAGCTCACACCTTTATCATATTTGTAGGTGGAATAAGAATTAACAATGAAGAACTGTTGGTTTCTGTGAAGAGCATTTTGCAGGCTAAAAACAAAATGCTTTGATTCCGAGTGTAGGAACTTATCCATGAAAGCAACTATAAAAAGCTTTGTCCCCATTGTGCTGTTTGGAGAAGGTTGCGATTTTGGTTTTGATCATCTATAGTCATCATGGAGATATTATGTCACCTCTTCTGTCATTCTACAAAACTTAAGAAAGGATTTTTGTGTTGAGAGCTGCAAAGTTTTGTTTAAGTTGATAACCAAACAAGTTGAACACTGCCAGAAGATGAGTCTTCTTTATTCTGCTCTGACAAATCTAAAGTTTGAGCATACATGCACATCTAGAGCCAACTTTCCTTTGCATTTAGTACTCTCGTGTCTTTGCATTTTGCTTTGTGTGAATATGAATTGGGCAATAAGCTACGCAAGGATCCATTTGGACATGCTCTTGGGGCTCGGATTAATGCAATTTTCTGTAAAAGACACAGGTGGAGAAAGCACGCAAACAAAGTATCTGGTGGTCATTGGATATAAGACCTGGATTACCGAATTGTTCCTAAAGTGGACTTGGGGACTTGGTTGTTGCTACTACGAATATTATGAGGATGAACCTCGGTATACGAGATTTGCTTCATACCAATTTAAACTTTGTTTTCTTTCATTCCTGCAGATTGTTGGGTGCATGTCAGCTGAGCAGAGAAAGGTTCTCCTCTTCTTTTGGACTTCAATAAAGTATCTTCCCGTCGAGGGCTTTGGAGGTTTGGCCTCTAGGCTTTACATCTACAAAACTAGAGAGTCAAATGATCGTTTGCCTTCTTCTCACACATGCTTCTTCCGCCTATGCTTTCCTCCTTATCCATCCATGGATGTCATGCAAGATCGGCTTCACATTATCACCCAAGAACATGTCGGTTGCAGCTTTGGTACGTGGTGACATCATCGATCTTTTTGGACCTGAATCAGACTGCACATAAGTTATGTAATCAACTTGTACATATGTATAGTGTATGGTCCTATTTGGAACTTGACTTTGGTAAGGTTTTCCTAGTTGGTTTAAATGGTGGAAGGTTGTAGTTTATTCTCACCTTAATTTAACTCTTATACAGGTATAACATCTGTTAATAAAAAAAAGTAAGAAGGGTCAAGTTTTATCTTTTAACTTCTAATTATATTTCTTCATGCGAGTGTTGTTTATATTTGTAAAGCTTAGAGTTTATTTTCACTCTTTATCATGCTAAAATGAGCATGCCTTGGGAAGTGATTGTAGTATTGCCCTCTCCTTTGAGTTAGATTAGCAAATGTATTATATTTGTATTTGTTTGGTATTTCACTTCTGTTATGGTTGAAATCATCAACTTTTCTTTTTGTGCCAGACACCATCTTGACTCGATGTCACTAATCTGTGAATGGTACTACTACAACATACCTAGGGTAATCCCACCGAGTAGGGTCCGGGAAGGTGAATTGCACGAAGATCTTACCTATACCTGGGAGGTAGAGAGACTATTTTCGGTAGATTCTTGGCAAAGGAAATAAGTGGGACAATGTTAAACTATCTACTTAACCTTCTACCCTAATGCATGTGTGTTCTTCATAACTTTCTTCTAAGGTCATGCCTCAGTAAGCTGAAGCTGCGTCGTGTCTGGTCTAATCACCTCTTCTCAATACTTCTTTGGTCTACCTCTCCTTAAATCATCCAGAGCCAACTTTTGAAGATTGGTATTGCTTTTTTGCCTTGAAAATGAGCAATAGCATTGGTTTTGTAAGAATGGAAAAGCACGAAGTTGTTGGGTTTTTCTCTTCTTCTTTCTTTATCAAAAGAAATGGTTCGAGCCTCTTATTTTGATTTCTTGAATCTAGAGATCCATGAATCGAAATCCTAATGCATATAGATACAAATGATCGAACGAGGGCGGGGAGAAAGAGAGATGAGGCATTCGCTTATTTTCAAATACCCAGGCTTCATGTTTCAGGAGAGTGGTATGATAAGTGGAGATATTACCCAAAATCAAAATATGATAAGTTGAAATGCATAAGTGCTATGAGAAAGTTATATCATATCATATATGATAGAGATATGCATACAATGAGGCTCTTGGGTTGCTATAGTCTTCAATATATTCACGAATGTTGTATAGATGTGAATGCTACAAAGAATATACGATCATACAAAGATTAAAAATGACCCACGACAAAAAGTGTTATCTTGTAAGTAGCACATGAAAGATAAAATAAGAGGTCGTTTAAGATGATTTAGTCATGTTTTGGTCGACTTTCAGATGAACACAACACTTTGTAGTTTTTATTTGTATGTACCATAGTGAGTTGAGCTAACTAAAGCGACTTGATAAATAAGGATTCGTATTATCAATTTTGACTTTCTTGTGATTGAAGAGTAGTTATTGGTACTATAATTTTATTTTATTCTTAGATTAGGAGGGGAGTGTTTAATCATTAGTTTTTTAAAATTTATTGAACCTGATTAATTCGAATTTGCCTTAGGTAAATCAGCTAGGGAGAGTACGACTCTCTTTGCCAAAGGTTTTCTATTGATTAACACCAAAACATAAGTCCTTTGTTTAAGAATCGAGAAATCTTAACTATTTTATCGCACCCTCAATGTTGTATAGAGGAAGGTCACAATTTAGCATCTAAGATAGTTTAATTATAACGACAAAGCTACAAGTTAAAGAGTTATTTGAGGTGAACCTTAATGTATGAAAATATTCTTCAAACTTCGTTATACATCTTGAATCCAGTTATTATTTTCTTGAGGAGTGAGAAATCTATTTTTCTTTTTTAAAAAAAAACATAAGCTAGCATCTAATGATGTGACTTAATAGCGAATAATCGTAAAATTTTTAGAGATGGTAGATAATCTTTTCTCATTTGTTAAATCCTTGGTAAGAAGAATTATCCGAAACATATACTAATAAAAGCTCGTAAATATTCATTAGAATAACTGAAATGCAACAAGTTGATCTAGATATCACCGTTGTCTGAAAGAAGAAAGAAGAAAAAAACACAATAGGCAAAAAGATATACTAATCCTTTTATTATTCAAAGACAGACTAAACACCCCCCTCCCCCAAACCACAAACCAAAGACACAAGGATATATGCATTAGAACAAACATATTCCTTCATTCTACTTAATCATACTAAATATTACTAGTAGATAATAAATATATAAACCTTAACTTAAAATATAAAAACATCACCCCCCCCCACCTCCACCCCCCCAACCCCACACATTATTCACCAACCATTACATCATCCTTTTTCATCATAAAAAGAGTCAAAATCAGTTTTACTCTTCAGTCTTCTCAACTTGTTCAGCAGCTGGTGCTTCAACAACTTTTTCTTCTTCTTCTTCTTCTTCTTTTGCCTCAGTCTTCACTTCAACTTTTTCATCTTCTGCTACTACTGGTGCATCTGTTGCTAAAACAAGAAGAATATACAACAATGTATTAATTTAAGATTATTAATAAATATAAATATGACTTGAATCGAGCGTAAAACATTGTCCTATTTACTAATATGAAAGTTTCAACTGGATTAAACAAGTCTTTCTCTATTATACGAACCCAAAAGTTCTTTTATTGACCTACCACCTGTAGGCTCGAGTGTGAGAACAGTATCCATTGTCTGGTGCCACCAGATCAAATCTACTTAAACAACTTAAAGGCTCGACCCCGAACAAAAACAAATATATAATAAATAATCCTAAAGCTAATTTTTTTTTATATATATAATAATAATAAAAAATCTTTGATTACTAATTTTATTGAAATATCTTTTATCTTACCAACAACTTCTGGTTCTGCAGCCACTACTTCCTCTGTTAAAGCAGAGTCCTCTGTTTTTTCTTCAGCCACTGTTTCCTCAACAGCAGGGGCTGATTTCTCTTCTGCGGGTGCTGGTGCTGGTGTTGGTGTTGGTTCGATCACGGTATCTTCCACAGTAGGGACCGCTTTCTCTTCAACTAGAGCGGTTTCTTCTGCTGGTGTTGGTGTTGGTGCTGGTGCTGGTGCTGGTGTTGTTTCTTCCGTAACTGGGGCTACTTCCTCAATTTTGGATGCATCTGGTGTGATTTTCGCCTCTATTTCAGTTGGAACAATTCCTACTTCTGTTGCTGGTGTGGATTGAACCTTCATAACCAAAAAAGAAATGCGGTGAAAAATAGAAGCAGGATGACTAGCATTGACATGAAATGCAAGTCATGGTGAAAAAATATGAGTACATATTAAGATCAAGTATTAAATACGAGTTCTGACGAACTCAGTAGCTTTAGACTTTGTATCTGTATAAGGAAATTCATTGAATATGTGTTATTATTTAATTTGTGAACACAAGCAAACTTATATGAGTTCGTCTGCAAGTTCAGAACTCGTAAACTTTAAATCATGATTCAGCTACTGACTAGAACACAGACCGGAGATCCAATGCTCGAATGAAATCAAAATCAAATCAATTTAATCATACGAATGGATCATCAAGATAAAAGATCATATAAATTGTCAACAATAATAATTAAAAAAAAAACTAGAGAAAAATGTACCTCAACAGTGGCCATTTTTTGAAATAAAATTGAAACTAATAAGATGTGAAGAAAATGTAAAAGATGAAAAAAGGGAGCAAAAGTGTTTTTGATTGTAAGAATGGTGATGAGAAATGGTCAATTGAGAGAGCTATTTATAGAGAAATAAAATGTAATATTTATTATTGAAATTAATATAAAAATAAAAAAGAGAATTAAAAAAAAGTGAAAAGTATATTACTTCCTTCCGTTTTAATTTATTTATCTGATTTTGATTTAACACGAAATTTAAGATATTAAAGAAGACGTTTGAATCTTGTGATTTTAAGTTAAAATATGTAGAACATATGAAAATGTCTTTCAATCTTATAATCTTAAACATGTCATATGAAAAATTAAAATTAAACTATTGTAAAAAAAAGATAGAAAAAGTAAGATAATTAAATTGAAAAGGAAAGATTATTTATTATCAAACAACTCATTAAAACTTGGTTTTTTTCCTTTTAAAAAAATAAAATTAAGATGAGAGCCTTCCTTTTTGCAGATATTATTGAATAATTGATCCATTTATCTCAAAATTATTTTATTGATCAAGAATTTAAACGTTATGAATTTTGAAATGTATATCTAACTTGATTTGCCCTTAATTTTTTGCGCGCAGGCATACATGCGTATATATGTTTTAACCCCGAAGCAGTTTTACGACATTCATGTTGAATTTACCATCAAGTTAGCTACGAATTTATCGATAATTTGTCTGTAAATATAACTTATAATTAAATAAGATTTTTTTATAATTCATGGCTAATTTTTTTTTCCTCCTTTTTTTATAGAGATGTGTAAACCCATGTTGTATGATTTATTGGAAATGACAAATCCACATGGTGTTGGAGGGCATTTGTTATAACAATTATCATATCTTTTTCTTGAATTAAATTATTTTGTGTTTTGAGTAGAGTCTAGTATGTAGGTGAATGTAGGACTATCATGCTTTCATCTTCTTCTAACTAATTATAATTACACTAGTTATGTAGTACTATTTTTTTGTTTCTTTGGTTTTGCTGCAATTTGGTCCCTGGGTGGATCTACTGTTAAAGTTACAGATTCGATAGAATTTAATAATTTCAATCAAATTTTATATTTGTGTTAAATTGTTTTACTTAATATGTAGAAATTTTTTTATTTAAGATAGTTCATATATGTGATGAGGAGATGTCTGGATATCCCAATACAAAGGTGTGAGAGGTTAATTATGGATGGATTCAGAAGAGGTAGAGGTAGATCTAAGAAGTACTGGAGAGAGATGATTAGACAGGATATAATGCAGTTGCAGCTTATCGATGAATGACCTTAAATAGGAAGGTGTGGAGGACACGAATTAGGATAGAAGGTTAGTAGGTAGAAGTGTGTTCATGCTATTAGTAAAGTGCTTTGTCTTGTTACACTTATTAGTAGTCGTAGGATGACTCTTGTAATATGTTGTCCGCCGTTTTTTGTGACTATCTGTTATTTCGTGTATTTTATTTGTAGTATTATTATGCTCCTAATTGTTGTTTTTGTTACTATCTATTGTATATTATTGTATTTTAATTATATTTTTTTCTAGACTGTTTTATCCTTGAACCAAGGCTCTATCGAAAACATGCATACACTTTACTCTCCTTAAATCTCATTATGTGGGACTATATTGATATGTTATTGTTATTGTATAAAATAGTTTATCTCAAAACTAATTGCTTTGTATATACTAAAATTTAGAACCTATAAACTTATAATTATGAGTCTCTCTCTCTATATATATAAATGTTATCTTGATACAATTTTCTATGAGTATTATTGGATCATGGAAAGTGTTGGTCATCATGAAAAGCCATGCAAATTACTACCAACCCTTCGTCTACGGCATGCAACAATCATTCACCCCCTTACCACCTAATTAACAATAAATAAATAAAAGCTTAATACATCGCTAACCTATTAAATTTGTCAGTATATCTCATTTAAACATTTAAATTAAGTCATGTTCCATTTGAACATTTCAAATACTCTTAATAAATTGTTTCAATTAAACAATTTTTCGATTCAAATTTCAGAAGAAAAAATTACAAATGTTTTCATTTGTCTATTAACTAGATAGTCAAGCTAACCACAAAACTATAGATGTCATATGTCTTTAATTTTACGCATTAGTCTCAAGTAGAAAACGTCTGGTGTTTTATGGATTATTGAGACAAAAATATGTATAACTAAAAAAAATTATGTGATTAACTTAACAACCTAACTAACGGACGAATGAAAATAGACACAAAAATTTAAACTTTAAATTAGAAAAAAATTATTAGAAGTTGGAACGTTCATGTCATTATCATATTGTATACAGGGGCGGACCTAAAGGCCCCCTCGGTAAAAAATTACGTTGTATATTTAAGGTATTTTAAAGAATTTTTATGTCTATATATTGATTTTGAACCTCCTAACTGTAAGATTTAGGCACTACTCTTTGTTTTCGAACCCTTTTAATGAAAATCCTGAATCCACCACTGATTGTATACGTCCATTTTAAAGATTCATATCGGGGGAAATGGACATTAACGTTAAGAGGGGGCACTAGGCCGGTGCTTATTCAACCCCCACTCACAAATTAACATCCCCACACTTCTTAACTCGTCGGGATCTGAATTAATTTACGTGCATCTCAATTAATTATACGTATTCATATCGAGGATATTGAGTTACATTGTGTATCGTAGTTTGAATAGATAAAAAAATCACTTAATATTTTCCATTTGTTGATTTTTAATTATTTTTTTTTTACTTAAACTAAAAAATACAGAAATTGAAGAAGAGTTTTGACGTAACTGATAAAATTATTGACCTATAACAAGAAGTAACGTAACGACTTCACATTTTCAAACTGTGAAAACAACCTAAAATTCTCGTGTTTTGATTCTTTCCTGAATCTCGCACATCACTACAATTTCCCAAGTTTAAACAATGAAAACAACGTAAAATTCTCGTGATTCGATCCTTTCTTAAATTCCGCGCATAACATTGTCCTATATGGACTATGCAAAAACAACATGAACAATCTGACGTGGCAACTTTTATTTTTATTAAATTTTATAATAAAGTCCATATAACTATGTGGGACCCATACAAACCGCCCATTCTAAAGATGCTTAGATCAGGTGGGTCCCTTAAATGCTTTTTAGGTATAAATCTAGTGGGCTTTGGGCCCCACTTGCTTTTTTTTGCCACGCTGGAATTATGTCATTGCCACCTAGATCTATTTTCCATAAAAGTCTAAATTCAATATTACTACTTTTTTTAGAAATTTATCTAAATAGATTAAAATTAAAATACTTTTATCTTTTAAAATAAAATAATTCTTTTTTCTATTATGTAAAGATTGATGATATAGTTGCTAAAGTCCTATTTGAATCGATAACTTACGCTTTATCATGACATTATTAGGGGTGCAAAATTGTATAGTACTCCTAATGGAAAGTAGCAAGTATTCGATGATAATGTGTACGTAAGTTTTACGAACGTTACAAGAGTAGTAACTAGTATGCATCCGACAACATACTCAAGGTGCATGTAAATAGCTAGTCTGAATAATATCGTCACGAGAAATATATTTTACGTTAATTCCGACAATAAATCATTATCCTATTCTGTCATACATGAGTTTTTTGTAGTCACGAGATCTTTCAACCTGCTTATGATTAAATCAAAATCAATGAGCCTGTAATAAAACTTTGAAATTATAATTCCAATGAGATTGTAATAAAACTTTGAAATTATAATTCCAATGTCTTAAATAGGACTCTAAAGATTTTTATAATTTTAAAAACATTTACCAAGTATCATAACAGAAAAGAATATGCTCCTTGAACAATTATAATTTCAAAAATAGAACTTTTAAATGTCTGTAGTATTTAATGATTTTAGATTTCTTAAAATATTTTAGAATGTATCTTTTACAAAAAAACTTTCTAAAAAGTTTGTGTATACTTATTAGATACATAAGTTAATAACTACGTCACGATCTCAATCAAATAAGAGTATATATAAATAAATACGCCTGAATTCCAATTAAACTTTGGTTGATTTGATTATATATAACTATGTCTTAGTCCAAATATAATAATAATTACGTCTCAATCCTAATAAAAATTTTGATCGGTGAATAGTGAATATACAATTCCAATTAAATTTTGTCGGCTAAACAACTACGGTATTTAGCAATTGCATGAAAGTTGATGCTTCTTTTTCATTTGTTTTGTTGCTTAAAACTGATATGATAGAAAGAGACTTGTTTTTTAATAGGCTCAAAGAAGGCACATTTCATTTTCATTCGAAATTAAAGTGTAGGGTGGAGGATGTCTGCCTTCTTATTATAAAAAGAGGAGAAAATGGTCTAAAACCCCCCCAATCTATACCCAAAATTTCAACTACACACTTCAACTTCACGGGTGTTCTATCACCCCCTGAACATTTTAAAAGTGAAATATATATCCCCTTAAAAAGTCATATCCAGATTTAAGTTAAGCAGTGATATACACTCGCCTGCCACATTATATTATATTATTTTTTTAATTAAAAAGTTATTATTCTTTATCTTTATTTTATATTTTCCTTTCTCTTTTTCTCTTTTGTTTTTAATCCTCTTTTGACTTTTATTTTCCTTTTCTTTAACAATAACGTTTTCTCCATTGATATGAAACCCAGAAGCACATTAACTTTCTTCTTCTTTCTATTCTTTTTATATTTTTTATTTTATTTTATTTTTCATAATTTTAGTGAAGTTTCATTCAACTTGATAATATTGTTGAATCGAATTTGAGGCTGCCAACCGGAGAATTAGAAGACGGCATATTTGATAAGTTCATATGGTCAACTATTTTCGGAAAGTGGGTGGCATATTGGAGTTGGAGATGATAGCAAAATCCAAAGTGAATTTGTGATTTGAAGTATTGAAAATTGTTTTTGCTATTTTTATCTAGTTGCCATGGTCACTGTCTACGAAAAGTGTTTTTTAGTGTTTTAGAACGAAACCAATCTATCTGTTTCACTTTTAAATATTTCTTGCTCAGATCTGGAAAAAGTAGTTGAAAATGGCGACATGGTAGTGGCAAAATTGGTGGTGTGAGAATGAAAAAATGAAGTTTATGATTAAAAGAAGGGGAGTCGATTTCTTCTGGAAAAAAAGAGAGGAAAGAGATAGGATTAGTGATAGCTAAATAGTGAAATAAGTTCATGGCATTTTCCGGTGACTTAAATTCGGCAAAGTGTTGAAGAGAAAAAGAAAGAAGACAAAGAAAATAAAAAAGAAAAGATAAATAGAAGTAAAAGATAACATAATTTTAAAAAAATAAATCAAAAACTTAATATAAAAAGGAGAAATTACTTGCAAAGTTAAAGTTTTATTAAAAAAAAAATCGTTTCTCACTCTCTTTGAGAAAGTGAATACACTTTCTTTGCCAACTCAGCATATAGGGTGAGATTAATTCCATTTTAAAAAAGTTCAAGGGGGTAATAGAATCCCCGTAAAGTATAAGTGTGTAGTTGGAAATTTGGCTATAGGTTAGGGGGGGATTTTGGCCATTTTCTCTAAAAAGAGAGATGGGTAAAATAAATTCTCTTGGAGAGCATTTGAAAGTTTCTACCATAGTATGTCAATGAAGTAGGAGGAAAATTATGAGTATTGAATAATTTCTTCCTATCTATCTAGGTCTTGATACGCAAAGTTATCTAATAGCTGCGATGAAGTAGGCACGGGTATCAACGTCTAAACAACTATGCAACAAAATTGTAGGAGTCTCATAGCAAAAACATCAAAACTAGTTCTAGTATTGTTTTCCTTCCAAAGTCAGTTTTAAGTTCAAAATTTTAACATATGTGGTCTCTAGTAGGAAAATCACAACCAAAATGGTTAATTCATCAAAGCTTGCATCCAAAATTATATAGAGGGAGAGAAATTTCAAAACTATTACTACATGAAAAGTGGCAGCAAATTCACCAACTTTGGTAAGGAGAAAACAAAAGTTACTATGACAAGTATCTTGCCTTTTGAACAGCAAAGAAACTCAATCACCAAGCAAAATGCTGCATATCCAAATACGAAATAGTGCCCTCATTTCACAAGTTTCCGCAAAACTGATTCAGCTCGCTGCTCGAATTTAGGTAGCACCCAATCATGCTGAACGATATCTAATCCATCCTTTTCTGCTCCCAAAGTCTGTAGAAGAAAATTAACATCTATAAACGCAGAGCAAAATAGAACACGACAAGTGCAATTTGTTCACAAAACAGGCATCGAATAATTAATTTTTCTTCGTCCTGCCTACCCATCGTTAATTTCAAATAGCTATCACCCTAATATCCATTAGCCAAGGTGCTACTCCGTGAAATTAGAAATATAAGGTAGCTTCAAGACTTTGTCTGGTCCAATGTCTCCATAATAATGAGTTCAAGCCAAAAAGGCACCCCCTCTTTCCTTCTATGCCGACCAACTATTACCTTTACTACTTGATCAAAAGGAAACTAGTTTCAGGGTGGCAGAGAAAATGCAATGGGGAAAAACTAAGGACGAAGAAGGGCTGATACAAACTAAATATTTCTTGGTCCCAAACGGAACTCTTTAAGAACGAAGCACAAAATGCTAACATTTTAAGGTGAGAATACTAATGTTAGTTTGGTCTTGATTTAACATAATGTGTGCAGAATATCAATGGAGAAATTTGATTATAAGCATGTAGCCTAAGAGAATTTTACCTTGCTGGGGTCCATACCAAATCCGCTCATTTGCATCATGCGTTGAGTATCATCAGTTGCTGCATCAAATATTGATATAAGTAACTTAATTGGGAAAAATAAAACCAAGTGAATGGTTCTCTGGAATTAAAACATCTCAATATACATTAAAAAAAGAAATTATTGGCCACTTCTTGACATCTACTTGCAAAAAAAGAAATTACACAAACTTCTACAAAAAACTACCAACCATTTTCTTCTCCGAGAATGAGGCTGAACAAACCCCTTAATCCGAACAGATTGAGAAAATACCTGAGCAGTTTCGTAGAAAGTATAAGATACAGGACGTTGCCTATTACAGAATGTAGCTTTAAAAGCACTAGTACTTTAGAAGATTAAAATTAAGTCATGAATGCTAATGTTTACCATGAACGACTGCTGACGTAACTGACATCAACTGTGCTTAGATCAATGCCATTTTGCAACATGGCCCTGAACCTTTGAGTTAATGGAAAAGGTATCTTTGCTGATAAATGCAACACCCAAATTTACGTGAGTTATTATAAGAAGGAAAACATAATATAAAGTTTCACGTTCAAGATAAGAATGCACTATGCAACTGAGATTTTAATATTGACAAAGAAAAAAAGGAATTCAAATCTTGGGAAAAGGAATACCAGCTACAAACCCAGAGAAGAAGAAGTTGACCCATGCAAATGTAAGAGTCTGGCAAGATGGAGAATACGCAAGAAAGTAGTTAGATTCACAAATTATTATATATCATCAACAATCAATCGATTATTGTGAAATAAAATACCTGCGGTATTATCATTGACAAATTCTTCTTCATCATATCCATAGCCATGTTAGGGTCAGAAAACATTTGCGCCTGTGGATTCTGAGCTTGGCCCTTGGGAACATGGAGTAATCCATTTTCCTGCATTGTCATGTGTAATATTTGTAAACTATTTGTTCCTAAGAAACCTAAGGCCTTCCATCAATGGATTCAAACTAAACAACATGTTCTTACTGCTTATTTTCTTAAATAAAAAATCTCATATACCAACCCATTTAGTTATTCAAGTTGAACACAAATGGCAAACAACACTCAGACACTTCGGGGCCAGTTCCTAATTATTCATTTACTTCTTCAAGCACAATTGCTCATGTCATCCAATGGGGCACCAACAAAATTATTTTAAAGTATAGTCAGCTTACGACAAAGTTGAATCTCCAGTTCCCTTATTTGACCAACCCCTTCGATTCCCTTGAAATGAGAAGTATGAGAAGCATCTGTCAATATGTTTATGTATTGCATAGATGTTGATGTCCTTTTGTGATATGTGATGCTGAATGATTTTCTTGTAGTAGCTTACAACAATTTAAATTGATGGAGTAAATACCTATATGTATTTTAGTAACTACTTTGAATAGATTATAGTAAGAAGTCCACATAAATAAATAAAAAATTCTAGTCATACACAAATAATGTCCCCCTATTTTTTCAAAATTTGTGTATGCAACAATTTTTCTACCAGTCTCTTTCATCAGTTACAAAAGACACTCAAATTCAACCAAATAAACTTCAGTGTTGTACATAGACATGCTTGCGGTCACTTTAATTGAACTTTTCTGTATCATGTTCACCTTCACTCCACCAATCAACTATTACTAGCTTCCTCTCTCTTCACTTAAAGTACCTTATCATCATTCTTAGTGGTAATTAGCTAGTGTTCATTAATAATCCAACTATTTAACCTCCTTGTTGTACAGCATATTAACTACTAGGCCACCAAGAGGTAAGTGTAGTAAAGGAGGCCTGAAACACTCTATCAAACAACAAAAGGCCGAATCATGTCCAAACTGGCAGACTCAACCTTTTCTTATGGTCCCCCTGTCCCGAAGAAGATAATTGTACTTACGTCTATAGTCTAATGTGGTCTTCCCAAAATGGTGTTCATTCTCCACACTACGAATCTTTGTCATCAACTAATCATCAGTTGTTAAACATCATACTACCTCAAAAATCAAGCAGAACCAACTTTTATCCTGATAACACCTCAAACTTATAAAAAAGGTGGCCTTTATAACAGGTTTTCAATTCGTTTTCCTCCAAAAACACTATAATCCAAGCTTTGGTCTTAGGTACAAGTCAAACTAAAACAATCAGATCACGATAGGAGCACTTAGTATTACATCTATGCATTTATACGAGGCTGCTATAACACATGTAATAGCAAAAAGACCTTGAGAACTTCTCATGATCGATTCCGTAGCCCAGAAACCAAAAGGGCAACGGATTACTTGCACCAACCATCTTGGTCCAGTTTTAACCAGCACCCTCCTTTACCACTCTTTTCAGATTTCTGTATCTCTCTCCTACTACCCCTCATCTTCCCTAAGTCATCAACGTTCCAATCCATCTTACTTATCTCGACTTTAAAACTTTTCACCCATCAATTATATTCTCTGATAGTGATCGATCATGCTTTATTCATTTTAAGAAAAATAAACATGTCAACTTGTGAGATGAATTCTTAATTTCTACAATCAAGCTTATAGAAATATCAATATCAAACAATCTTCTTTACAAGATCACAAGCAAGCAAATAAACTAGAAATATTTCATTAAATACAAAGTTGTATAACATGAAACCTCGTTACTGTAATAAGCTTTCCTTGCACGAAACGATTTAGCTGGAATATAATTAGCTCCAGCTCTCAAACTCCTTGCCCTAATTATCACTTGCCTGAAATCAAAAAACTCAAATTCAGCAGAGAAGAAAAAAAAACTAAAATTCGTTAAAACCCAATAGAAAGAGCTTAGAAAAGAACCCTTCTTTGACGATTTTAGGATCAGGTATTTGCGAAGAACCCTTCATAAGCTTTGATACAAAGTAACGAAGTACTCCAATTAGAACCATAACCACTGATAATGGAATCAATACCCAGTCTCTAATGGCTGTATCCAATACCAAATCTTCCGCCATTTTCACCTTCGATAGATCTCTCTCTCTTCTCTTTCGATCGAATTTGGGAATTTGGGATTTTGGAATTTCTCTCTTCGGATCTTTGTTCAGCTAGTTTTCTTCTTCTTATTGGGCTGATAATGGGCCATAGACAAATATATGGGCTGATTTATGCAAATATCCGATACTCGCCGTCTGAATACAATTGATACTTGCATCTTGAATAGGAAAAATTACATGAATGGATACCTTTTAATAAATAATTACTGATTTTAGCGATATTTTTTATTTATTACTATTTATAGCAATGCTATGATAAATCTGCAATATGTATTAAAAGTGAATTATGTATGCAATATATATGTATTATAGTTGTTTTGAAATATATTATGCAGAAATTGACACATTGTATTATAAGTGTATTAAAATGTGTGATAAATGTATTATCCATCAATAAAATTCGTATTATATATGTTTTATAAATTGTTCTCTGTAATATGTATTAAAATTGTATTATAAATATATTAAAAGTGATCAAGTGAAAAAAATGTTATTGTTATAAATGGTAAATATTTTCTTAATATAGTATATTTATGTAAGTTTCCCTCTTGAATACGTCTCTTTTATTTATACAACTAATTATACTCGTTGATACAATAACTATAGCTATGTTTCATAAATACACAAATTATAGTCATGTTTCGTAATTACGGTCTAAACTATAGTTATTTATGGAATTTTCTCTTTTTGAAAATGGTGTAAATACAGTTCTTGAGAAATCACCTTTTTGATAATGTTAGATTTGGATTTAATGTTTGTTTATATATTGTTCATTCTTACAGATAAAATATTAAAATGTAATTGGACGTTTGCTATGTTTACAACATTTTATACCATCGCTAACATTTTCTCATGAAATCTTTAGTTTATTCAAAAGAAATTTGTAGATTATAGTCTAAAAGGTCCATCTATTACAAGAAAGATAAGGAGAGTTATTTACTAAACAACTCGTATCTCTTTAGGATAACTGGTGAAAGATACATGATATATAGTGTTCAAACTCATTAAACACACATAGGCAGATAGCACAAAATAGTTATTTTTAGACACACTATTTAAAGTGCGGCAAACTTTAGACCCTTCTTATTGGCATTGATCCTTCTTCTTTAGATTTGAGGTTTTAAACTTCTAGAACTTAACTCTCTTAATTAGATGTCTCGATCCAAATTGCGGATATCGATCATCAGCTGAGAAAAAAAAAAGTTGGCCCAAAATAACAAATTACCTCGTAACTAATTAGATCAACTCTCAATCAATAGATATAATCTAAGGGATAAATGAAATTGCACTCATACAAAAATTATCTAACTAGAAGTAATCCAAGAAAGGTTCATTTGGGAGGTTCTCTAACTTACAAAGAGTACTTTTCATAATAATAATAATAATAATAAAAACTAACTGATTTAAATCCTTGAAATGACTATTTAATTTATACTTGGACTTAATGATAACAATTTCCTAAATGCCTTAAACTTGCTTAAAATCGACCTTCACATATTATTGATAGATAAATAAGTTTTTTCGCGATTATAAATATAGTCTCATGATCGCCTTTGCAATTTCTACTACCTTAAAAATTAATCAAGTAGGCATTTGGATAATATATTATTATAAGATGGAGAAAATGATTTCTTTGGGGAAATGTTTGTTGAAATTATGTTTGAATATGATATCGATTTCAAAAAAATAGTTGATAATTAAGATATTTTATAAGGTTGTATTTGAGATTGAGACAATTCAATCAAAATTGATACTTTCTCTATTTTAATTTATTTGTCTTATTTTTCTTTTTAATGCATTTAAAAAAGAATGTATTTTTAATAACTTTTAAATTTCAACTCTTCACGTGACATATTGAAGACTGTAAAATTAAAATACATTTTACGTATCTTTAGTTTAAGATGACACGATTTTAAAATCTTCTTTACCTCATTACTATCTCATTCCAAGCATTTGAAACCATTAGGCTATAATAACTTGTTGTGTTAAGAGTGTCTAAAATATGTTATTTAATCATTTCGTTCATTATTTTACTTGTATATAATGTATTTTTTTCTGACGAAGGGTGTCCAATTGGACACCCTGACACCTATGTGGCTACGCCACTCTTTCCACATGACATGTTTAAGACTATACGATCCAAAAATCTTCTTTAATTTCTTAAACTCCATGTCTAATAAGTCAAAATCAGACAAATAAATTGAAATGCCTTACTTTCAACAAGACATGTTTAAGATCATATGATCCAAAAATCTTCTTCAACTCAATGTCAACTAACTCAAAATTATACAGACAAATGAAACTTCTAACTTTCCACATGACATATTTAGACCACATATGATCCAAAAAACATTTTAAATTTCTTTAACTTAGTGTCAGTTAAGTTAAAGTCAGACAAACAAATTGAAACGTCTCACTTTTCATATGACATGTTAATACTATACCATCTTAAAATCTTCTTTTCTTAAATTACTGTGAAGTAAGTCAAATCAAACAAACAAATTAAAACCGTATTATTTTAAATCTTCAATATGAAGAAGTCAAAGGGAGGTTCTTATCATCCACCAAATCCTAAACTGTCTTATCATAGAGTATAATTTTCTTGCCTTCATGGAATCCCTTGAAAAAAAGAACTTCATGAACTCACCACCATTCCCTTTCTCCTTCTTTCTCATTTCTTCAATTTAATCCTCAACAATTTAAGGATCACCACATTACCCCAAGTATTTCTCCATAATTCTCTCCCTCTCTCTCTCTCTCTCTTTCATCTATTGTTTTTTTCTTCTTACTTGCATTATCCTTTCTGGGTATTTGTTTTCTTGGTATTCTTTTTTTCTTCATTTTCACTCATCCTAACCATTCTTCAATGACCCCATTTTCTTGTTTTTCAATAAAAAGAGATTCTTTTTATTTGGGTCTCTGAGTTTTGGGCTTTTCTTGATGTTCTGATTGAACAAGACTAAGTAGCCCCTTTTTGTTCTTTTTCTTGTCAAGAATTGTCCTTTTTGGAATTTCGGCTGTTGGGGTTTGTTTGAAATTCCCAAAAAAAAAGAGAAAAAGAAGAAGAATTAGTAGCAGCAGCAGCTATGCATTCTGATAAGGAGGGTAAAGGGGGGACTGCAACTCCAATTGCTGAATCTGATTCTGAGATTGAGCAAGAGCCTGGTGAGAAAAATGTTAGCAGGCAAATGAGTGAAAGTTCCCTTTACACTACTGAGGATGAGGAAGAAGATGAAACTCATAATAAGATTGAGTTGGGGCCACAATGCACTCTCAAAGAACAATTTGAGAAGGATAAGGTGCTTTTCCCCCCTGAAATTCTTTTTTTTGTTGTTGCATATTTTGTATGACGATGATATGGAATGAGTTTACTGGTTGTTACGTATGGTTTCATAATGTATCTTATTGTGTTGTATTGTATGGTACTACACATTGTTTTAACGTATACAATGTTTGGATGGCTTGGATGTCGATGATATGGAATGAGCTTACTGGTTGTTACGTATTGTTGCACAATGTATCTTATTGTGTTGTATTGTATGGTACTGTATTGTTTTAATGTATACAATGTTTGGATGACAATGGTATGGAATGAACTTCGGTTGTTACGTATTGTTTCATAAAGTATCTTTTTGTGTTGTATTGGATGGTACTGTATTGTTTTAATGTATATAATGTTTGGATGACAGTGATATGTAATGAGCTTACTGGTTGCTACGTGTTGTTTTCATGATGTATCGTATTGTGTTTGTATTGAATGGTACTGTACAGTTTTAATGTATACAATGTTTGGATGACAATGATATGGAAAGAGCTTACTGGTTGTTACTTATTGTTTCATAATGTATCTTATTGTGTTGTATTGTATGGTACTGTATTGTTTTAATGTATACAAAGTTTGGATGACAATGATATGGAATGAGCTTACTGGTTGTTACATATTGTGGTGTATTGTAGCGTATTGTATTGTTATAATGAATACAATGTTTGAATAGATTGTATCGTTTCCCGTTGGTATATAATGTCACACATCAACAATTTAAAATATAAATCTGTAAGAGAAGTAGTTTACGGGGTAGAGGTAATATAAAAAGGTAACAAGACTATTAAATAATAAGTAAAGACAAAATGAGGGGAAAAAAGGTAACGATGCAATCACACCAAATCGGTCATTACGCAAAATGAGACTTTTCGTCATTACCTAATGAGGAATTATACGATATGATATAATAAGACTTAATACAATAGGTAGTTGGGACTAAAGGGGTAGTTGTTGGTGTTGTAAAGTTTGCCTCTTTCTGACTTTCCCATTTTTTCGAGTTATATATGGGAAATTAGCTTGAATAGCCGCCCATCCAAAAAAATAAATATAAATAAATAGCCTATAGATTTATAATTAATGTATAATATTTGTGTATTGGCTAGCGGCTGTAAATATTTTTGACCAAGCGGCCAAATGTAGTAATTTCCCTGTAAATATTGCATTTTTATGCCTTATCAAATGTTTGTTTTTCCCTTCTTTTTTTGTTAATGTTTGGTTATGTTTTTCAATGTTTTTGGAATTTTAGGATGATGAGAGTTTGAGAAGATGGAAGGAGCAGCTTCTTGGAAGTGTGGATATCAATGCTGTTGGAGGTAACCATTCTTTTTAATTAAAATATTTGCTGCATGAATGAACTTTGTGGAATTTCCTATAACTAACATGTGAAATAACCATTTTCTTGAACTAGCATGTGAAATTTGAGATCTTTTCCTTTTCTTGTTTATGATGGGGATGACTATCCGTGACGATAACTAACAGGTTGAAATAACATATTGTATGCTATGGGGTTTGCGTAAGTCCAGAAAATAGAAATGTCATCTTTGGCATGCTACCTTCTAGTAATGGTCCTCTTCTTCTCCCTACATTTGGCTTTTAGCGCATATAAGGATGATAAAAATAGAATTGTTTAAGTTTTCTTGGTTTGATTTCATTTTGGAATATGTTTTGTATGAGAATGAAATGGATCTGAATAAACCGAAACAACTGCAGATGATCTGTATAGCCTACTTGAAAATTTTTGGTACAGGGGAATAGTTGACTGATTTGATTGCATTTTGGAATGTCATATTAAAGAACAATTATGTGATTTGTCGCGTTCCTAGTTTGTTCTTCCAGAAGCAAAAGCTCCAAATTCAAATCCTTCTCGCTAAATGTCTGTTATCTTTTAATTGGCTTTAGTGTAAGGTAATGTCTTCAACTATTCCATTGAGGTATATGCACATACAATTCAGAAAATAAAATGATTTCCTGGATTCTGTTTCGTTGGAACATTTGTAGTTTGACTAATCATCTGGTAAATGCTATTGTCTCGGTTTTTGAGTCATAGAAACAAACTAGATAACAATTCTGGTGTGATCTTCAAGTGAGGAGAGGTTCTTTTTCATCTTGGATTTTTCCATCTTCATGAATTTCAGTAGCGAAGAATAGAATTCCGATACTGGACCACCCCTTTTGAAGCATAGGTATAGATGACTGAATATTTATACATAGTGTTAATACTGTTTCTTTCTGTCAACTCACTGCTCACAGAACCAGACTTCGTTTTTTTTTTGGTCACAAGTCCTGATACGACATTCTGGAAGGTGATTGTTAACTGCTTCTTCTGAGTGGCTGTCAATTGTATTATGTGGTGTAGTAAAGGTAAAAAATTCACTATATTTATGCACAATTTAGCTCTTATTAGTACAGTCAATGTTCTTCAAAAACGACACCTGAGAACTTCACATGGACATTTGGAGATTACTAAAGTCTTGATGGCTATGTAAGAAGTATTTCAACAGAAATTCTGACATTCTATACACTGTTTTAAAATTGTAGAATCCCTGGATCCAGACGTGAAGATCTTGAGCCTTGAAATCAAGTCACCTGGTAGACCTGATATTGTTCTCCCGATCCCCGAGGGTGGGAAACCCCAGAGTCCATGGTTTACACTGAAAGAAGGGAGCAAATACAGCCTAAAATTCTCATTTCTAGTTACCAATAATATAGTGACAGGTCTCAAATACACAAACACAGTATGGAAAACTGGTCTCAAAGGTACAAGCTATGCGTTGCTGTCTCTATCTCATGTAAATGTGTCGATATCTATTTAAGATGTTTCTGATGAAATGCTTTTTATCTTTTCACAAAACCTATTTCAGTTGACAGCACGAAACAAATGATTGGGGCCTTCAGTCCTCAATCGGAGCCTTATACACATGAAATGCCGGAGGATACTACCCCTTCTGGCATGTTTGCAAGAGGATCTTACTCAGCAAGGACAAAGGTGATTATCTTCTGCCTTACATTCTCTGAACATATTCTTCGTCTATTATTTGACTTGACCCTCATACTATATACTGTACGCCAGAACTGAAAATCTTCCGCTATTATTGAATTTGGTAAATCTTAAGTTCTTCAATACTATGAACTGATTGAGACTGCAGTTGCTTGATTATGTATATGAATTCTATATGATAACTAACTACATGTAACCTTCCATAAAAAGGGAAATTAGTAACTTGGAAAATAAGACAAGTTACGTACTGCAACACATTAAGATTTCACCATGTATAAGTTAAATCCCTAACTTTATCCCATATCGAAGAATCAGTAGTCATTTCCTTTCATCTTTGTGGATAGGACATAAATTTATTATTCTAGAGGTTGATTCATCTAGTCGAGCCGCAATATGATAATGCCAAAAGACAGATTTATTAGGTTGGTTCATAAGCAACATTTAGATCCAAGCATGCACCTAAAGCCTATATTGCTCGGACTCTCCAAAAATGCTGCCTCATCTATGATCCTCCAAAAATGCACTACTTCAGGATCTGATGCACACACAATAGCATTTCTTGAAGAGTCCGAGCAACACAGCCTGAAGTTGAGGCATTTTTAGATATTTTCATGTTGTTTCAAAACTCCTAAAGAGCACCTAAACTTCACAACCATCTTCTAGGAAGGGTGTTATTAGGTCTCCGATCCAACAAGCAACTAATTACACAAAGAATCTATGTAACAACGTACCACATCTCTGAGATTTCTTAGACAGCCCAAGTAAATCTAATCTCTCAACAAATTCTTTCTTAATTTGTATCACTACCACGTCCGTATTTACAGTTATAGCTCTCCAAATATGATATATAATGTTAAGCTTGTGCATCTGACAGACATCATTCTAGAGGCTGTTCTACGCGTAATTAAAATAATATCCTCTTTTTCTTGTTTCAGTTCCTTGATGATGATAACAAGTGCTATTTGGAGATCAACTACACATTTGACATCAAGAAAGAGTGGCTGGCAACATAAACAAAGATGTTGCTTGAATTGTCAAACCAAGACTATTCTTGTTTTCATTCTTCGTAATTTTTGTCCCGTCTTGTCCGATTGTTTTTTGAGAAGAGGAAAAAAAAAAGATAATATTTTGCTGCAATTGAGTATTCAATGATGTGAAGGAGTTAACTTTAGCAGTTAGGTTCTTACTTATTGAGTATCGTTGAATAAAGTTGAGCTTTGGCTATGACTGATTAACAATGAGCTCTCTTTCCTTCTCTTCGCGTCCATAGGTATCGTCGTTTTTCTAATTGAATGTCCAGTAACTGAGATATCTTGAGAAACCAAAGAATTTTGTTGATCAAACTTTGATCTTTCATGTTATGGTTTTGCATCCTTGTTAGAGAATTATAGTTGGGAGTGTCAGAGTATAGATTAATACATTTGATAATTCATCTTGCTGACATTCCAAAGCAACATTTGCATGACAATCCATCAGCTTACTTAAGATTATTCCTTTTACTATGTGTGGCCAAATATTATATCAAGCTTATGAAATCTTTCATACTTGTTGTCGTAGTATTATACTGAGTTTCCTGCATTTCGATTATCACAGTACTTTGTGGTTTATTATGTTTTCTTTAGCATTTTGTCTTAGCTTCTTCTCTCCCATTGTTTTCTTCTTCTTTTTTTTTTTTTCGATTTGTTTTGTAATGCTCTTACTTGAGGATCTATCAAAATCAGCTTTTCTACCTTGTAAGGGTAAGGTCTGCAAAAACACTATCCTTCTTAGACTTTATTTATCGGATTACACTAGTATTTTGTGAATTTAATCTAGGTGTGAGCAAGTTTTTTTTTTTGTTTGGTGTGAGCAAGTTAGTTCAGGCACAACAATCGTATATATATATAAAAGAGAACCCTAAGCTCGCCTATGTGGCGCCACCACAAACCAGGATTCTCTTTTAATTTATTTATTTCCAAAACTAGCCTTTCATGAAACATTGTGACTTTTATGAAGAGTTGCGACTTTTATGAAGAGTTGCGACTTTTATGAAAAGTTGTGACTTTTATGAAAGGTTGTGACCTTTCCGAAGGGTTGTAACTTTTCCAAAGAGTTGTGACCTTTCCCATAAGGCACAATAAACATTTGTTTACACTACCCTTTGTTGTCTATAAATAGAGGGATTTCCTCTCATTTTAAAACAACGAAAATTCTAAACTTCTTCTTTTTCTGCACAATTAAATATTCGCTACTTTGCTCCTGTTGAGTGGCTCACTAACACCATTATTTTTGTATCAATACACTGGTAAATAGAATTGTTCTTTCCTGAGAGGATCTATTCATTTAAACCTCGGTACTAGAGGGGAATAATTTTCTTAATTAAGGGGCACTATGCATTCAGTGGCCTCGATTTTTTCTTTCTATTTCATTGTATTCCTACAGATCTTGGTATGTTTTTTTACAGTCAATAATTTATGCTTATGTTATTAATTGTTGTTTTTGAGTACTTGCTTTCAACTTTGTTGTTTATGTTTCTGCAAAGTTATTGTTATAAGTATTTGTTCGTACAGATTAAACAACACACGTTAATTGAGTATTCATGCAAGTTTTCTCTACTGAAGTTGTTCTAGATACAATTAAAAATTCCTTAAAGATCTATACTACCATCTCTTGAAGACAAAATTCAAATTTGGATGCCATTGTAAGGACATAAAAACCTTTAAAACCTTATTGTATCTTGATGTGCGAAGTAAACCAGGAAAAGAATACAAGAATTAATAAATTTTTGACATGGCTTCAAGGATATTTTTGTTGGATGACCTATAGAGGAATATGACTAGACCGGAGCCTCTTTTAATCCCAAAGACATAGATAACTACACAATAAATTAATTGTTCATATTCAATATGAAGTATGGAAAGAAGTATTATTTTATAAATTTCGTGATATTAAATTCCCGCGCGAGGCGCGGGTAATTTTACTAGTAATATATATATATATATATAGATTGTAATTTTGCATTTGGGAAAGTGTATGCAGACTTTATTCTTATCTCGTAACTAGAGACTGTTTTCAAAAGATCCTCGACTCAAGTGAACCAAACCAAAATACTCCCTCCGTCCAACAATAGTTGTCCAACAATACTTGTCCAGTTTAGAAAATCAAGAGATAATTTACCTTTTGTGTCTATTTTACCCTTACTATTAAATACTATTTATCATCTAACACATTTTTCAAATCATTAAATTTAATAAAGTCAAAGGATAAAATAGTAATATTATTCCTAATATTTATTGTTTCTTAAGGAGTGTGCTAAATCAATAGTAGACAACTATTGTTGGACAGAGGGAGTAGTAATGAAAAGAAAAATCGGTTTTGAAGAAAATATAGCAACTAATAGAAAAGCAAGCAAAGAATGAGAACATCAATAATAGTGTGATCACTGAAACATAATAAACAACGGACAATAATAGATAACAAAAGCAAAGAATTGAACTACGTAAATGGCCTTTATACCCTTCTATTTACCAACATGTGACCTCAATAATCCGAAGTTGCATTATGTTTTTGATAGTTAACTCGAATACGAAGATTATAAAAAAATATATCTATTAAAGCAAAATACCAAAACTCCACCCGTGACCATGAACCCGACCATGACATGGTCCCCATGTGAACTTGACTTTAAGAACTTTATATAAACTTTAAAAAATAATCTTATATTCGATATTTGTATTCGAGTTGAATCTTATATACGTAGAAAAATGTATAGACAAGCCATTTGATCGATTTTCTCGAGCCTATTCTTATCTTTTGAATTAAGCTTTCAATTTAGTTGTTACAGACGTTGAAAGATCAACTGAAACTAAGTAGAAAAGGTTTTCGATCAAAGCTCTCAAATTTATAATTATTTGACTAATTTAAATTTACATATTATAAATTTATTTATGTTCGATACTCGTAACAACAAGAGTTTTTTTCATATCAAAAGTTCGAATTTGAGACATGATTAATGCACACATTGATAAGGTGCACCCTCTATATTAACTTGTCACACGTTAACAATTGGCATAATACATAAATATGACCCTTAACTTGGCTTCAGTGGACAACTATGCCCTCCAACTTTGAGTGTGCACAAGTAGACACTTAAACTTGTATAAAATTGAACAAGTAGGCACACGCGTCCTACATGGCATAATACACGTAGGACGCCATGTAGGACACAAAATTGCCCTGTAGGGTGCCATGTAGGACAAATGTGTCTATTTGTTCAATTTTATATAAGTTTAAGTGTCTATTTGTGCACACCCAAAGTTAAAGATCATAATTGCCAGCTAGCGCCAAGTTAAGGGTCATGTTTATATATTATGCCTTAACAATTCCACGCATTAAATTCTCAAAACCCCTCTTTCTCAGTTCTCTCACACACAAAACACAAAAATGGCCCCAAAATTCAACTGTATTCTCGCCAGAACTCTCTTCTCCGCCGTGTTGATCGCTTCCTTATTCCTCCATACCTCCGCCGCACTCGGCGGTGGAAAAGGCGGTTTACTCGGCGGTTGGAGCCGTATAACCGACACAAGCGACGTTCAAGTAGTGGAGATCGGGAAATTCGCAGTGGATCAGTACAACAAGGAGTCCGGATCCGAATCTAAATTAGTGTTTAAACGAGTGGTGAAAGGAGAAACTCAAGTCGTCGCCGGCACAAATTACCGATTGGTCATCTCCGCCACAGACGGCGGTCGTCGTAGCCGTAGCGGCAATAAGTACTTGGCGGAAGTTTGGGATAAGCCATGGGAGAATTTTAGGAATCTCACTTCCTTCAAAAAATTATAAAAAGTGTTTAATTTTCTGCTGTTTGTTTTGGTTGCAAAATGTTTTATGTTTCTATAACTGTTGATTAGTGATTTTGTTTACTGTTAATCTATTTGGTTTTCTTTTTCTTTTTCTTTTTTGTTTACTTCTCCTTTTGAAGATAATGAATGATATTATAATATCTGTGAGAGTGATCGAGTTGGTTGAATCGAAGATGATGATATTATAATATATGTAATTCATTTTACTTTAAAGGCAAATTATACATTTTGTGAAGCTACATATATTTATTGATGATCACAAATTTTTTTATTTTTTTTACACTGATGGTGCATATAATTTAAATTTTTAGTTGGAGGTGGATTTAGTTGGTATATTTATCTAGTCGTAGGTTCATCGAATTTTAGTATTTTTTATGGAATATAAATTTATGTATAAAAATTTATTAAACTTATAATAAAAAATAGATTTGAATTTATAATTCAAAAAATATAATGAATCCGATACGTACATTTATACAACCATATCAATTAAAAGATAATTAAAATTTCTTAATAAGCATAATCAATATATACACGTTCTAACTTCAAAAGATGAAAAAATAATAAAGAAAAAAAGAAGAAGGCTGATATGAATTGTAGTAAAATGGATTGGATTTCTTTATTTTTCATTAAAGTTTTTGCATTCATGTTTTAAATATGAAAAGAAGTTGGTGTTGCTTCCAGAATGGGTTCTACAATACGTGATTCAGATAAAATTAAATTTTAATATAAATATTAAATATCGAGTGGAAAAAAAAGGGAGAAGATGAGGAGATGCACAACTTGTTGAAATAAAGTTGCACTAAGTGGATAAGTGTTAAATATCTAATCTTAAATATCTAATCTTGTGATGAATTATTTGACATTTTTGAACAATTTATTTTTTCTTTTATTAAATTTTGAGCAATAAATGTTTGATGCTGGAAATTATCAATCTCCTCTTACTTTTATTTATATGCATTAAATTCTTTAAATGGTGCAGGTAAGTGTCACTATTTATAATCACTTGACCTTTTTTCTTTGAATTTCTATATGAAGTAATGAATTTAAATTCATAGTAAAATTTATTTATGAAAATAATATATATAATTGAATCGTTTTCACTTTTAGAGATTTGAATATGAAACTTTCAATTAAAGGAGGGATTTCAACTTTCCAACTATATATAAATATTAAAATTATAATATAAATATCAAATATTGAGCGAAACACAAAAATAAATAAAAGAACATCTTAAAATTATATATTTTTTTTCTTCTCCCCTTCCCTTTAATTATGGATCTATGAACTAATTTTTAAGAGAATATGACAAAATTAATTTGTCTTGGTTGTGAGGAAAAGGACATTTTGTTTCTTCACGTGAAGTGTTAATATTATCATATAGGATCCCATGCTAGTATTAAATTAATAAAATAATTTTCTCAAAAACTTGATGTGAAATTATATAGTAAGATAAAGTCTTCCTTAAAGGTTAATATAATTGAAATTATTGATATCTTTTTATTCATAATTGGATGTTTAATTCAACTTTATAAAAGGTTTTTTCAAAAGTTTTTTTGATGTGCATAATAGACATTTAAATTTATATAAAATTGAATAAGTAAACACACATACGTCCTACATGACATAATACACGTAATACACATGTGTTTACTTGTTCAATTTTATATATGTTTAAGTGCCTATTTGTGCACACTCAAAATTGAATGACATAGATATTAGTTGAAACCTAGTAAAATGACATGTTTATGTATTATGCCTTAACAATAAGAGTTATTTGGCTAAATTGCACTCAAATGTGTAATCTAGTGATCAAATTAGGAAGAACCATGATATCTCATGGTTAAATTTCATATAAGACAAAAGTATTAGGTGATTTTTTCCCATTTATTTAAATCTTAGTAAGTAAAATTTGATATATATGTTATTGAGAGATACTCCCTCTGTCCAACAATACTTGTCCACTATTGACTTGTCACACTCTTTAAGAAACAATAAATAAACAGGTGATTTTATTATATTACCCTTTAAATATAATAAATATAATGTATTGAAAAATGTAATAGGGAGATGAATATTATTGATGATAAGGGTAAATTAGGAACTAAGTGTAAAATTATCCATTGATTTCATAAGGTGGACACAAGTATTATTGGACATCTCAAAATAGTATAGTAGACAACTATTGTTGGACGGAGGGAGTAACAGAATACGATGGACCCTTACCGCCTCAAGTGACGCCATCCAACCAATCATTTTAACTAAAATTTTTTGATAAAGCCACATATCACTTAATAATGATTACGTAATAAATTTACATATAAGAGACATGTTCATAATTTTTGCATTCATTGATCAGATGTAAACGTTCGATACAAATGAAATTTTTATCATAAATATCTCATGGAATAGTCAAGATATTTTTACTTCGTAAACACGTCATAAAAATAAGTTATTTGACTAAATTACCCTTTATTAATTCTTTTAAGAATATTTTTAGGTTGATTTTTTTTTCTTCTAAAATTTAAATATTTTATATAAAATAATTATTTTAGCTATTTAAATATTTTTTTTTATATAGAATAAAATAAGTAAAATAAAGTAGTAGTATCCTAATAATATTATGCAACTATACTTTTACTTGCCACTTACTAAAAAAATGTTAGATCCGTGATAATATTTCGGGGGTGTGGGGCCCAACCAGATTCAACTGAAAACAGGAATCTGCTGTAGCTTCGGTGCACAGAGACCTAACGGAGCAGATCGGTAGTCCAATCGTCTCCGGTCGCCGGCGGCATCAGTAGCAGTGGAAGCGGCAGCTTTGTCGTTACCGGAAAATAGAATCGGCGCCGGAGACACTGGTCGGTGAAGATGAAGGGCTTATTATTCAAATCAAAGCCGAAAACTCCGGTTGAACTTGTTCGTCAGACTCGTGATCTCCTTATCTATACACAGCGTAATTCCGATATTCGCGAGAGCAAGCGAGAAGAGAAAGTAATGATTTTTTTTTGTTTGTAATTTTAGTGTTTTGACATGCTTGTGTGCAACTTGACTGTTCCATGGTTACCTGCATTAAGAAATCATCTAAATTGTTTGTTCTGTTGTAATTCGAGTTTGAGTTATAGCTAGAATTTTGAGTTTCTGAGTTCTGAATTCTAGAGAAATATAGTTTATTGGTGTTGTGATTAAATTATTTATGTATATTAAGTGAATCTTCTCAACACAAATACTCCTTATGTTTCAATTTGTTTGTGTGCTTTTGACTTGGTATGGAGTTTAAGATTGTAAAGAAGATTTTTAATTTTGTGGTCTTAAATGAAAGTTACGATTAAAGAGTTTGCTAGAAAAGTAAAGAGCCATTCCTTTTGAAATGGATTAAAAAGGAAAGTAAGACAAACAAATTGAAACGGAAGGAGTACGTGGTTTAGGCTAAATGCCTAAATCTAGGCGTTCCAACCCTGATTCGAGTTTGTCTTGCATTTTTCGTTTGTTGGGTTTGATTTTTATTTGTTTTTTTTGGCTGCATGCTTTTGAATCTGGATAGTTTTGTGCTTGTCAGAGTTGGATGTCTTTAGTTAGATAAATTTGGATCTGGATGATTTGTTTTTGAATATAATTAAATCTTTACTTTGATTTTCATTGGATGCTTAAATTGGTAGAAATTCAATGGATGAATCAACTATGCCTTAATCCTGAATTTGTTTGGTCAGTTAAATGTGATGAAACTGGTGGATAGAAGTTACTTGGTGTACGTGCTAGTTGCAGTGAGACAACTTTTCAAAGTTGTGTCATCCTTCGACTTGGTTCTATCTTTAGGTTTTGGAGTACTCCATTGATAAGAATTGCATGATGAAAAGAAGGAACAACCATATGATTGCTTAGACAAATCTTTTTGTGTGAGGCCGCTGTTCCCCACCTTTCTTACCTTGTTTTTTTGGGCTTCAAATTCTGTGACTCATAAGCCCTCCGTATCTAAAGATAGATGGCTAATGGGCAGGTTCCGCAGTTAACTAAGAATAGTTCTGTTTCTGATTGAATATGCATACACCAATTGGCTATAAAATTGAGTTGTGTACTTCTTTCATTATCCGAATTTGCAGATGATGGAGTTGAGCAAGACAATGCGGGACTTAAAGTGTGTTCTATATGGGAGTGGTCAATCAGAACCTGTCTCTGACGCTTGTTCTCAGCTGACTCAAGAATTCTTTAGAGAAGACACTCTACGGCTGCTGATTAATATTCTTCCAAAACTGAATTTAGAGGTAATACTTAACGCTTGAGTGCATGAAGTTTCTTGTGGTCATGTTGTCTCACTCTTATTGTATCAATTGGCTTTCTTATGCATTTATCTGCATTTCATGAGAATATTTTCTGGTTCTCTAGTTTTTGCTTCTTGTTTCACTGCATGTGATTTGATAATTTGGTATTGGCTTTTGATGTTTATCAACCCTATTATACATAAGATCTTGTTGTTTCCATCCTCTTGTCTTCCTATTACAAGGAGATTTACTTTTTGCAGGCTCGTAAGGATGCTACTCAAGTAGTTGCAAATCTGCAAAGACAACAGGTCCAATCGCGGTTGATTGCTTGTCATTACTTGGAGGCGAACATTGATCTGATGGATATATTAGTAGCAGGGTAAGTAGTGACAGTAAAGACGTTCAGAAATATGGTGGCATGCTATTATCATGTGCTTATTGCATTATCGAATTGATTCATTTTTTGAGTTTTTAAATTGTTTAAATTATTTTTGGGCTTTTACTTTCAAATACAAATTTCTGATTCCTATGCATGGGCAATCAACAAAAAGAATGGTATGATAGATGAACATGTTATACTTATAATTAAAATAGGATGGTCAAAAAGAAGAAATGCTACTGGGGTGTGATGTGATAGAAGGATGCCCATCAGTGAAGGTACGTTTTATAGAACAATTCTATAAGTGGAATTAGGTAGACCTTAAATCACTCGGAACGAAGTTGGCTGGAAAGATATACAATCTTTTGAAATCGATGCATATTTAGTGGAAAATAAGACACGATGGAAGAAAACGATCTATATATTATAGCAATATCGATTAGTTAGGAATATGTTTTAGTCTTGTTAGTACTTTCACTTAGGTCCTATGTTTTATGGAGTCTTTATCCCTGTCAGATATTTGTATATAGCAGTAGAAAATATAGAGAAATTCTGTTCCTTTTTGTTTTGTATAATATTGGTCTGAGATAAGAATAAATAGAGCTAAATGGTCAGTGAGGATTTATATGGCTGAGCCCAACTGTTTGGGATTGAGGCGTTGTTGTAATCAAAGTAACTCCTTGATTCACATATCTAGTCGAGTTGTTTTGCACTAATTGTGCTGAGTAGCATTTTTGCCATCTTTAAAGCCTTGATAGGATAGCTTCTTTTACAAAATTTGTTTCCTAGGAAGAAAATATGTTTTTGAAGATCATCTGTTAATCTTTTGGCTATTGGTATATGGATTTCTGATGATTCTTTTCCCTTGATGTTTAGATATGAGAATACAGAAATGGCTTTGCATTATGGTACAATGCTAAGGGAATGCATTCGACACCAGAGTGTTGCAAGGTGAATCACATGAACCTATCTGATGCCTTTTTTTTTTTCAAACAATTATATATCGTTTGAATTGATTGGTATTAGAGGATTCATTTATCTGATCTAAATTGAAGTACGTAGTTGCTTTCTTTTTGCTATCTATTTCTAAATTTTTGAGTGTGAATGAAACTTGTTGCAACCTTATGCTGCTATTGCTGGATCTATTTTTTGAGAACATATATGCGTGCTTCTGTTGCTAGGTATGTCTTGGAATCAGAGCATGTGAAGAAGTTTTTTGATTATATTCAGCTGCCAAATTTTGACATTGCTGCTGATGCCGCTGCAACTTTTAAGGTTGGGTCCTTTTAATTATGTTAATAGAATGAATATCTGGTAGATAATCATTGTTCCCTGAAAATATTCTATTGTCATTTCAATGGCCATTTAAGCAAATATGTCATCAATCTTATTCCCTATCGCACTAGCAAACCTCTTAAGAAAAGAAGGAAAAAGAAGCCAATTGTACTCACATGAACACGTGGCTGTATAAAGTGTGGTTAGCTTGCTTTTATCAAATCAAATAATTGGGGCTTCTTAATATCTGCTGTAAGAACTTGCTGAATTAATTCGTACTGAAATTCAGTAGATTGGTCGTACTATGGTCATTCCAAAGCTAATAGTGGTCTTGACATAATTATTGTTGTTCTGAGAAGCTTTTTCTCTTTCTTAAGAGTTGCTTCTCATGCCTACTGCAGCATTATCTCAATTTGGTTGCTATATATTTTGTAGGAACTCTTGACAAGGCACAAATCAACAGTAGCTGAGTTTCTTTCGAAGAATTATGACTGGGTAATAGATTTAGTATATTTGTCTTATTGCTTATTATTGACACATGCAAGTGAACTGTTTGCACCATAGTTACCAGGAGTTCTCTATGAACTTGTTGCTGCTTGTTTTGTGACCTATAGTTAAAAGTTGTTCTTTAGAAACTTCTTACTTCATATAGCTTTGATACTTCAAAGTGTTTTGTTGTAGACGCTATTATTTTCTTTATTACAATGAAATGATTCTTGTAGTACTGATGGAACACTCAGTTTATGCACATTTTACCTTTATTTTTTGGGGCTTCATGGCTTTCAGAGTCTACTTTATTAATCTTAGAAACTCTTGCTTTCACCCGATGATGCCTCTTGAGACACCTTCCCATCATCAACAAAGGGGTGATAAATTGTGACATGTAATTGGAAAGAGATATTGCGTTAAGAACCTTAGAGTATGTTCTTGTTGCTTCCCTTTTCCTTTCACTCAGGTTTGTCTAGTTGAGGGTAGGGATGAATAGGATCAACTGTTATTATCTGAAGGATATCGGTAAGGAGGATTTTAGTACCAGCTACATGAATTCTCAGTGTTTCGTACTTGGGCTTAATGATTGGTACATAAACGTGTTCAACATATATCTGTATGATATATATTTTCTAACTTCTAATAGCTTTTTCCGGTTTTCTTGTTGGATTTTCTCATCACTTACTCTTTCTTCGATAATTGAATCATGAGGAACTTATTCTGTGCTGGTTTTGCTTTTAGTTCTTTGCCGAGTATAACTCCAAACTGCTAGAGTCCAGTAATTACATCACCAGAAGGCAAGCTATCAAGGTAAGAGAAGCCTCCGCTCTTCTTGTAGACAACTTATGTGAATAATATACTTCCGAAAAAATTCTGTTTCTTCAGAAACTTTTTCATATCTTTTGGGAAGTATCTCGGTGGAACCGAGTACATATTATCTCATACGTGTTTGATGTGCATTTTCTACCTCAAGCCCTCCTCATAAACTATAGATAACATCTTTTCTCGATCCCTTGTATACTAATCCTCATTTTGTTGAAAGAGTTGTTTTTTGCATCTTCCTTTATACAGGGCTGTTTTTGTAGTTGACATCGTAATTTCTCTAGAAAACACTTTTATATGTACCTTTTGGGTTGGGCTTAGCAGAAATCCTCTCCCCATGATTAAAGCAGGGAAGAGGAGGAAATTGAGGTGTCTTGGATAAGAGAAAATTGAATGAAATTCATGTATTCAGAATTTAGCAGTTTTACAGATTCACTAGAATGGAGTGATTCAATCTTTTGATTGACGGGAAATAGAACCTTTTAACTTTAAAGAGAAATTCCCAGCGGTCCTGTTTTTTTTTCCAATTTATTCAAGCTCTTGTCATTTCTTTCTACTGGAAATTCATAATGTTATACACCACTAAAGGTCATTATAGTTCTGGAGTCTTTCTTCATTTCTTTCACAGAGTGAGTCTTTCCAATTTATGTTTAGGCAGCTTGTAGCCTGTCAGGTCTCCCTTTTTCATTGTTTTTCTTTTAATCTTTAAAGATGTTTGTTTTTTTGTTGCAGCTGTTGGGAGATATCCTGCTCGACCGCTCAAATGCTGCAGTAATGACGCGTTACGTTAGTTCAAGAGACAACTTAAGGATCCTTATGAATCTTCTCAGGGTATTGAGCTATATTTTGTTGCATTGTTCTTATTTCAGCCCTCTCTTACTGACCGTCATTCTACTTTTATTCTTTAATCTTGTATTCCCTTGAAGTTTCTTAGTTCTTTTGGTGCATTTGATTTTATTGTCTTCTTATTTTGTGCGTGGTGGGGGCTTTACCATATCTATCATGAAATGGGTGCAGTTGATATTCACTTCGCAACATCAGTTCAAGCTTTTGTGTGTGATAAGTCCAACTCAATCCAATGGACAAATCGTTAACTTGTTAAATGAGTAAAATTAGATGGACCACTTTTTGCTTAGCACAAAAGACTTGAACGAATATGTCACTCACTCATTTGAACAAGTTCAGAGACTCGGATGGTAACTTTTACGCGTATAGAGAAAGTTGTGTAGCTCCCTTTTCCCATCACTTTAGCTGATGATCTGAAAAGCCAGCCTCAGACCGAGAAGAATGCCTACGTTATGCCATCAAAATATCTTGTTGAATTACTGTAATTTTTTGTTGATTGCTGAATTCCTCCTTTGGCAGGAGTCAAGCAAGAGTATCCAGATAGAAGCATTCCATGTTTTCAAGGTACCATCTATTGATTTTGACATTTTTTAGCCACGTCTGCTGACTGTTCCGTTGGCAACGGCTTAGTCTCTGACTTTCAACTTTTGCAGTTATTTGCTGCAAACAAGAACAAGCCTTCAGATATTGTTAGCATCCTCGTCGCAAACAGAAGCAAACTTCTGCGCCTCTTTGCCGATTTTAAGACCGACAAAGGTACATAGAAAGAAAATATCAATTTAGAATATGTTACATACACAATAAACATGAACTCAGAACTGTATCTTGTGAAAGGACGCCTCACAATTTTCCTTGTTCTCATGTATACAAGCTGGCTTGGACACAACAATCATCCTAAAACGAAACAATAATACTAACTCTTTATCTTTTCTCATCTTTCAGAGGATGAGCAATTTGAGGCTGACAAAGCACAAGTTGTGAAAGAAATTGCAGCCCTTGAAACAAAGGAACTCTCTTGAACTCAGTACTAGTTAGTTCCTAAGCTGTGAAGGTTATGGCTCTGTGTGTGTAAATGAATGATGTTATTTTCTCAATTGAAGTTAGCTCTTGAAACATTAATTAAACTTCACTTTTTGTGTGTGGTGATTTTGTCATTTGTTTCCTTCATCTTCTTTTTCTAGCCAAAAAAATACCCCCTCATTGAAAATTTGGAGATTTCATTCTTGCTTTTCTTTCAAACCTGTTCTGAAAAACGATTTTCTTGAGCCGAGGGTATATTGGAAACAACCTCTCTACTCCGTTAAGGTAGAAGTAAGGTTAGCGTACACCTTACCCTCCTCGCTCCCCACTTGTGGATTATACTATCTATGTTATTATTGTTTGAGTAATTTGAAGGCTAGCAATAATTGAAGATTTAGCGATTATGCTTTTTATTTATGCCCCCACTTGTGGGATTATACTGTATATGCTATTATTATTTGAGTAATTTGAAGGCTAGCAATAATTGAAGATTTAGCTATATGCTTTTTATTTACGCCCAAATGTGATATATATTTGGTTTTTACGTTAAACCAAATGAAGACAACATTATATAACATGTGAAGTGTCCTTTGGTGCAGTTTTTTGTCATCTCCAAACCATTGTTGGTTAATACATCCTTGGATTGTTATCCCACATGAGATTTTAATATACAATTATATTACAATGATAAAATAATATCGCAATTTATATGAAGATTATTTCATATGTTATTAATAACATGATTTTAATTCTATATTCTAACTCAAAATAATACAATTTTTTTTTTTAAAAAAAAGTAGAACACAATTTTACCAAACTAGAGCACTTTCTTTTCGTTATAGAAATATAAAAAAATTGGAGCTCTATAATTACGTAAAATGACATGTTTTGTTCTTTAAATTAGCTAATTTTTAATTTTACCTTTAAAAGTTGGTATTCAAATTTTTGTCCCTTAGCCATCAAACTTATATTTTAGCAAAGCATAAGTCATTTAGAAATAAAAAACATGTTTGAACATAATTTGTAGAATATTATAATACAAAAAAATTAAATTTATGTTCGGAAAAAAATAAATTATTTAGCATGATAGGCAATATTAAACACCAAACACAAAATGGACAACAATGTAAATAACCAGTTATTTATATCTTCTACGTCTTCTCTTCTAAGATTTTAGGGTTTAACATAAACCCTAACAAAATTGGGTATCAATGGAAGCACTGAAAGAGTGTAGGGCGAATTTGGTTGTGTATTTACATCCATCGCAGGTCAAAAACGTCCAAACTGCTGTTTATCGAGAACTCAGCTCTCTTCTTTTCAAGTAATTTCTCATCATCCTTCCTATTTAGTGTTAGAAAATTGAAGTACGGTTCAATTTGAAGTTGTAGATTTTGGATTTTGTGTTTTTCTCAGTGAAATCTATCTATAAACGAATTTAACCAAAAACAAGTGATTTTTTTGGGCTTTGGTATGAGAAATTTTGGTGAATGCTGTATTTTTTAGTGTGAAGTTTGTTAATTAGTTGATGATGCATGTTTCGTTTCAATAGAGTGTTTATTAATTCATTTTTAGTTAATTATATTGCTCGAACTCTCCAAAAATGTTGCTGCAACATAGGTTTGAAGAAGGTTTGTCTAGAACTTCCCATATGTGAGCTTTGTATAGCCTCCTTCGGGCTAGCATAAAAGAGGAGAGTTGTGGTAGGTTGACTGCCTGCATAAATAAATATAGTCATAATATGATGAGTCCTCTAGACATTGGCTTTGTCTAGGCATCATGATATATATCGGTATCGTGGGTGTACTGCTAAAAAGGCAAGAGGGAGGTTGGATTATATCTCTGTAAGTAGTTAGGGATTGATGTGTGGTTGATTATTATTGTTGTTTTTATATCCGTTGATTAATTGAATGATTGATTGTAAATGGATCGTGCAAGCAATTTTACTTATTCAGCTTGTTCAATCAGTTGGACAGATTATTGAGTTTATTTCAGAAGGTATCAAATGGCGGCCTCTTTACGCCTGTTTTAGTTTGCTTTGACAATCCTGCTATTTAAAGCTCCTACTTTTCATGGGTTAATGTTTTCTTTCTTCTATTCCCTCCCCCATTATCACTTAGGAATTTGGTGTTTGAGTGTATTTGGCCTTCTGCTCCACTTGTTGCTTAGGTACTTTTGTTCATAAGGTTCCTTTCTTTTTACAGGTTTAATGAAGCTTTAGATGGTGTGGTATTGACTTATGAACCCAAGTTCAGTAGCAATTTGGCTAGAATTCTTCCAGGAATTCACCCTTATTTTGGTGTGAGACTTGAAGCAAAGTTGCTACTTTTTAATCCAAAGCCAGAAATGCTATTAGGTAGTCCTGCAACTTAGTTCTTATTTGCGTAATATCATGTGGATTCAAACACATTGTTTTTTTAAAAAAAAATTGTACTCTAGCTCAGTTACTTTCCAGGCTTTTTGTTCCTGGAGTAAAAGGCTAAAGTAATGCAAATTTTCTGAATTTCACCACCTCATTGTTCTCCCTTTTTCAGAAACTCAAAGCTCAACTCCCCACCCTAGAGATATAAATATTTAAGGGAGCGTTTGATAGAGTGTATTAGCAAAAATAATGCATGCATTAGTTCTGTGTATTAGTAGTACCTTGTTTGGTACACTTTTCCATGCTATGTATAACTAATGCAAGCATTAGTTATACACTCCATTGTGTATTGAGGAGTGTATTACTAATACCATGTATTTCTAGGTATAAGTAATGCAAAAAGATTTAATGCATGCATTAGCATGGTAAAAGACCCAATTACCCCTTAAAACTCCCTTTACATCTTTTTTACCATAATTGTGAAGGATATTTTTGTAAATAAATATTTTTATACAATGCATGCTATTTTTAATTCACTATACCAAACAATGCATAAGAAATAATCCATGTATAGCTAATGCAAGCATTACTAATGCACTCTATTTAGCATTATTTTTATACACTCTACCAAATGACCCCTAAATGTTTAAGAGTGTATGTCATAGGTATAATATGGTAAATTCGTTTGGATCGACTTTGTTTCTTTAATCCTACTTTTGATATTGATCTTTTCAGAAGGTGAGGTCGTTAAAGTTGGCCAGCAGTCTATTCACATAGTTGTTCTTGGTTTTTCTTCTGCTGTCATAGCAGATGAGGACATTCGAGAAGATTTCAAGTATAAAATTGTAAGCACTTTGAACTAATGAGACGTTGAGTTGAGATATAGATTTGATACTGATTTGTCTTTGGATATGTTTCTCTTTTCGTAGAAACACGGGAAAGAAGTTTTTGTCAGCAGATCTAACAAGAAACACAGGATCAAAGTGGGAACTACTCTACGGTTCTCAGTCAAGAAGTAAGATCTTCGTTCATATTTCTTTGTTGAGCTCTGGAAATTCTTTTCCTGCGTTCCTCTAAAATAGGGATTGATAAATAACAAAAGTAATATAAAATAAAAAAAGAACAAAAGCATAGATGCAGTTATTTTGGTCCAGCGACAAGTTATATAGGTATACGAGTCTACTTTTAAGGCAGCATCTTGAATTTGAGAGAAGGTACTTGTCTTTGTGTGGCAGAGTAGTCTTGGTCAATAGTGTTCTTGAGTTCTTGTACTTTGATTATCATATCATTTTGTTGTAGTTACTACTTCTTTTTTCAGACTGCTTTGTCATACTTTTTATAGTATTTTTCCATGACTTCTTCACTTCCGTCATTTTCTTTTCAAACTGCTTTGAATTGCTTTTCCTCAAGCTGAGGATCTATCGGATTTCAGAAACAACTTCTCTACCTCCCAAGGTAGGGGTAGGTCTGCGTACACTTTGCTCTCCCAGACCGCACGTGTGGGATTACACACTAGGCATTGTCGTTGTTGTTGTAGAGAAGGAGATCGTGAGATTTAAGAATATGGTGCATAGATATGACTTGATGAATCAAGGGGGAGTCATATAACTAATAGCTTTTAACTGTTGTAATAGTTAAAGAGGTGTAATTTACGAGGTGACATTTTGTTTTTTTAATAGCACATAAATGTAAAAATAGAAAAAAGACCAACAATTGAGAAAAAAATAAAAAATATGTACTCTAGTCACTGAGAGTGCCACAGCGCCTCTCTTATGACCAGAATTATATTAATATATAAGTAGATAGATAAATATAGATTTTCAATGGGCTATAGTAGCCCTAATTTGTTGGGTTGTCACTGCATGGATGATTTCCTGAATTTGCATGTTCCTTAATTATTGCGGTGTTTGGATAGTAATCCTTACAATGTTTCTACTACTGAATCTCAATTCTCTTTTGCTTCTCCTTTCAGCTCTGCATTTTATTTTTCTGTTTAACTTTAAAGAATGAATTAGACTTGATGTCGTGCTTTTTATTTGTAGTTTTGATGAAGAGATACTACATATATGTGGGTCATTAATTCCAGATAACACAGGAAATATTCAATGGTTGGAAACGAAGGCAGAAGAGTCTCAAGCTTACAGGTTTGCTAACTGTGAAGTTTCAGTTCACTTATTTCATTCCATCACTACGCCTCATGCATTTTTCTGATATTGCAGCATTACGGAAAAGAGGATAGGCAACAAAAGGGCTGCTGAATTGCTTGAGCCTGATAACTTAGTATCCTACAGGGAAAAGCTGAAATCTGAAAATCATATTAAGAAATCGAAAAAATCTAAAAGCAGAGACAGCTGAATATGCTAATTGTATGCATACATCACAACAATTTTTAGGCAAGGTATTCATTTCCTTTTCTTTTGTTTTTGTTTCCATGTCTTAGTTAGTCTGCTCAGCTCATTACATCTCTGGTTTTGATCTTTCATTCATTCCTCGGATCTCAAATAAATTTCCACTCGTAGTCCAATTTATTTTGACTTTGGATAATTAAGATGATACCTCCTGCATTAAAAAGAGGTTTAAGGAAAAATTAATAGCTACATCCAACGAAGGGAAGAGGATGATTCATTTTGGTATATGGAGCAACAACAGTTGGGGACTTGGAAGTCAAAATCCAATAATGGGAAATGAGGTTAAACTCATTTTCCTTGGGCCCTTATGATAAGATTGTATTTTGGATGATTTGCTGGATAAATATGAAAGTTTGAGGATGTTAGTTAATAGAAAACAAACATAAGTTGATGCTCCTTTGTTTTATGATGGTGGTGGTGAGAGATTTGATGGTTTAGGTGGTAGTGGAGGAGAAAGGTCTTGGCTTTGGCAAAGGTGGTTGTTGCATCTTGCTGGACTGCTGGTCTAGGAGGAAAAAATGAAAACAAAAGTAGCGATAGTGAAAACGAAAATAAGACGGTAAGAAAAATAGAAGATGTTAAAAAAGTTTTTGATAGGTTTATTGGCTTCTCACTCTTTGAGAGTGTAATGCACTCTCTTCGCCACATAGGCGCTTTGGGGGATAGAATTACACTCTCTTCGCCACATAAGCGCTTTGGGGGATAGAATTACACTCTCTTCGCCACATAAGCGCTTTGGGGGATAGAATTACACTCTCTTCGCCACATAAGTGCTTTGGGGGATAGCATTTTGTTCGAAGATAGTCCGGGGGAAGGGGGGGTAATAGGAGATTCGCAAAGTATAGTAGTGTGTAACTGAGAATCCGACTATCATTTTTTTTTCTTCGAAGAATCCTGGTATAGTTTTTAGGGGTGTTTTTATGCCTTTTCCCATCTCAAATCAATTTCCACCCATAATTTTCCAGTTTCTTTTGATGCTTTGATATGACTTATTGCCCCCCACCCCTTCCCCTTTTCCCATCTCAAATCAGTTTCCACCCATAATTTTCCTGTTTCTTTTGATGCTTTGATATGGCTTATTGCCCCCCACCCCTTCCCCTTTTTATTATATACATGTCCTTCACCACATTACATACATGGAAATTTTTGTAGTGCCTCAACTCTCTTGCTAACGCTACTTACATGCGTTGAATTTGGACCCAAAGGTGGATGTCAACCACATTAGTTGAACAACTTGGACGCCAAGTGATTTGTGAAGTAGGGACCGGTAAAGATGGCCAATATGCACTGGTTTTTGTTGTTGTTACTGCTCATGATAATATAGGAGGAAGATGAAACTTTAATTTGCATAATCCTTTATCAATGTAATCTTCTCATTTTTGCTCAACTAAATGCTTAGTTTCAATGACTGTCTTTTTCTCAGAATTGGCAAAGTTAAACCAGATGTGCTTTCTGTGTGCTGCACATCATGTTACATACTCAGCCTAAATGTAAGGGCAGTACAGATCCTCGGCTCTCGAAAGAGAGTCGGGTTGTTCCCTCGGCTTGAACCCGTGGTCATACAACGACTACTCTTACTATTGCGCTAAAGCAGCTCCCCTTCAAATATTGTATCGATCAAAATTTTCAACGTGGTCACACAACGACATTGTGCATAGCACAAACTCATTGTTAGCCAGCAACGTAACTGATATTTACAAAGAGTGCTAAAATATAATAGTCAATTTCAGAAAATTACCCACTAAATTGACATGATTATAATATATACCTTTAAACGAAGCGAAGTAGCTTGGGATGCACCTAGTGGTAGATATTCGATGGAATAATCGAGGTGTGTATAAGTTAGTTTGGACATCATCATCATTAAATTAAATATCATTTGCGATGTGATTGCGTAATGCCCAGATGGATATGCCCTCGATCTAATGACTTAGGGGCAACCTGCACTCAAAGACTAGATTCACACCAAGTATTGTATTTGGCTATGTTCTTTATTTAAGCGTTTTATCGTGTAAATATTAAGTAAGCAAATAAGATACATCCATTATTTAAGATTGTGTAATATTAACATACAAATAATTTTAGTTTCTAAAAAGCTTATTTTTCTCGACATGACCGAAAAAAACAAAAAAAAATAATTTGTCAAGAATGGGATTCGAACCCATGCCCTTTCGGACCAGTACCTGAAACTGGCGCCTTAGACCAACTCGGCCATCTTGACTTTTATTTTCATATAATTCAGCAAAGTTATAAATATTAATCCATACTAGGGGTGGGCATGGTATGGTATATACTGAATTACCATACCATACCGAAATTTTTAATACCGTAGTTTTGGTATTATGGTATTTGGTGTGGTATATGGTATACATTTTAATTTTTTTTGGTATTAGGTACGGTATTTGATATTTAGAAATAACATACCGAAATACAAAATACCATACCGAAGTATATAGTAACACACACACACACACACACACATATATATTATTATTATTATTAAAATACTAACAAATATGCAACCTAGTATTAGTATAAACTAAATGTTTAGAAGTTAAAACTTTGATTAATCTATTTTAATTGAAATGTATTTGAATTGTAATTTATTAACAAAAGGAGTTGTTTGTACTTTATTTTGCATATATATTTCTACATGTGTAATGTGTTACTATAATACAATTGAGACCTTTTTTTAATTGTCGAAGTCATAATACTCTATTATACGAGTATATATTAGTCGAAGTTGAACAAATTATGGTTACCGATTTACCATACCGTAGAATACCGAAACCAAACTTTAATATATCAAACCATACCGAATTAAATCGGTATGGTTATGGTATAATGTTTTAAAAACCGAATACCGAAATTACGGTATCAAAATTTTCAAATACCATACCATGCCCACCCCTGCATACCAGTTCTTCAATTTTTTCTTTCTCACTAATACGGATATTGATACTTTGATTTTCTTGATGCGACATTTGTGCATTTTTTTTTATATATATAATAATTATATTTAAGGAGCATTTACCCTTTTCAATGAACTCTATTGTAAATCGAATCTGAATTAGTTGGACAAGTGAATTTCTAACGCTAGACGATCAGAGGGGTGCACGTGCACCCGTTAACTTTGGAAAAAAATCATGTGTATATATGTATATCTATCTTGAGAAACTGACAGAAATTAGGATATAATTAACAGTGCACCCATGAGGAGCATAAGAGTGATGTTGTGTTGTTGGTACAAGCCAAATGAACCACCCGTGAGACTTGGGTTTGAATCTAGCTAGACCCCTATTTTCATTATTTTTTATTATAAGTTTATCTTAGAGCTAAGGTAATATTGGTGCAACCGGAGTCTTCAAATCCTGGGTTCGCCTCTGTAATAAGACCCTATTTTCATTATTTTTTATTTTAAGTTTATCTTAGAGCTCATATTTGAGCTAAGGTAATATCGATGCACCCGGAGTCTTCAAATCCTGGATTCGCCTCTTTAGAAGATTAAACTAAAAAAAGTAGTACTCCAATCAACAAGAAATAAAACAAGAACTTTGGTGAGCTCCTAGGCTAATTGGTCTCCGATATACAATATTCATTTTGTGATTAGATTAATCCAAATTTATTTGAAGAATCTCACTTTAGAGATAAAACACTCCTATGAAAAACAAATTTATTTGAAAGTTGAGTATTATCACATACTACTCAAAATTAAAGAGAAAAAGAATAATCAAAGAAAAAAGAGAAGAACAGGGTGACTCTCTGAATATAAATTATCTCATTATAGTTTTTTTTTTAAAAAGAGAAGAACTTTCAAAGTTTGTAATCTAAGCAAGCGATAAATTTTAATATAACTGTAAATTATTTCATTATGAGCAAAATGAGAAATTTAAAGAAAATCAATTTTAAAAATAGAAACATGATATTCTTTTTGAAATCGATTAAAAATAAAATGAACCACATAGATTAAGACAAAAGAAGTAGTAGTTATAAAGGAGTGAAGTCAAGATTTGAAATTTATAAATTTCTATGACGATCTTAAATTAATATACAATAGTAATTAAATATACATATAAAATTATAAATATTTTAGATTTTATCTATATATATATATATAATTTATTTAATTTAGGTGAATTCATAAATAACATTATAGATGTGCCTTGTTAATATATAGTCAAAGGTATAATGAGGTTCTTTTTTTTTCTTGTACATTATTTAGAGTAAACTTAACAATATTTACTTTTGCTAAGTTCATGCCACAATGTTCTATACAAAATAATATTTCTATTGATACATTCTTATTGAAAATGAAAAATAGAGAATTTGTTTTAACATGATAACATATTCATGTATTTCTCTTAAATATTAATATCATAATTTTATAGTCATATAAATATATATAATATAAAATTATAAATATATATAAGAAATCATTTATTAATATCATGATCAATCAAATATGTTCTCATAAAACAAATTGAGTATAATATATTGGAAAAATAATATAGCGTGCCAAATTAAGCCCTTATATTTATCTGAAATAATGGTAGTTTAAAAAGGAAAAATGATAGTTTGAGTTATATAGAAGATACGTACGAATATACTATTATTTGCACAAATACGGTTTGATAGAGTTATTGCATACATATAAATACACTAATTAAGAGCGAAGATACGTACGAATATACTATTATTTGCACAAATACGGTTTGATAGAGTTATTGCATACATATAAATACACTAATTAAGAGCGAAGATACGATGTATTATATTATTGTTATGCATGCATATATAATATATTATGTTAGAGAGATATTATATATGTGCGGATACACTTATTATGTGCATGAATACAATGTATTTTACTATTATTATTACACAGATGCAGTTTATTACGCTACATTTTGAAACCAAAAAATGCTTCTACATTTCGTAACTAAGCAAAATCTCGCTATTCTTTGTAAGATCTGGATGCAAAATAACATTATTTACGAAATTTTCTCTTACCTGACACGACAAACTAAGTCTCTATATTTATCCAAAAGTAAATACTTTATTGTGAAGAAAAATTAACTGAAAGTAAGCATTAATAACGCTAATTTGGTAAGCATAACAAAGTCTTTCTTTATTATTTAACTTTCATGTCCGATTAAATAAAATGCCACGTAAATTGAGACGGAGGGAGTAATATATTTTGGATTGGACTGGGCCACAAAAATATCCATTAGGTGAATAAAGCCCATTTGTTGCTGCCATCTGTTCATCATTGTATAGTGTAAAAAATGCTGTAAATCTGGTCTCTCTCCTTCTCCCATCTTCCCTGAATCTTGAAATTTTCCTTAATCTCTCCAAAACCCAAAAACATAATTATTTGATTCCTATGCTTTTTTCTCACAATTTTTTTAAATCACCCCATTTTTAGATCTGTTTGATTTATTGATCTGGTTCTTGATTTGATCACACCACTTGATAGATTGACAAGGGAATGTAGCATTTGATCATTGTAAAGAATTGGGTATGTGCCTTTTGTCAAAAAGATTGAAACTTTATTATTCAATTCTTTTATTTCTTATTATCATTGTTTAGTTAAATATGCATTTTTTTGAGCTTGAAACTGATAAAGATTGAATTTTTTTCCCTAGCTTTGTACCTGTTTTTCTTTATTTCACCTTGATATGGAAATATGGGTTGATTTAGGAATATCCTAAAAAGGGTGGTGGTTGCTAATTGCATTTAGGATCATATATCTATTTTTATCTTTAATTGGTAATTTTTAAGTGTTACTCTCTCCGTTTCGATTTATGTTACTATCTGTTGTTTATTGTATTTTGATCATAGTATTATTATGTTGTAGTTATTTTATTTTTTTCAGAATGCTTTATCATGCTATTCTTCACTTTTGTTATTTCTTTTCCCGAACTGCCTTGATATACTTGTCCTTGAGCCAAGCGTCTCTCTACGTTCCATGGTAGAGGTAAGGTCTGCGTACATATTATCCTCCTCAAACACACTTGTGGGATTGCCGTGAGTATGTTGTTGTTGTTACTCCCTCTATTTCAATTTATTTGTCTTACTTTTCTTTGTTGTTCGTTTAAAAAAGAATTTCTCTTTCCTTTTTTGGGAACTCCATAATTTTAATTTTCCACTTGACATGTTTAAGACCACAAGATATCTTTAATTTAAGACCACAACTCCACAAGATTCAAAAGTCTTTTTGCTTTCTTAAACTCCATGCTAAAATAAAACCAGATAAACAAATTGAAACATAGGGATGGTAAAAGATGTTGCACTAGAAGTAGTTATGTCAGACTTAGTAATTATTGTATGTCTTGTTTGAGTCATACAGAACATTTTGAGAGTTCTTTTTATTAGACATGATGAGACAATTTATGCAGTGTAGCTTATTGTTGAAATTATTTACTATATGGGTCCCATATAGGAATACATTCAACATTAGGTACTATTTTCCTATCTTTAGGTCAATTTCCTTTCAATTATCAAAATGATTTACATGTGGATGGGGCTCTTTTCCTATTCATGGTTGAACAGGCTGGGTGAGGGTGTTTTTCTTTTTTAGGATAAGGAATATGTTGCTCGGACTCTTCAAAAACATTGTCACACCCTGTCTGATTACTTATGGAGGATCCGGCACGCAACTATCGACCTTTTGAAAAGTCCGAGCAACAATATTCGAATAAATTTGGAGAGATCAGCTAGACATGTTTTTTTTTCCAATGCTGATAAGGGATCTACTAGCTTATTATGGAGTACTACTACATGCTGAACGTTGAAAAAATAATTAAACTATCTTTAGCCATTTTGCGTTGTAGTATTAGTTATAGTATATGTGTTGTATCTTATTCTACGAATTTTCACTATTACCTGTTGTTTCATTTGTTCCATTCATCTTGCTATTATGTTGTCGTTTTTTTCTTCCTATCATGCTTTGATTACATTTTTTTGAGTCGAGGGTCGATTGGAAACAATCTCTTTGCCACACAAAGGTAGGGGTAAGTTCTGCGTATATCCTAACCTCACTTATGGGATTACACTAGTATGTTGTCGTTGTTGTTGTCAGCCATTTTAGGGGGTACTGCTGCTACTACTACTTGCAGAAGGTTGCACTTTCTGTTTATTGGTATGATATTAAGTCTTTTGTTATAGGAAGAATGAAGTTAGCTAATTACGAAGAGTCATGTAAGCAAAGGATTTATATAAATGACGCAAACTAATTGGGATTAAACTATCCGTTCTACGGGTAAGTAGAAATTTATAGAACCCTTGATATTCCATGAAGGACATAGTATTGGAATGAAATAGACCTGAATGGTATAGTAGATTTATATGGCCAACCTGATTATTGTACTCGGTGTTGATGCAATTTTGGATACAATTATGAGGTCTCGACAATCTATAATTATGTCTTATCACACTGGCTTAGTGCAAGCATTTATGATATCTTTGATGACTGATCAAAAAAGAAAAAATTGATATAGCATTCCAGTGTTTGGGATTGAGGTGTAGTTGATTGATTTGATTAAGTTTCATAGAAAGATGCATGTACTTGTAATCTAGGGCAATTTCGATATAGAGATTATGCTCCGTTTTCCCTTATGTAGCATTCATACCGAAGTAGTACCCCCAAAGGGGTGCTCCGGCAGTTGAAGATGTTGGAGTGACAACATTAGGAAATAAGGCTTGAATCCTAACTAACTGAGTTTTTCTCATCTGCCGATGACTAAGTCAACTGAGTTACTCGTTACGTGTATTGGTGGAAGGTAGCAGAAACCTTGTAAATTATTAAATCATAGTCAAGGTGTGCGTAAGTTGGAGAGACACCATCGATCTCAAATAATGCAGTTTGTAGGAGATAGAACTTCTGATGTTCAAGGTGGCTTTAGCTTAAAATGGAGGGTTCAAGAGGAATTAGAAATGGTGGGCATTCTAATTTTCATAGAGCTCTTTATGAGAGGTGGTGGACTCCTTTTCATATTGTTTTTTATTTATCCGCTACTCAGGTCAAGGGTCCATTGAAACAACCTCTCTACCTTCACAAGGTAGGGGTAAGGCTGTGTATATAGTGCACACTACCCTCCCCAGACTCTACTTGTGGGACTACTTTAGGTATGTTATTGTTGTTGTATGTTTCCAGAACTACAAGTGCCAATTTTGTATCAGTCGTCAGCTATGGCTGATTCGCACATGATCGAAAAAACACGAGCAACCTTTTATTTTGACAGCAACCTTACAATAGCACAATTTAAATCTCTAATATTTTCAGTTATACGGGAAAGAGGACGAAATGTAGTAAAACTGTACAATGCTGAACTTCAAGATTCTTCAATCATTTACAGCCCATGTATAGACTTCTAGTCATTAATGTATGAATTTTAATAGTCTTCGGATAGTTAATGAAATTTTACAGCACCAGCAGTTCTATGGTCGTAGCATCCTTCCCAACTACTGAGATTTTTTACTTATTTTCAGAGAAGGTGACCAATCTCTCCCTACTCACCAAAAAAGCACATGCAAAGTGTGTTGGTGATTGTTTGTCTTTTCACATACTTTATTGAGCAATAGTTTGTAACGTGGTATAATCAGGTAAAACCTACAGCGAATTAGGTGAATTTTGGAAACTTCTTTAGGTTTAAAAGATTGTTCTTAAGTATGTCATCAAGTTGATTTTTCAAATGGTCACTTAACTAATAGTTGTTATCTCAGAAAGTCACTTTGTTTGTAGAAGAAAATTGGAATCAACGGGAAAGGTGACTTTCTTAGATAATAACTATTAGTTGCGTGACCATCTAAGAAATCAACTCGTATGTAATCTTAGAATACTACAACAGCAACAACTACTACTATGCATCAATCCCATGCTAGTTGACGACGTTATTTTAGAATCTAAATATTAAATTTTCCATGTTCCACGAAATTTCAGAGTGCTTGATTTCCATCATATTGCTTTCAGGTTTTGAGCATAATACTTGGTGGCAAGAAGCAAGGGAGTGGGACACTTTATTCTTTGCTGAAATTTTAAGTTTCTGATGCTTTGCTTTTGTGCAGATATTTGAAAGTTGTCACTTTCCTTTTAGGACTGAATTAGAACTCAAAGAAGTAACTGCAGTGACTGGAGGGAAGTTATAGTTTGTGGTGCTTTGCAAGTTCACTTTGAATTTTTTACCGCCACTCCTCATCTCCTGATAGAACTTCTACCGCTGAGACTTCTTTCTTCTTTACTTTAGCTAACGACCCCTGCCTTTGAAATTCTTCCGAGGCCTGTTGCTTCTTAGCTACATAACTAAGTAGTTATTGTGTTCTAGCTTCCCATTTTATGTGGTGAAGAAGATGGCACAAAATTCCGAGGAAGAAAAAAAAGAGGACTACCTTTTCAAGATTGTATTGATTGGTGATTCTGCAGTTGGTAAATCGAATTTGCTTGCTAGATTTGCTAGAGATGAATTCTATCCAAACTCAAAATCGACAATTGGAGTAGAATTTCAAACTCAGAAGATAAACATAAATGGAAAGGAGGTTAAAGCGCAGATATGGGATACGGCTGGTCAAGAACGATTTAGAGCAGTTACTTCTGCATATTACAGAGGTGCAGTTGGAGCTCTTCTGGTTTATGATATTAGTAGGCGCCTGACTTTCGATAACATTGGTCGATGGCTTAACGAACTTCAGAGTAAGCAAATATGCTATTAACTTATTTTGTTGTTTTAGTTTATATTTATTTGACTAGATATTTTTTTGTTTTCTCATTTTAGTTTAAAATTGCCTAAATTACATGTTCCGTGTTTAAGGTACTTGAGAAGGTCTACACTGGATTTTGTTTCAATATAGCTCATAGTTGATAATTAAGGTAGAAGGTTAGAGCGTTGTCTCGATTACCCTCCCATGCTAGTAGTCGAAGTATTTTTCATATAGCTTCTTTTCTGTCAATTTTGATACTATCTATTGTCTATTGTACTTCAATTATGTGTAGTTGCTATTCCTTTTTTCATAATGCGTTGTCATGCTTTCTATAGTATTTTGCCATGATCTCTTCACTTCAGTTATTTCTTTTTTGATCTGCTTTGCCATGTTTTTCCTTGGGTCGAGGGTATATCGGAAACCTCTCTACCTTGCTAGGTAGGGGTAAGGTCTGCACATACACTTTACCCTCGATTACACTGGGTATGTTGTTGTAGTTGAGAATTTTGTATCAACAGAGATTATACTATGTCATTAACACATAATCTTTTTTTGCCAACGGTACATTAAAATCATCTTCTGGATTATGCATTGTGCTCCCGTATGATTCTCTGGGTTGGTTAGATTGTTTGGAAGGCACTGTTGTCCTATGTTGCTCGGACTCTATAAAAATGTTGTTGTACTCGTATCAGATTCTACGAAAATGTACTACTTTTGGAGGATCTCACATGCAGACGCCAACATTTTAAAGAATCCGAGCAACATACCATCTATCCTTGATGTACTCGTCCTTAAAATTGCTCCTAAAACAAAGCCACATACATGACAGCTTCAATTTCCAGCTACTTAGTTGATAGCATCGTTTTTGACTTGTATCTTTACTCCGTTAACAGCTCATTCAGACATGAATGTGGTTATAATACTCGTTGGCAACAAGTCCGATCTCAAAGATGCCAGGGAAGTTACAACAGCTGAAGGCAAAGCCTTGGCTGAGGCGAAAGGTCTATTTTTCATCGAAACTTCAGCTTTGGATTCGTCGAATGTAACTTCTGCTTTCCAGACAGTTGTAAGGGAGATCTATAATATTCTGAGCAGGAAAGTTATTCAATCTCAAGAGCTCCAGAAAAAGGACTCGGGACGGCTAGCAAATGGTAAGTCTGTGGTTTTGCAGGCTGATGATGGAAATCAAGAAACAGTTGCAGAAACAAAGAAAGGTGGATGTTGTTCATCTTAAGTAAAACAATCTATACGGAGTCACCTTTGTTAAGGAGCGGTTTACCCCTTCCTCGCGTGAATTCAAATTTAGTCAGGCCCCAATGCAGTTACTAGACACCGAGTGGGAGACCAAAAAAAAAGTAAACAATTCCTCTTTTGAATCCTAAGACATGTCAATATCACTTCTCCAATGATGTAATTCAGTTTCTTGTTGGTTGAAAAAGAAGTACAACTTTCTTCTGGATCTATAAGACAAGCTTTTTCTTTAGAAAATGTAAATGATCTCAAGGGGAGAAGAACATTTTTTTAACTGTTTTTTTTGGAGTTTCTAGTTTTGTATAATTCAATTTGTTCTGTCTGTGCTTCAACCTGCCCTTTGTTTCTTTCTTTGATTTGTCTTAGTAGGCTTTTGGATATGATTTGATTGAAATTTGAATTAAAAATTCTTTGATTTGTCTTAGTAGGCATTTGGATATGATTTGATTGAAATTTGAATTAAAAGGTATTATTCGAAGATTAAAATGGATATTTACAAGTTAAAGGTTTTTTTGGACATAAAAATAGAGTTGAACTTAAAGTTGAAAAACTTTAGAAACTTGTATTTCAAACTTTGAATTATGTATTTCAAGTACCTTGTCCTGTTTTTTTTTTATTATTATTTATATCATCAAGCATGGACTGTTGTCGTAACTATAACTGTCCTAATATAGCAAAATTCATTAACGGGTAAGTCTTACCTGCAAAAAAAAGGGGTAACGCACTATCTCGAAGAGAAGCTCGATGAAGTAGACATGTTTGTGAAGATGCGGACTACCTGCATCTAGACAAAAAGACCCTATGAAATTTCATTATTTTCTCTCTGGGATTAACTTTGGGCCTTTCCTTCGCAGCTTAGGTGGCTGCCTAGCGGCATCTTTCGGCATACTACTTTATTACGACTTCACTCTAGACTCTAGTCATTAGTCTTACTTTCAACATTCCCCTCCTTGCAGTTAAGGAAATAACTTCAAGCATGATTTACTTAGTCAAGATACACATAACTAGCCCGAACATCACTATTATCGAAAAATGTGCTCTCTTTTTTCAGTGCAATTCTCAAATGATATAGGAGTGTATTATTTTCTAATGTATTTAGATGAAAAAGTTATGACCCTTATTTGTAGTAGTTACAACTTCCCAACAACTATAACCCTAAATTCAAGAAATTAATTATACATAATACACTATTTATTATTGGCATTCCAAAATTTCATGTGAGCCAAATAATGTATTTTCTCCATCACATTCTTTTTAAACCATAGAAATTTGTAACAAATATCCCATTCATTTCATTGGCCTTCTAATTTACACATTCTTTTTATTTTCCAAAAAAAAAAAATCTATATAAACAAAGCCCTTCATTTTCTTTTTTTAATATAAAAAACACAAACAAGAATCTTTCAAAGAGAAGGAAGAAGGGAAAAGATAAATCTTTCTTTTTCCTTCTTCTCCTTTCAAATCAAAACACAAACATATACATATTTTTCAAAAAAAAATAAAATAATTTTCTCTAATTTGTTGTTTATTACAAAAATGGCCAGCAGGAAAATGGTTACCTTGATAGTGATCTTTTGCCTGCTGGTGGCTACAAATGCAACAAAAAAAATTACAAATGTAGCACCTGAAAAGAGAAACAATATGAATTATTCTCTAACACAATGTTATTATGAATGCTTGCAAATTAGAGTCTTCACATTGACTGATTGCCAAAAAGAATGCAGAAAAGCTTGTAAAAAGCACAACAACAACAACAAGGAGATTGAAGACATACAAGAGGGGAGATAATAAAAGATTCTTCAACATATTTTTGATGTATCATTTTTGTAAAAGGTAGGATTTTTTTTCCAATATATAAATAATTTCTTTTCTTTTTTAATTTTAAGGGTTTTTTTTTATGTGTATCCTTGTAAATTGTGTATTTTATGTACATTTTGGATTGATTTATTTTGTGTTTAAATTAAATGAAAGATGTTTTTGTTTTCATAAATGTTAGTTGTTACATTGGTTAAGGCTATGGTGAAATGATCTGAGCATTCATTGCTACAGATGGACTAATACAATCATTTGGTAGTAAAATCATAAGTTTAAGCAGTGATAAAATAGCAGAGAACATAACATAACTTCACACAGTTATGTGATTAAATCACGTCTTTACATTGTCAGTGTATATTAGTTAAATTCGTGAGTTACCTCGTTGGTCACACTTGGCACCCCTCTCAAGTCCAAGCCACCACTCCGGGCACTGGCCCCATGCGCCCAAACGATTGGCTCTAATACCATTTAACAACCTTGAGCCCAACTCACACTCAAGAGCTACCTATATAGGTGGGAGAGCCCAGCTTTATATAAGTCCCACAACAGCTAGCCATTCATCCGATGTGGGACACACATGATCATAACACAATCTAATTATATCCGTGAAGATAGGCCATGAACTAGATTAGAATCATTCTCAACAAGTCCATAAGAATCATTAAATTTTGATCGACCGATCCGGTAAAATAGCTCAAAAAAGATAAAGAAGTATCATTAATCTCTTCATGCTCGTTCCAAGCACGATGTGCCAACCGGAATATCAAACTTGATATGATACCACACGATTATTTTGTAACTGTTTGACACAACTAGTAAGCCTTGATGCAATTATTGATACAACTCATAATTCAAAAAAGAGATCAACATAGCAAGCAAAAGAGTCAAGAATATTTCCAATGTGCAACTTTGTTTAGATGTTTTCTGCTAAATTCATGTCCACAAATGTAAAGATGCACAATTCTAACTCAGAGTTCACTATTTTATTTCAATGTTGGCATTTACACGGCTAAGATTTTCGTTTGTCCTACATCTCGTAAAATCGAAAAGGTAAACATATCAAGATCATGTAGGGAGAGATTTACATCTTAGACAACAGTCATCTCCAAGCTGAAGAAGTCGCTAAAGCTCTGTTCTTCCATCCAAGATAAAGCGCGCCTTTGCTCTCTGCAAGTCGATAATTTGGGCTAAACTCTTTCAACACGCCGTTGATGGCTTCACCAACTGATGGACTCAAGGGGCATGGAGTAAATCCAGCCATTGTAAGTCTCATACTCCACTTTCCAAAAACTTCGTGTCTTTCCACTCTGTCAGCCCCCTCACATGCTATTATGTTGACAATGTCTCGTGCAACGCAATGCGCCTCTGCATTGATCCTTTGCTTGTCATCCCTTGGGCTACCTGCATCAATTGACTCGAACATTGCGGTGTAGTAATCCAGAGTTTCATGGAATCTTGGAAGGAAAGCAGAAGTGTTGGTGTTAGATTCTTGTTCAACAAGGGTAACGATTTTTGGGGACAAGCTCTTAACCAGTCTGAGTAGACGATCTCGATGGTTTGTAGTGGTTACACTCTCGTCTGGCATGTGGTGCAGCACGTACGGGAAGTTAACTGCCAAGGCTTCTCCATGTGTAATTTGAAGGTTTTCTTCCTGAACCTCACAGCCCGACAATGCAGCAGCATGGAATTCAAAAGGCACTCCATATAATTCTGCAAATTTTGCTAGCCTTTCACCTACTAGCTGAAGTCCTCCACCGCGTGCATGAGCCGATTGGGAATCATCAACACCTGTGATGTGGACAGAAGGGGGTCCACCAGGCCGATGAGCAAGATTTTGCATAAGGAACATCCATTGACTTCCTTGTGCAATTTGAAAATCAATTATATGGATTCTGCTCTCATTCCTCATGGCTTCTTCGATCACAACGTTGGCGGATGTGTAAGCGAATTTGTAGTAGGGGCAGATGTGATAGAGGACTTGCATGTAAGAGATCAATTCCGAACTAGTTGGTTCCTTGCACATAAGCTTTTTGTATATGTTACTTCCCGAAGAATATATTCTTGCTTTGAGTCCTTCCAACATGTATGCGCTTAATCGTTGCATAGGTTCCCCGGAAACCGATACCTTTTGCTCTAAGACATTCATCAGAGCATCTCTAGCTGTGACTTCGGCATCCGATATTGCTTCAGCACAGGCAAGAAGCAGCTCTTTCATGTCCAAGCTCGGTGCAATTTCCAATACTCGATTCCACTTTGAAGGTTTTGAGACCTCACCATTGAAAGAGCAACTGCAGTCTTCATCAATATCAGAAGCAGGCCCTAGCAAATTATTCGCCATCTCCCTTAGCACATGCTTCAGGTCATTGCCATCATTAATTACTGAACACCCGCTCAAAGGTGAACCATAAGTGTTGTCTGAGGAATGGTGCTGATCTGAGATGTACGACTGAGAACACTGAGGAGAGAACGGACTCCAGTTGGACGAGACGCTTACAGCAAGAGGCGAATCATAGCTGACATAACCAGCATCAGGCAGTGAGTCCAGAGTGAAAAACTTTTCATTCTGTGTCTGATAAGAGAGCTGTGTCCCCGAGCTGTTACTATCGCTGGAATTGTTAACTACGTGGTAAGGGCTATAATATTGCTCAAAGTTCGCCGTTGGCTGATGGCACAACTTGTGAACTCCGCCTGATGATTGAGGTATCTGGGATGTGTGCATCTTGGGATCAGTCACGCGCTCTCTTCAAATTGGCTAAGACGCTGAACAACTGCCCCAAGCTATCGATGTCTCTTCGCTAAAAGTAGTCACAAAGTCTCAGAGGTTTTCAGCAGATACGTCGAATGTCATAACCAACAAAATCTGCCAATAAAAAAAAATCATTAAACAGTATACTTGATGAAACTAGAATTTGATAAAATGCAGTAAAGCCAACACGAGATTTCTCATAAAAGAACAAAGAAGCTTTTCAAAGAACAAAAATGTAAAATCTCAACGTATACCAGTCAGAAAAGGACACACCAACATAAGTAAGAAGGCATCCACATTTTCTTATCACGTATGAATCAGAAGTGTCAGCAAAATAACAAATCTCTATAGACTGACACTGCAAAAAAGAATTTACGCTACAACAAATAGCGAGATTTGTAACCTCAGAGACAAGCAGGTAACCTGCTACAACATGTTAAAATACACGGTTACCGTAAAGTCAGTGTTGTGTTAAATCCAATAAACAGATATGACAAACAGCACGAAGACAATGGACAGTTCATCAAATCAAAACATCACAAACTCCACAGAGATTTATATTTCACATTTTACGGTCAGTCCTTCACCAAAATACTACACCTATGTCGATATGAACTGAAGCGAAAAGGATAAAACAACACACACACACACAGTGGGGAAAAAAGACGATCTTTACCTCTAAACCAGAATGTGTAATTAGTCAGACATATCAAGGAAAGAACAAAGGATAAAACAAAAGGCGATAACTAATGAAGTTGGTTTTAGATACCTAATTGAGGGAAGACAGAATTGGAAAAGATAAAATGTAACAAATTCACATCCAGAAAAGAAAAAGGAAAGACAGCTAATGAAAATTAATTCATTATCATTATCAGTAACTACTAAATAAAGTAATTAAAAAAATATTAAATGAAGTGACAAAATTACCAAAGATTCACAAGCTCAACAAAAGTATTAAAAATTAAAATCAAATTCATTAGTCAAAATTAAAATATATACTTAGAAATAGAAAAGTGTACTAGAAAGAGCCAATTTTCAGATATCTAAATAAATGCTATGCCTAACATCAAATTTCCATTAATATACAGACAAAAGAAAAAGATCTTCAAATTCACAAACCGCCCACCCCCACCCCACCCCCCCAAAAAAAAAAAAAAAATAGGCGAAAAATAAGGAACTTGAAATATTCAGATTATTAACTACTGAAAAGTTAATCAATACAGTAATGACTTTAACATGTGAGATCAATTTTATGTTAACTTGAGGGAAATTAGAAGATTCGAAAGGAGGAGGAGAAGGCAGAAAACACAGAAACTATTTTCATGAAATTGAAAACAACAGATCCAACATATATAAAACTTTTTCTCACACCATGAAGAAGAAACAAGAATCGCCTACTCCAGGGACGGACCTAAAGGGGCATTCATTGGAAATTAACACTTTTTTCTTTGTGTATATATTAGATGACAAACCACAAACCCCTCGGTGAAAATCCTACCTCTGCCACCGGACTACTCAGAAGACAAAAACCTCTTACTCCCAACAGTAAGAGCAAGAAGACACATAAAAAGATAGGAAGCAAATAATCAGCCTCAAATCATGGATTCATCTCTGCCACAAACCAAAGGGAAAGAACAAAAAAGAGAAACTTCAAATAATCAGCTTCATATATACAAAAGTCACAGAAAATTTCCATTCAAAAAGCAAAGAACAAGTCTTTAATTTTCAAGATTAAAACAGAAACTTAATTAAATGATAAACAAAGTTAAGAACTTGCATTTTATAGGCAGTTAAATCACTACTTAGACTAATCAAAACTCCATACAAAAATCAAAATCTAGCTAGTACCAATAGTCAAAGGGAAAGAATCAAAGAACCTTCAAAAGATTAAGTCTTTTTGATGAATTCAAGATTTTGTTTCCGGAGAGACTTTTGTTTTCTGCTAAATACAAGAGAAGATTGAAGATATGGCCTCTGAGAGTTTTGGGTGCTTGTTATATAGGGCTGGTTTCTTGGAGATAACTACTTGAACTTCCCTTCCAGCAATATTGTAGATCACAGTTTGTTGGAACCACGTGGGAAGTGTCTCTATTCCTACTCATAGTCTATTTGGTCATGTTTTTTTCCCTTGTCAGTTCACACTATTCTTTCCAAGTAGAGTGAAATGATTACTATAGTTTCTATTTAGGCTAGTGTTTCGGCACGTGCGTGCACGTGTATGCGAAGCATGTCATATAATTTTCTAAAAAACACCTTCATGTTTTGAATATTCGTATAGTCATCCTTTTTTCCACTCAGTTCACAATATTCTTTCCAAGTAGAGTGAAATGATTACTCTTGTTTTTATTTAGACTAGTTCCTCGGCACGTGCGTTTTGCACGTGTATGCCAAATCATGTCATATAATTTTCTAAAAACACCTTCATGTTTTGATTATTTGTATAGTCATCATTTTCCCCCTGTCAGTTCAAATTTTCTTTCTGAGTGGAGTGAAATGATTACTCTTATTTTTATTTAGACTAACGCACGTGCATGCCAAATTATGTCATAGAGTTTTCAAAAAACACCTTCATGCTTTGAGATCAGTAACCTCAAGCCCTGCTGGCTGCTATAACATGTTAAAATACACAGTTACTATAAAACCAGTGCTGTGTTAAATACAATAAACAGATAGCTCAAACAGCACGTGGAGCTATTCATTCATCTAGGTTCAAATACAATGAAGACAATGGACAGTTCATCAAATCAGAACATCACAAACACCATAGAGATTTATATCTCACATTCTACGACCATTCACTTACCAAAATACTACATCTATGTCGATATGAACCGAGGTGAATAGGATAAAACAACACACACAGTGGGGAAAAGGACACTCTTTACCTCTTCAGCAAGTAGACCTTTAAACCAGAATGTGTAATTGGTCAGACATATCAAGGGAAGAACAAAGGGAAAAAAAAAGTAATAATTAATGAAGTTGGTTTTAGATACCTAATTGAGGGAAGACACAATTGAAAAAAGATAAAATGTAACCAACTCACCTCCAGAAAAGAACAAGCAAAGACGCCTAATGCACTACAAGATTAATTCATTATCTTTAACTACTAAGTGAAGTAATAAAAGAAAATATTAGCTTGTACCAATAGTCAACGAGAGACAAGAATCAAAGAACCTTCAAAAGATTGAGTCTTTTTTATGAAGAAGAAAAAATTAAATTAAATGGTATTACATACCATAGAAAGATTGAGTCTTTTTGATGAATTCAAGAATTTTTTTTCCGGAGAGACTTTTGTTTTCTGCTAAATACAAGAGAAGATTGAAGAAATGGTCTCTGAAAGTTTTTGGTGGAGATAACTACTTGAACTTCCCCTCCACCAACTACTTGAACTTCCCCTCCACCAATATTGTAGACCACAGTTTGATGGTACCACATGGGAAGTGTCTGTTCCACGGTGAGAGACTGAAATGATCCGAGGTGATAGAGTAGAGTGAAATGACTATTCTTGTTTTTATTTAGACTAGCTTCTCAGCACGTGTGTTGCACGTGTATGCAGAATCACGTCATATATTTTTGAAAAATATCATCTTTAACTTTAGAGAATTGGGAAACTTAGAAACAACACGCTAGTCTTGCACGTGTGTTGCACATGCATGCCAAATCATGTCATATAGTTTTCTAATTCACAAGCAATCAAATTGTTGTAAAGAAGAGTTAGCAATATCATAAACAAACTCAACCAAATTTCTAATAAGCAAATACCATAAACAACACATGAAGCTATTATCATTCATCTAGGCTCAAATACCACAAAGACAATGGACAGTTCATTAAATCAAAACATCCTACTACAGCTCACAAACTCCACAGGGATTTATATCTCACATTCTACGACCAGTCCTTCACCAAAATAATACGCCTAATTCGCCATGAACTGAAGTAAATAGAACAAAACAACTCACACACACACACTTATACCGGAAAAGCAGCTCTTTACATATTCTGTATGTGAGCTAAAAACCAGAATGTGTAATTAGTCAGCCATATTTGGTCAAAATCTCTAGATATTGGTGATCTTAGAAATTCTATTTCTATAAAGAAGTTTAATTATTATATTACCAAGAAAGAGAAAATGGTTATAAGGGGTAATTTACAAAGAGCATTATGACTAACTGTAGTTGAATTCAATTGAACACACAATAATCCATTTTTGAATTTCTTCGAGAGCGAAAAATTTCCAAAGATCTCGGTGATAGATCCTTTTCTAGGGTAACGACTTAGGAGTTAGGAAGTTCCGAATTAAGCTTTGATTCGTGGATTCTTGTGCTTCTTATTGTTGCTAGGGTTTAATATCGTGCTAAAATTCTTTGATATTAAATTATTTGAATTTGGGGAAAAGAAAAGTGCATGTGATTCTAGGTCTTTTCGTATCAAATGAAAAAGTTAAATATCCCCCTAATCTATCACCATTTTGCAAATTTCATACCTAAACTAGTTTAGTGTGTGTTACTGTTACCCCTGGACTATATCTCCCTTAAGATTAAAAATCCTCATTGAATATGTTTCAAAATATTTCGAATAAATTATGTATGAAACTCGCAAAATAGTTTCCATGTGTACCGCCACATGGACCTCTTTGGAAGAACTTTTGGAACGTGATATTCATATAGCCTGTCATATTCCATCGGAGTGTATTTTCACGAGTTCAAGGGTTTTTCGTGAACACCCGATATTGGGAAACTTAGAAATAATATTCTAGTCTTGCACGTGTATGCAGAATAATATCATAAATATGATCTTTAACTTTACAGAATTGGGAAACTTAGAAATAATATTCTAATCTTGCACGTGTGTTGCACATGTATGCCGAATCATCTCATAACTTTTTCTAATTCACAAGCAATTTTTCCTATTCACAAGCAATCAAATTGTCGTAATGAAGTGTCAGCAATATCAGCAACAAACTCACAACCAAATTTCTAACTAATACTGGAAATTTGAGCCCTTCGGAAAAAATTGGAAACACAGACCAGAAATCCTTCAAGTTAAAATCTTTTCTCATACCATGAAGAAGAAACATGAATAACTACTCCAGGGTCAGAGCTAGAGAGCCTTTATCATTTTTTTTAATTGTATGTATATAGAAGATGATGAACCTTTGGTGAAAATCCTATCTCCGCCACTGGACTACTCAGAAGAAGAAAAAAACTCTTACTTTACAGCTTTAAGAGCAGAATTGACATATAAAAAGATAGGAATCAATATTGACATCCATCTTACCAACCAAACATAAAGATCAAGAATAATTGACATAAGCAAAAGATAGGAATCAATATTGACATCCATCTTACCGACCAAAAATAAAGATCAAGAATAATTGACATAAGCAAAAGATAGGAATCAATATTGACATCCATCTTATCGACCAAAAATAAATATCAAGAATAATTGACATAAGCAAAGTGAGGAATCAATACTATGGGACCAATATAATTATCTCTCTTACCGATCAACATAAAGATCGAGAATTAGCATATACATAAAGAGGAATAAAAAAAAAAGCTCTAACAAGGAAAATATAAAAAATACAAGAATGTCACACCTAAGATTTGAACACGCAATACACTAGAAGCTTCCTAATTTTGAAGGGATTAATTTTTACACTATTTGCACGGTATATTCTTCCGACTAAGGGAATCAATTGAACCCCTTCTGAGTTCTGATCATGTAGCTCCATCTCTGCCCCACACAAACAGGAGCAGATGCAGCACACAAAAGTACGAGTTCATTTCAACCCCGTAGCTTTGGCTTAAACTTTATATATGTGTTAAAATATTCACTAAACAAGTACAATTAATAAATCTCAAACTCAGTAAATCAAATATATTGTGATAAAACTTCGAACTTGAACCTATAAAATTCAAATCTTGAATCCGCCTTTGCCCACACACCAAAAAAGGACTTCAAATGAACAGCTTCATATATACAAAAGTCACAGAAACTTCTCATCCAGAACTATAAGCAAAGGACAAACCTTTGATTGCAAGATTAACACACAAACTTAATTAAACCATAAGCAAAGTCAAAAGCTTGCATTTAATAATTTACTAATCACTACTTAGACTAATTAATCAAATCTCCACTACAAAACAAACAAATTGTGATAAAAATTCAAACTTCAACCCATAAAGTTCAAATCTTGAATCCTCCCCACAAACCAAAAAAGGAAAAATAAGAGAAACTTCAAATAATCAGCTTCATATATACAGAAACAGAAACATTTCCATTCAAGACTGTAAACAAAGAACAAACTTTTCATGAAAACTAACCAAAACCCATAAACAAAGTCAAGAACTTACACATAATAAGCAATTAAATCACTAATTAGACTAATCAAAACTCCATACAAAATCAAATAACACCAAATATACTAATAGCCAAAGGAAGAAAAGATAACAAACCTTAAAAGATTGAATCTTTTGTATGAATTCAAGATTTTCTCCAGAGGGACTTGTGTTTTTCTGCTAAATACAAGAGGAGAGGAAAAAAGGGGCCTTTTGTTTTATGATGACTGAAGAAATGGAAGTCTATGGAGAGTTTTTTATACTTATAATATAGTCAAACAAATTAATTGAAAAATTATATTAAAAAAACTATAATAAAAAAGTTGTGTGAAATATAAAGAGCTGGTTTCCTGGAGATAACTACTTGAACTGCCCCTCCACAAAAAGTGTAGACCACAGTTTGATGGCACCACGTGGGAAGTGTCAATTCCTAGTCATTGTTTATTTGGTCATCTTTTTTTTTTCACAAGTTCATAATATTCTTTGGAGTAGAGTGAAAATGATTACTCTTTTTTTTATTTATTAATTCTTTTGATACGTGTGTTGCACGTATATGTTGAATAAACAATTATAAGCTTGAATACATATGATGGACACTTAAAATTGTCATTAATTTTTACTTCAACATCATAATTAAGAATTGTATCATTTAAATACTTGTGATTGTGTTATTTAGACACTTTTCGTTGACTCAAACAAATATGTAAAGAGTGTGTAACACGCTCTTCGATAAAATGTCAAAATAATGAATTAAATGAAGACACGTGACATTTGGATTCAAAATAATAGTTAAAGATGAATTATGAGGTCATCTTTTTTTCCCTTTCAATTCATAATATTCTTTCCGAGTAGAGTGAAATGATTAATCTTATTTTTATTTGGATTAATTTCTCAACACATATGTTGTACGTATATGTGGAATAAATAATTATGTGTAAAATTAACAATAATAAAGTACTTGTTTTTACAAAAGTTGAACATATATATGTAGATATTTAAAGTTAACACAAAGTTTCACATAAATATCTTAGATAAGACTTGTACCACTAATGGAGTCTGACGGTGTCATATTGATACTTATTGGTGACTCAACCAAATATATAAAAAGTGTACAATACATTCCCCGATAGTATATCAAGATAGCGAATTAAATAAAAATACGTGATATTTAAATCCGAAAATAAGAGTTGCAAATGAATTATGAGGTCATCTCTTCCCCTGTCAATACATAATATGCTTTCTAAGTAGAGTGAAATGATTAATCAACATGTTTGTTGCACACATATGTCGAATAACTAATTATATATAAAATTAATAGTAATAACATACATATTTTTACAAAAGTTAAATATATATATGTAAATACTTAAAGTTGACACGAAATTTCTAACTAAAATTTATACTCTACCATTTAAATATTTGTCGTAGGGTTTAACTGTGTCGTTTTGATACTTTCACTGACCCAATCAAATATGCAAAAAGTGTGTAACATATTCACCAATGACATATTAAAATTGTGTATTAAATAAAGATATATGACATTTAAATTTGAACATTTGAACAAGTACAATTATTTTTTTCAGTGTCATACTTATTGAAATGACAAAAAAAACAAAAACAAATTTTTTATCTTTGAATCAAACTATTCCTCAAAATATGATATAGTACACAATAGACACATATCTTCCTTTTATGTTTATGGAATAGAAAAAATATTTTCAATATAGATCTTCAGCTTAAAAAAAAAGTATATCACACATTCATTAGAAGCCAGTTTTGACTTATGTTTTTTCTTTATTAGTTAGAAAAATTGAAACATGATACAAGAAATTGCTAATTGGTCATCCCTATGTCTAAAAAATTGACTTTTCCCCTTCACTTGCTACCACTAAATAACCAAACGACAAGTGAAGGATTTGTACTTTTGAAGGGTGGTTGGTTAATATACTAATGGTGATTATAGTAAACAAGTCAAAAATCATCAATTGTTTATTATTTTTAATTTATAGTTTTACTTTTTCTAAATATAATTTCTAATTATATTCCAATTATATTTTTACTAATCGTATCTTTATAAAAAAGTGTAAAAATACTTTTATATTTATATTTTTTTAAAAGGTCTTAAACATATTTCAATTAGAAAAGATGTTTATCAGCACCTTTGTACAAGCACGCTGACCGTTTATTATACAGTTCAATACTTCTGTCCAAACATCCAACTATTTCTTTACAACATCAATTTCCTCAACTCAAAATGTATTTATCACTTGATGCAAAGACGTTAAAAAACTTTAAATTATGGATTCTAGTTTTTATAAAAGATAGGCATATACTATATTCTGAATAAATTATACTCATATACATACATTAAGGGAATTCTTAAAGACCAATATGATATTTGAGGTAGTTAAGACTTATGAATTCCGCTAAATTCAAACATAGACTTATAGTTCCGTTCTATTGCTATCGACTTATTTTGTTTGAACTCTTAAAAAATGATATTATCGAGTGTATATTAAATTCTTCAAAATTAGTATATTTTGAAAAGTTCGACATCATATGTAAACCTAGCATATTGAGAGGGTGTGTATATATATATATAGATCATAGGGAAATTGCGTACGCAAGTTCTAAATGGCAAATCACGTAAATAAACATGAAATTAAGGGTAATATATTATGTACTGCCGACAAATAAAACCGCGTTTGGATTTTGTTCTTATTTGCAAAATGTTTGGTTCCTACTTCCTAGAAGGGGAAACAAACATTATAAATACACACACTTTTTTTTTTTAATTTAGTTTTCCTCACATGCTTTTAATCAACTTAATTTATTATTTATAAAGTATATGCAAAAAATAATTAGTTGTTGAATAACTTCCTATATAAGTTGTCATATTTTATTTCTCGAAAGTTAATTTAATTAATTTTTTAAGTTAAATTAAATTAAATAAATTTAATATTTTAAAATTATATTAAAAAATTATATGAGAAATATTATATATTGTAATTCTTCTCATATCATTATGATTAAAAAAAAATACTCCTATCATTCCAAAATAAATAGTGTTTTAGTAAAAGAATAATCCCAAAATAAGTATTGTTTTAGGAATTCAAGACAAAAAATAGTAATTATTTTTAACTATATTCTTGTGTTAAAGAATTACTTACTTCTTTTTAATAGTGTTTAGTTTTCAAAAAAAATATTTAATAAATAGGGATAACTTAGTAAACTATACCTTGTATTTATTATTTTTCTTAATGGATGTAAAATGAGTTAAAACGACATTTACGTAAAGACTATATCTTAAGTAGCTGGTAAGAATATATGTAAAATGAAATATGACAAATATTATGTGAGGGAAGAAGTAGCTTCTAAGAGACTTAGAGCCCATTTGGATTGGCTTAAAATAAATAACTTTTAAAAAGTTATTTTAAAAATAAGTAGTTATGTGTTTTTGATGTGTTTGGCAAAAAATGTTGAAAGTCACTTTTTTATCAAAATGTCTGAAATACCCTTAAAATTGTTAACATTATAAAAGAATTAAGAGTAAAAAAGTAATATACTTGGTCAAAGTAGAATGATTTATAAGTTAAAAAAATAAGTAGAGGGCACGCTACTTTTAACTTTTAACTTATTTTAAGTTACTTTTGACTTATTTTAAGTTACTTTTGACTTATTTTAAGTTACTTTTGACTTATTTTAAGTTATTCTTTAACTGCCAAACACTCTAATAAGTCAAAAACTGATTTAAAAGTTAGTTTGACCAACTTAAAATCCCATTCAAACGGGCTCTTAAAAATGTTTTGATGATGACATTGAAACATTAATGCATGTATCTTCCATGTTCTTTCTCTTATAGTATACTAGCCTATTTTTTAGCATCCTCCCATTTCTTTCCTTTGTCATTTTCATCCCCTTTCTTCAAGTCATATTCTAATTTGTTTGTTAAGTAGAGGGGTCAGTCATGATATAGAATGTTCCAAGTATTTACAAAAAAAAAATTGTTTATATATTGTTTGATATTTATTTTGAGTCAGAATTAATTCAAATTTGTGTCCAAAAAAATCTCATTTTATAAAGGATAAAATTCTTTATTAAAGATGATTCCAGGTCCATAGCTAATTGGTCTTATTTTAGAAGGGATTAACTCTCTACTAGTAATTTTATTTTCAGAATTTGAATTTGAAATTTCTAATCATAAATAAAAAAAATAGATAAAATTATATACTTAAAAGTAGATGTAGTGACTAGTGATGCCCATAACATTTTGTGAATGATATATAGTTATTGTTAAAAAAAGGATTATCGAATTGACCATATATTAATAGACAAATCATGTTGAATATATAGCTCAAATTGAAACTTTTGACCCCAAAATTTCCAAAATTGATTAATTTCCTTGCTAAAGAAGTCCAAGTGGATATCATTTTCAATTTGATTTCATTAATGCTAAATAAGTCCTAGTGGAACCATGACAATTGACATGGGCATTTACTTATACATTTCATTTTTTTATATTTTTTTATTCTACTTTTAGTGTTTGATATTCGTAATATTGATGTCTGATTAATCAAATTCACATCGCATAAAATCCATTTGATGGAAATACTTCCTATCAAGAACTTTTCTATACCCATCGATTGAAACAAAGATCTCTAATTGCAAGAATAACGACTTCTTGTAATTTACAGTAGCACATTCTTTGATGGTCTTATACTTTTCAATTAATTGGCCATAGCTATTAATACATTTATTTTCTCTTCTGTTGTGTGAGTCAAAATATGTGCCTTTTTTTCTTTTTCTTTTTTTTTTGGTTAAGAATAAGGGGAAAATAAATATTTACTAGGACAAAATAAAAAGTCAAAGTGAAACCTTTTGATGTCTAGAAGGCTTACCCCATCAATATGCCACGACCAACCAGTGGCGGATCCCGAATTTCAATTAAGGGGGTTCGAAAAACCTCTAATCTTACATTTAAGAGGTTCAAAATCAATATAAAGACATAATTTTTTTTAAAAAATACCTTAAATATATAACGTATTTTTTTACTGAGGAGGTTCAGATGAACCCCATCGGGTTGCTCTAGGTCCGCCCCTGCGACCAACAACACATTATATGTTTCGATTCAAGAGAGATTTTATGAAATTATCTTTTAAAATCAAAGACGAGCAAGAGTACTTCCAAACTTTATTTATTTATTTATTGGCGATAGTGACTATAATGAAAGACGAACAACATTTCGTGTAGTTTAGTAGACTGGCTTAGTTACGTAGGATATATTGACAATACACAAGTAAGACAAACAATATATTAAATATTATATTGTAACAATAAAAGTAAAAAAAGATAATTATAAGTCAATGAGAAACCTTTTGATGATGTCTAGAAGGCACATAATTTATGAATTTGTCTCTTGAGTTAAGTTATCATCAAGAAAAAAGAACTTTTGCTATAAACATTTGTTCTATATTTGATAAGGTTTTAATTTTTTATTTTCTTCGATTCGTATAAAATATTATTTTCACTCTATTTTCAAAAGTTTGACAATCTTTCTCTTTGATCTAACCTCATCAAACCATCCTCCCTCATAGCTAGGCGTCACAACCATAGAGTATCAATATAATGTTTTCTTGGTTGAAATTTTTCGTCTCACCATATGTCTGACTCTGATGTCAAATTTCTCTTAACTCAAACACATGCATATCTCATATTGTTTGCTTTATAAGATATATATATATATATATATATATCATGAGTTACAATATTATCAAGTTCAGAAAATATATATATACCACATTAACTTGTATTATAATATGTGTTTTATAAAAAATTTCACTTTTTTTTTATATTTCGATATAAAATTCATCTAAATTATCACATACATACACCCTTCTACAAAAGCTAGAGAAAATACAAGCTAATTAAGGACTGACTCATCATGGTGTAGAACATGTTGTGCAAGAAAAAGGTGACCATATTATTATTTTTAATTTAATGTGTAATAAAATATTTAAAAGTGATCGCATTGATATTCTCTCTAGCTCTTTTTCACTAGTCGGCAATTTCCATTCAACCTTTTTTGTCCAACTTAAAAGATTGAAATAAATTATTTAGTCATAAAAATTAATATTGGATTTGTGTTGGTACTATATGACAAAACGAATAAGAAAACACTTTTATTAAATTAATATGAAAACTTTCCACGTACAACCACTAGTTTTTGGTGCAACCGTTGCATTTTGGTGTATTCTTCTTTCTTTTCTTATTTTTTTAGTTTCGTCATATTCTTAATAACGTATTCAATTACAATATATTAACTGTTAATGCACTTTCCTTTTATCAATTTTCAGGGACATGGTCTAATTATGAGGGTTGTATTTTATTATGATATCAAATCCTAAGTTTTTACAAATTCCTTCTTAGTTATCGGGCCATAATATCTCAAAATGAGGAGCTGAAAGCCACTTACCTGTTAGGAAAAGAGGTCATAAATTTATTTTTTTTTAATTTTGAATTTCGTAAAGATCCATTCAAACTTAATACGAGCATCGAACGCTAGATGGAAATCAAAAACAATTCTCGCATGTATCAAATCTAGCAGCAATGAAAGTTCAAAGTTTGTGGATTATGTGTTTTTTTTTTAAAAAAAACAATGGTTTTTAATTTAATACTAGGTGCTGCTTCTACTATATATTATTAAAATAATAATAATCCTACTATTATATTTTAATAGCAAGTGGAAACTAGTTTAAATTCATTCTGTCACTAACCACTAATATATCCACTATTTTTCAACAAATTGATGAGATAAGCTTTGATTTTTTAGTACTTGACCAGTCCACTAATTGAAGAAATTAAATTATGCATTCCGTCCAATTATTTTAACACGTTTATTAATTAAATTAAATACTATGTATAAATCATAATTTACTAAATTATTCTTATTTTTTCCTCACCTTATTATTCCTATTAATTAGAAAATGAATGTTATTGATTAAGATTCTAATCAACTTCATTTAAAAATTGAATAGATCTATATACATCTTTAGTTGACACAATTATATCTAAATCATCATGCTATATTATTTAATAAAAAATCCTACTATTTTCTATTTTTATCGATAGAAAACTCATGTGAGATTAAATAAATCAAGATTTTGTCATGACTATAATTTTAAAAGAGATAGGGAAGCAGAAGTTTATGAAATTATTTCTATAACTGAATAACCAACACTGAAAATCATTATAGTGAGAATATAATTAAAAAATATTAATTTGTATATTAAAATATTTTCTTTTAGATAAAACGATATTTAAAATGAAATATCGAATGTCTATCAAAAATATTTTTTCTATCCTGAATAAAATCGGCATATATATATTCACCCTTCTTAGATATTTCTCGTGGGATTAATGGATTAATGAGACCTAGGTAGACTAATCATCCATTGTCATTTTTTAGTATTTTTGATCTACTATTTATTTAATCCTATTATTACACAATTTAATTATTGTCTCAACTCAAATGCAATTACTTTCTCCTTTTACTTTTATTCCTTTTTTTTTCTTTTTTGGACGTACAGCTCAATCCTTTTCTCCTTTTGCCTTTTTATCCTAGAAAATTGCCAATTTTTCTCTATTTAACAACTACTTTATTAATATTTAATACCTTTACTTTAATTTTTTTTTAATGATGATAATGCTCAAGTTAACTTGTTCATATCTTTAATTAAAATTACGATATCTAAATGCTTGTTCAAGGAAAAATAAATGTTTAATTTCAGCTATGTATACTTTTACTAAATTTAAATAGTAAGCATGCAAGTTCTAATTAGGAGGAGACGTAATTTTACAAATTTATAGTTAAATAAATATAAAAGAGGAACTTTGGAGCAACATTAAAATTGTTCTTGTGTGATTTATAAGTCATGAGTTTGAACCATGAATTTAGTCGCTAATATTTGCATCGGGATAAACTATCTACATTATAGTCCTTTACAATGTTATTCTTCCCTAAATCTTGCATGAACGCAAGATAATTTGTGCATCGAGCTATCTTTTTTATTGCCAAGTATAAGAATATGAGTAAACAGCACAAATATCACTAGTTTAGAGCCCAATTACGTATAGTTTTCGAAATTGCCTTTTGTACTACATTAACTTTGCTAAATACATGTATCTGGTGGGCGCACTTAGATACATGCTGGTCAAATTAGGTGTATTTTGTTTTAGATACATTGTATCCAGACACGATATCTATCTAAGATACACTCTCACTCGCCTCTCTATTATCTCGCTCGTCTTTCTCCCTATGTATATGTACATGTATCTAAAATACACTGACTCTCTCTCTCTCTCTCTCTCTGGCCTCTCTCCCTATGTATTTGCATTTAAGAATGTATCTGGTATCAAAAATACATGTATGTATCTAGTATCTTTGATATATGTATCTGACTTGAAATCTGAAGTACTGGTGTATCTGACTTGAAATCTAATACCAAATTGCTAATAAGTGAAGTAATATGTAATTATTTCAAGCTATAAAGTGAATTAGTATTTATGATTGGAATGTTTACGTAATTAGGTAGTTTTTCCTAAGAATATTGCATACTTGAGAACTTGATTCATTAATGGCCAGTGCAGATAATTTGTGCCCAATCACTATACGTGTCATTGGGCCCAAACAATATCATACATTGGGCTGACTTGCATTTGATTACCTTAGCACCTGCAGGATTATTAGGCCCAATAAAACCTCATTGGGCCAACAGCAGGGGGTCCGTTGACGGGTGATTTGCATAAATAGGATCTTGGGGCTATTGTTTCAATTTTGGCCTACTTAAAAAAATGTGCAAAAATAACCACATATAAGGATTTCAGTCACACGATTTGCCTTAACAACAAGTTATGATGATCGAAAAGATTTTGACGATAAAATTCTGACAAATTGTTAGGATTGTTTCAACGTTTGTAGTTGAAATCCTATCTTCAATTCTAGTAGATTAAAGATAACTCTATCTTTAATTCTAGTAAATTGAATGAATCGAGTTTATATTTCAAGCCAAAAAAAAATGCAAAAGATAAATCAAAAACTTAAATAAATTGAAACAAACAAAACTGTCCTCTTATATTTTGATTCGTTTATATTGAGCAGATTGACATAGAGTTTAGTAGGTTATGTTTTCTAGTTTCTAGTATTTAAAATTTTGAATTCGCCTTTGCTGATCACACATGCATTTGTATGTAAGTTTAGTTGAGTTCTACGCACTAACGATGTAATATAATGAAATTATATAAATTTAAATGTTAACTTGGCAAAAATTAGTATTCTTTTTGTCTCAATATATATATGGTACACCTTTGTTTTTTTAGTTTCGCAAAGAATTATCCACTATATTTAGAAATTATAATTTAACTTTAAAATTTTCATTTTGCACTTAATGAGATTATTTATAGCAACAAAAAAGTCTAAGAGTTATTTTAGACCATAAATTTAAAAATATTTTTTTTTTCTTCTTAAACTTTGTACCAATATCAAAAAATGTTATATAAATTGAAATGAAATGAGAAAATAATATGCAATTAAAAGTTAAATTACATCGATAATATAACACTTTTTCTTATATTATCCAATACATATATAACATACAATTTTTTGTCTTTTTTTTTAAAAAATAAAGTGCACGCGTTGTCTACTCTTAAAAAACACACTTTATTTACTTTCTTCAAAACAAAACATTCCAAGAAAATACTTGTAACTTGTCATTTGTTCATGTTGGAAAAAGAAATAAAGAATATAATATATAGATAATCAAGCAAAAGCATCCTATCATAGACATTATTATTTTCTCTTAATCAAAAGTTTCGATTCAAGAAAGCACAATAAATCTTATTAGGAGCGTTGATATACCCCTTAAAAATGAGCCCTCAAACTTTTGAAGCAGAATAAATCTTATTAGGAGCATTGATATACCCCTTAAAAATGAATCCTATAGTACGTGAACTCCAATAAAATAGATCCTATTAAATTCCAAAACAAATATCGAACATCGGATAACACATCAACAATATAAACAAACATTAGCATATGCAGCTTTCATATTTGCATGCCACTATGATCCAATCACTTAAAGACAAAACCCCAAAATTTGGGATTAGGTAGGCAAGAAAGAATGTTTGGTTTTATTTTAATATTATTTTTCTATTACAAAAAAGCAAAGCCATATAGCTTATATTTGTTGGGAGAATGTTAGGCAGACTTTTTAAATTGTATTTTAGTATAAGTAAGGAATCATGGACTCCTATGATAATTCCCACTTCTATTTGCTTGTCATTTTATGCTTTATTTTCTCCTCCAAACACTAACTTCCAATGTTACAATAACTAGAAATAAAAGTTTCATATAGTACAAATTAAAGCTATTTTTAGCATAGAAACAAGAAAAAAGGTAAATAAATTGGAAATAAAAGAGAAATAGTTTATCATTTATACATACCTAGAAGATAATTATAGGCGCGGATGCATAATTTAAACAAATAATAGGTTCAGTTTTTAAGATTATTAAATTCATATTAAAAGTTTTGTGATTTTTTAACAGGTACCGAGGTCAAAAAATAACATCGATGAAGACGTATAGATGCACTATTCCGTGGTTATAAGAATTATAACTTATCATAAATTTTTCATTTGTTACTTGACAACGAAAACCTTATTTTTTTAAAAAAAATTTAGCATCGACGAATCGAATGTTATTTTTGTTTCAACGTTTACCTCCTTTTCTCCCTTTGAATCAAACTTTTCACCGCCAAAATTGTTAAATCCTTTTAGTATAAATGATACGAATCCTAGATATATATAAATTTTTTTATATATATGTATAATAAATGTTAATTTTTTCAATGAAAATTTTATTTCTGCGATTATCTTGATCTGATTACATGTACTTATAACATAACAAACAATCACCTCAAAGATAAGACATTGAACCTATTATTAACATGTTAAATTACATTGACATATAATTAAAATTTGAATAATAAAAAATGGTTGATGTGCACCAAATGGACACCAAAAAAAGGCACAAATATTCCCCAAAAAGTTAAAAGAGTACCAATGTGGCAGAGCATATCACATAACCTATTATTATTCCTTCAAACACACAATTCCATGTACTAGATTTTAACCTATTTTTGGACTTTCTTTCTCACCCTTTTCCACTTTAGCCACTTTCCCTCACATATTGCTCCAAACAAAAAAAAAACTATCACTACTACTTAGCCATGACCAAATTAAACATCTTTTTTCTTTTGGACTTTGTACCTTTTTGTTGATTCTTGAACCAAAAAAATCATGTTAAAAGACCAAAATACCCCTACGCAAAATTTTGTATAAATAGCCATGCAACTTAAACTCATACCATAAAAAACCAATTTCATCTCTCATTTCTTTTTTTTTTTCTCTTCCAAAATTTTGATCTATCATATATTATAAGTTCAATGGTAAGAAGCACTACTAGTGATCAAATGGAAGTTAAGTCCTCTATTTCTTTGTTGCAAGAAAGGTTCAAACAATTGCAAAAAATCAAGAAGATGAGGCAAGAGAAAGAACTATTGAAGAATATGTTGATGCATTTTGATCATCATGATGTGGAGTCATACAATAATAATAAGTTTTATTTCCACTCTGAATTAAACATGATTTCTCCACAAAATAATGACAAGTCATCTTCTCGATTTTCTCTCTCCCTATGGCCAGATATTAAATCGCGAAATATTGTGAGGAGTACTCCTAATAAGCTTAAACGTGATAGTTCTCATTCAGATGTTGATACTTCTCTACATCTTTAGAAAGAGAGAAGAAAATAGTTTGATGTACTAAACTTCTGTCATGTGCAAGAACGATCGATGAAGGGTTAGATCATGTTGAAATTAATCTACACAAACTTAAGAGACCATTTTCACACGACTTGAGCATGTGACCTCTTAATCATATGGTGAAAGACTCTTGTCGCTACTCCAAGACTCCCTTTCACTTCTCTACATCTTTGAATAGGAAGAAAAAAAATATTACTAGCTACTTTTAGGATATGGTTATAGCTAGCTATATATCCCTCTCCCCCAAAAGAAAAAACCCAAAAACTTGGGATTAGTTATGTATGGTTCTATATATAAAATATAAATATCTTGAAATATTTATCATGTGTCAGTATTATTAATTTCTAGCTATTATTTATAATTATTGACTGGCTTTTAGAGTTTATGCATGTTGTTTAAGTTTATGATATTAGAAACTGAACAACCTAGTGTTCATGCATATAACTCTTGTCGCTAAACAACAAAAATATATCACTAATACTATTAAATAATGGATTATCGAAAATCTTATTAGCTACGAGCTATTTTGTGATAAGTTAATGATGAATTTAAAAGAGTCATTTTTTCACACCTCATAGTCATTTCTTCGATCAATTATATTTTTCTATTTTTCTAACAAAAGTTATTATGGTAAAGAGAGTTTTACCATATCAACTCAACTTTATTCGTTATATCATGATTACCTGTAGATAATCTTATGCATGACCTAATAGTTTAAAATATTTATTACTCAATTTGTTCTTTAAATGAGTTAATCTTTAATTTTGTTTTCAACAATCGAACTTATGTTTAGTGAGGCATACATTATTTAAGGGCACGAGACATAACCTGTGAGATATATATTATAATGTAAAAATATAGACTTATGCCCTGCAAAATAATTATTTATCTTAAGAAACAAAAATTAAAGATCAACATAAAATAGGGACAAAAGTGCAAATTAATGACCCTGTTTAAAATTGTATATGAGTTACATTATGAAAAAAATGTACTTAATTCCTTCGTCTTACTTTATGTGTCATAATTTAACTCATCACGAAATTTTAAAAGGAAAAGAATTTTTTTTAAATTTGAAGTGAATTAAAATGTATTTACAGAATCCAAATGCATTTTTGGTTAAACACATGATAAGTCATTGCTTAACCTAATCTACAAATAAAGATAAAGAGAAAAAAGAAGAAAAAAAAACGACAAAAAGAGGAAGAAAAAGTCTAATTTAAGTACACGACAAACTAATGGCACCATACACTAGATATTTTATAGCAATAACATATTCAGTATAATTTTATAAATAAAATCTGCAAATGGTAGGATATACATAGATTTCATTCCTACTTTTATAAGAATAGAGAAACTGTTTCCAGTTAACCGACAAAAAAAATCAAAGTTTGATAACAAAAAAATATGGACAACAAAAAAGCAAGTAAATTAAGTAACAAGAAATAATACACAAGAGAAAAAGAAACGACACGATTACTGAATAATACTACAACTAAGGAGAGGCATAGGTAGAGAAGGCTATCCCCATACCTTTTTTCACACAAAATGCGATAACCATCGACTATATCTACTAACCTTCTAATCAGGTTCTTGTTAAGCCCTAGTTTCTATCTAAGTATCTTTTATTATTATCAACAATTCTTATTATTACTATTATTATTGCAGACTTCTTCATAGAAACCGTCAAATTTACCTAAAAGTTCAAACTTTATGATAGAAAATGTTGTAATAATATTAATTGGACATAAGCTTAAGTATATTCAGAAAGAAGATGGAATGAAAATGTGAAAAAGAAGAGATGATCTTATAAAATACACATAATTTCATAAGATTCACTGGTCTGATAAATCAACAATAATATTAACTACATATTCTTTCATAAAATCCCCCACACAGTACAAACAATTTTTTAATATTTTTTTAGGAAAAATTACGCGAGTTGGCAAACATTACTATGTTATTAGTTAAAGAGGGTATAGTTTAATTTAATTACTATGAGTGGTTACAGTTTCGGTTTTTTTGCCATTAATTATGGGACCCACGTTTCCTTGTATACCGAAACAAGAAAAATTTTATGGGCCTTTGTATATGATTTTGTACAAACTAAATTTCATTTCTCCTCTTCACATTCCCCTTTTCTCTCCTAAAATCACTCTTACACTTCCAATTTGAAATCTGAAATTCCCCATCTCCCTCCTAATCGATTTTTCAATCTTACAGGTAACCGAATCTTTTCTCAATCTTTTTGTTTTTTCGTTTTTATATGTATTATGCTTCTCATTTTTTTTGCTAATTTTTTCTCTAAACTCTATCATCAATCATTAGATTCTCAACTATTTCCAAAACAAAATGGAAGATGGAACTCCATCTAAGAGGATTACGACAGGTATGCCATTGCATGTTCAAGTTCCTGATAATCAACCTTCATTAATCAACCTTCATTTTCTCTCGATTTAACACAAGATTTTGAAGTCAATGCAAGGTTTATTGCAAAATCTAAATAAAATTCTAGAGGAAAATTCTATTAAAGAGTTGAGATCCAAGAAAGAACATGACCCAATTGCACTGCAACAAGTTATCAACAATGCCAATGCAAGCGACATTAAAATTGTTGAAGGAGAAAACAAGAGGAAAGTCAAATACAGTGATTCTAATAGTAATCAATCAAGAACATCTGACGAGGTTGTGTTTGATTCATCAGATGTTCTTCATTGTATAAAATGATTTTGTATATAGAGATTTGTATATTTTGATAGTTATATACAAAATTGCTTGAGGTATATGTATATTTCTGTATATTTAAGTACTATATTCATATACATATATTCACAAATCTAAAGAATATCAGGTAATGTATAAAATAAGTTTGTATATAGTGATTTGTATATTTTGATAGTTACATACAAAATTGTTTGAGGTATATGTATATTTAGGTACTATATTCATATACATATAATCATAAGTTTATAGTTATTTATAAACACAGATAGTTCTTATTTATACAAATAGTTTATATTTGTAAAGCATATAATTGTATATAGTAATTAATTTGTATAAATATTCGATTTACATATTCAAATATAATTTTTATCTTCATAATTGTATAGGGAGTTAGATTCATTTACAAACATCCACCAAAACATGCCCCCCACATGTAGTGCTATACATATACAATTCATATATACAAATTGTGTCATTCGATTTTTCTAACCAACAATTAGAATATAATTGTTAATATGCAATTTGTTTATATTTGTATAAACACAAATACATACTTGCATTTTTGAAAATTTCAATTATATACTATACAAATCAATCGTATTCTTTTTTGCCGTTCAAAACATGGAGTTTCCTTGAAAGAAACGTTTACCCGATGTTGAATATACAAGAATATTGATGAACCAGAAATTTTTTCGTTTAATATTGCTTCATTGGTATGAGAAAACCAGTTGTTATAGTGTTTTTATCGTTATAGAACTCTTTTTTGGAAAAATATTTGATTTAAAACGATTAGCTTGAATCATGGGATTATGTAGATTTTCTGTTACCTTATTTAACGCTCATGTATCTATTTATTAAAAAAAATATTGTATAAATTATAAACAAAAAAACGTAATATACAAATTAAATGCTCCATAGCAAACTAAACTATACCCATGTAATGTAATTATATAAACTATACCTATAGAGCGTTATTTCATTAAATCCGTTTGCCACATATGAAATTTTCTCTTTTTTCTTAATTGCAAAATTTAAAGGGAAAAATTACATCAGGTGACAATCCATGACATTTATTTACCACTATTCTAGCCCAACTTTATAAAATTACCCAAAATGGCCCAATTCGAATAAAAGGGCCATATTTAATGTAATTAATACATAAGCCACAGTTTATCGCAATTTAGCCACGGTTAAAAACCATGGTTAACTAACAATATTAATTTTTTTTCGTTGCTTTTTTTTTAAAAAAAAAACCTTTTCTTTTTTCTAATTGTTTATATTGTTTTATTATTTTTCGTTTATTTTTTTATTTATTAAGATGAGAATGGATGATAATCAAATAAATATCAATACATTACATAATTTTTTACACGATTATACACATTTGTACGATATCGATATATAACATATACATTATATAATTATTTGTATATTATATATACATGTTTATATACTATTTATATGGAATTGATACATATTTATACACAATTTATACAATATCAATACATTACATATACACTACATAACTATTTATATAATACCAATACATTACATATACACTACATAACTATTTATACAATATCGGTCATTACATATACTCTACCTAATTATTTATACATCATATATACATGTTCACATACCATTTATGCAATAGCCATTCATGTTTATACACTATCTATATAACATTGATACATTACATATACACTACTTAACTGTTAGTTATTAAAATTATTTTTTTGTTATTTAGCCATGGTCAAATTGTGGCTAGTAAAGAATAAAAGTAAATCGTGATTAATTAAAAGCAAAAATAACGATATTTAGTCACGATTTAATCATGGTTAAATAGCGACAAACCGTGGCTATATAGCGAATTCGACTATATTTCATCTTATTATTTTCTTGGCTATTCTTTTTTATAAATTAAAAGAGTACACATATCTAATAATATGCATCTAAGCTGCCTCATTATAAACCTTACAAGGAAAATCTAGTGGGACAAAACCTCGTAAAGGAAAAAGAGTACAACGCGTATTAACTCCCCCTAATGAGAACATCAATTCAGAGACTTGAATCTTCGCATTCCAAGCTTGTTCACCATCTTCTTGAAAGTTGTAGTTGGTGGAGACTTGGTGAACAAATCAGTCACATTGTTGCACATTGATATCACCATTCTTTTGAAACTCATGTATGTAGAAAAGCTTTAGCGAAATGTGTTTTGAACTATCTCCTTTTATGAATCATCCTTCGAGATCAAATAATTCTGCAAGTTCCTTACTTCGATTTCTTTAAGTAAATAATCAATTGCCTTTTGAAAACTCTTCAAGCGTTCAATTCAAATTATTAACTTGCATAACAATATAAAAGATTCTTGATTGATTTAATCCATATGAGGATTATAAACAAGTTTTTCAATAACTTATATATTCTCATGCATTTTGAATCCTTAAGATATTTTCATATCAATTTTATCAAGGGACAAACATTCAATATTAAAATGTACGACATCTTCTAGTGTCTAGATTGCAAGTCAAATAAGCTTTACGCTTACCAAGATGCATCATTCCACTTTTCACTTCATAATTATTTCTACGTCAGCATGCTTTAATAGACGTAGAATTCAAATTCTCATAATCTTTTACAATATTGTGTTATATTGTATCAAATATATTGTCGACGAGATAGCACTTTGTATCGGTTCACAATACGACATAACTTATTGAGATCTCATCACTTCATTATTTTCAGGTACGTACCCCTCTCATGAGGTTTTATGAAATGTTATGTCATAGGCTCTTTAAGAGCAAGTTGCCTCCTTGTTATGATCATTTTGATTCTTTGTTCTTTCCCCTTTTTCAAGGATTATTTTATTTAGAATCGATTAGTCTATCATGCTTCGTGCATGTCGTAGACTATATCTTTCAGGGACATTCAATAGGAGCATTTACAACTCTTGTGTTGCTTCTTATCTCCACCTTATGTTAGACAAACTAGCCTATATCTCAATCTATTTTAGAAAATTCATCTTTGTGCATCACAGTATATTCATTAATCATATACTACAAACCAAAATTATCAAATGAAAAATATTTGGTCCCTGACCATAAATTAATTGAGAGAAATATTGATCATAATTTATTGGTTTGATGCGTACAATTACTTTAATATGTAATACATTATATTTCAGACCATGAAACTTTGTTCTCATAAGCAATGATTGACTATTTATCAGAGACATTTAATGTCACATCAATTTAAATATTTATCAATATTATCAAGATGAATTGTCTTGATTACATGTTCTGAAAGTTGTGCTCTTAACTCAATTATCTTGCACAAATAATTTTGCGAATATCAAACTACAGGTTGACAATTAACACACATATGATTGTCTTATAGATGCATCTAATTCAACAAATCACATGACAGGTGAACGAGTCCATATTCACCTTTTATACTTTCAGAATTTGGGGATTTAGTCCCAATTAGGGGTGAACAAAACCGAGCCACAAACCGAACCAAGCCGTGAACCGAGTCAAATCGAAAAAAAACTCGACTAGTGGTTTGGTTTAACTTGGTTTGGTATTGAAAAAAAAACTCTACTATAATTGGGTTGGTTTGGTTTTAACTAAAAAAAGCCAACCCGAGACCAAACCAACCCGATATTATATTTATATATATATATATATATATGGAAAAATATTTATTATTATATAATTTATATATTTTCTTTATCTTTCTCATAATTTTATCAGTATGTTTAATATTAATTTGGGCTTTGGACTACATAGTTGAGCCCACTTCTTGTTTTTAGGGATAAACAGAAGCCCAAATCAAATATATAATATTACAATTCAACTAGCCTTGTATTTATTCTCTATCTCAATTAATAAAAGTCAAAAACTCAAAAAGTAACCCTTCATCTTCAAAGTGTTAGTCACTGTAGGCGTTAGCTATTAGGGCAAATATTGAGCTCGCCTTTTCGATTTTAGTTCAAATCATCATCAACTCATCTTAATTTGGGTAAGTAATCGCTACCCACTCGTTTCTTAGATTTTTCTTTTGTTGCCATTGTCAACAACACCACAATTTTGGATAGTCTACTTTGCAGATGCAGGCTATGGTATTTTGAAAAATATGTATGGAAGATCTCACTTCAACAAAAGCTTGGTATTTTGGAAAATATGTATAGAAGATCTCACTTCAACAATATTTTGTTCTTCTAGGTACAAGGTCTTAAGTTGTAAGCAATGATGGTGTAGAATTTAAAATTTTGAATGTAAACAACTTGTATTAACTTTTGAGGACAATATTTTGACTATGTAAATTGTTTAAGCCACTATTTTACTTTCATCAATTTCTCTAATGTACTAGTCTACTAGATTAGTTGTATAATGAATCACTCTTGAAAAGAGGCTTTATGCTCATATTCCATTGCAACTATGAAGAGTTGTATTGCATCAAGTTTAGGGTGATATTGCCAATTATAGTTCCAAATGGAATGGGAAATTGCCTATTGAACTCGTGGGCTTGCAATGCCAAAAGAAACTACCGAATGCTTTTTCTAGGATGAAAAATCAAGTTAGTATTCAACAATTTTTTTTAAAATCACGAAAGAAAATAGGCTCTTTAGTCTTTACCAAAAAAACCCGAAAAAACTCGAAAAATCCGAGAAAATAGAATAACCCGAAAAAACCCGAGGTTAAAAAACTCCGACTATTATTGGTTTATATATTTTTTAACCCGACTATTATTGATTTGGTTTGATATTTTAAAAACCCAAACTAACCCGGTGGTGTACACCCCTAGTCCCAATATTAGTTGATCCAATCAACTTATCATGAGAACAAGCAACAAACAAAATTCTTGAAAATTTTTCTAATTCTTCAATATATGTTGAATATTTAATATTCACATTTTTAGGATGACCAAATTCTTTCATGCCAACTTATAGAATTATTTGTGCTAGTAAACTTCAAGTTTGCCAGGATATGTGTCTTTTGCTTTAGTAAATTTCTTATACTATTATATGAGAAAATTTTAGATTTATTACTCCGAGAGTAAATTTAAAAGTTCTACTACCTTGGAAGTAGATTTCAGATTTATTTCTTCTCAATTACTCTATTTCTTCTGGAGGTGAGTCGCAATCCCATCACGATAAAATACGTATCCGTATTGATAAACTGTATTTTACACTATTACATACACTTAAGTATTGGATTTATTCAATCCCAATTGATATGCAATAATTATTTATCAAGACAAATAAACTTAATCTGATTATCAAGAAATTGTGTCCATAATCATATTATTTGAGCCAACAATTTTGCAAACATCAAGTTGCGAGATGACAATAGGCACATATGGAACCATTTCGAAGGAGTATCTATTAGGATCATAACATATCTAAACAACCCACTAGGTGGGTGAATATGTTCACAAATATCTCTATGTATACGTTCAAAGAACGCAAGGGCCTCAATCTCAACTTTCGTTGGTGATTGTCTCACAATTAACTTGCCTTGATAGCAAGCAATACAAGAAAATCCACCATTTAAAAGAAATTTTAGGTCCTTTAATGGATGTCCATTTGAATTTTCTATAATTCGTCTCATCATTATAGACCCAGGATGTTCCAGGCGATCATGCCAAAGTACAAAAGTATTGGAATCAGTAAACTTCTTATTCACTATAAAATGTCTCTCAATTGCTCTAATTCTTGTCCAATACAAGCCAGAAGATAAAGCAGGGAACTTTTTTATAACACATGTCTGCCCAGAGACATTCTTAGTGATACCAATATATTCAAGATTTATTTAATCCATTGATTGGATATGATAACTGTTTTCACGGATATCTTTAAAACTCAACAAGTTTCTCCGAGACTTGAGAGAAAACATACCATTATTTATGATGAGTTTAGTTCCCTTAGGCAAAATTATAATGGCTCTTCCAAAGTCCTCAATCATAATAGTAGTACCAGAAATTGTAGTAACATTTATTTTTCCCATACTTAAATGAGAAAAATACTTCTGATTTTTGAATATCGTATGTGTTGTACCAGAATCAATCAAGCAAATGTCTTCATAATTAGATAACATGCTTTGAGAATTGTTCATATCTTATTAATTCTTAAAACGTAACCTTCACTCTTTGAGACAATAGAGTCTCGTGCTGATAACGTCTTATAAAACTATATAAAACAATGAGAAGAAAGTAGGGAGAAGAGAGAAAACTTATTATTTCTCTTGAAGGGATGATTTTACAATGAAGAGAACCCCTCCATTTATAGGAGAAAATTGACTTGATCCCAAAGTTAAGGTTTCTAAATTTTCTCTAAAAGATAGATATTCACTATATTTATAACAATGCACATATATTTTATATAATTTGATATTTAGAAACATCTTTTCAAAATATAGGCTAAGCATAAAATAACAATTATACTTTTGATAAAAAGAAAAAAACACTTTTTAGAATAAGTTGATTTTTAGATCAGTCATACCTATATCTACATAAATTCTTCAAAATGTCCTTGTCATCACATCAAATTCAAGGGCTTTTTTGTCTTTTTGAGAAATTACCCTACTATTTAACTTTAAATTTGTTTATTCATTATTCATTCCAAAGGACATTAGCAAAAAAAATAAAAAATTAGCACACAAGAGTCCATCTCCATCACATCAATTTGTCCCCCAAAACTCCTTTTTATCATCTTTATCATGGAGGTAAGAATTTTATAAATTTGTTGATTTGATTGAGTTGTAATTTGTTTTTTTTCTTGATGCAATTGCTAATTATAAATAAGAATGTTTACTATTTAATTATCAAAATTGAGTGTAACAAAAAAGATCTAATAAACAAGAGATGAAAAGATTTAGGAACGAATGTTTACAAAATTGGAATAAAGATGCATTTTAGGGAAGAAAGGGGATCTATATGTTTGTGTATATACATTTTTTCTGTATAGGATTTTGATCGAGCACAACTTGTGATATGCGGGTTAGATGTATTAACGAGTTTCAATCCTGCCGTTGAAATAGATCTGGTAATAAAGTGAAGGAGAAGCAAGGCGGACACTCCAACTTTGATCTTTATGGATTTGTACCAAAATCTAGTTCTAGAGTAATCTTAACGGGTCCGTCAATATCCGAATTTCATACATGTGCCATCGACTTTCCAAAATTTCTCGATTATCAATACACACACTCTTGCTGTCCATTTGTCCTACTTTATTTCATTTTGAGCTAAATAAACAAGTATTTCGTAAGATTTTATTCAATACCATCTATACAAAAAGTATATTTCAAGTGATTAGGTAGAGACATGATTCGAACCAGCAGTTTTCAATTCATGAACCTGATAAGTTGACTAATATATTTGCTCACTTCCCATTCTCTTTCTTTCACTATTATATGTGAGAACCCCAATTTTACTTGTTTGGTCAAGATAAAATTAGCGTCTGTTAGGTCTAATGATCCCTTTGTATAAGTTGGAACTACCTTATAAATTATATCCTTAAAAAACTTTATGTATTTGTATTCTAACTCATATAAAAAATTAAGTACTGTAATCAAGTACTTCGAATTGCTTCACAAAAAAGTAGGATTTGCTGCAAACGTCGAATTAACATATTGAATCAAAATTTTTGATACAACAAAATTTCAATATTATGGTATTTGATATGCATTTTAATTTTAATTTTTTTTGAATATTCAGTGTGATATACAGTATTTATAAAATAAGCAGTGAATCCCGTATCAAAATATATTGTTGTATATAGTATAATTTATTTATATTATCATAATACTAACAATTATATAAAATAGTATCAATACAAAACTAATTATTCATATGTTGAAACTTTGATTATTCTAACTTGATTGAAATGTCGTTTTTGTGTTATTGATTAACTAATGAAATTGCTTGTACTTTCTTTTAAATATTTTTACTTGTACAAGACGTTAATATGATATAATTAAGATGATTTATGAAAAATCAAAGTCATAATTCTTTATTATAATATAAATATATTTATAATACTAAAAAATATCAAAATCAAACTATAAAATAGCAAATCATATTAAATTAATTTAATTTTTCAAAATTAAAAATTAAATTATCGAACTGAAATTTTCAATACCTTTAAAAAAACCATAGGTAAACACAAAGTCAAATACGCGGCTAACAAATGTGGGTCCAAGAAAAATTTGATACTGATCCAATTCATCTAAGAAATTTAAAAAATTAAAATTTAAAAATAATTATTATAATAATAATTAAAAAATTAATATAAAAATCCAAGTCATCCGACAACCGTCTACTTGCCAATTCGGTCAGCAAAGTTTTTCTTCACTTTCCCTTCTTTCGTCTTCACAAAAAAAAAAAAAAGTGTAAAGAAAACATTAGCACAAAATAAAAATAAAAATTCTATCTTTGTGAAAGTGAAAAAATTTTGAGAGCCCATTTTTTTTCAAATTTTTAATTTTTTTTGGACACCCTTTTTTTTGTTGTGTTTTTTTGTTTCCGAGAACTAATTTTTTTGTTTATTGATTTAACTGTTGTGGTTATTTTATCAATCAATTAAGGAGTTTCAGGCAGGTAATTTCATTTTTATACTAACCCCAGATCTTGTTTTTTGTTCTTTATGTTATATGTGTATGCTATTTTAGCTATTTTTGTATTTTTTAAGGGGTTTGAGAATTTGGGTGTTGTTTTTGTTTGATCTAATGTTACTTGCTCAGTTTTGTGTATTTTTAGTAGCAGATGTGCTTTGTTTGCTATGAATTTTGTTAGTGTTTGATATAAAGTTAGAAACTTTTGTTAGTGTTTTGACAGAAAGTTAGCCGATGTCCTGTATTTGCCCTGTTCTTGAAGGTATAAATGTGAAATATTGTGAATTTTTTGGATGATTCTTGTTAGGGTTTGGTATAAAGTTAGTAATTTATTGTTGATACATGACCAATTGATAATATAAGTGTTTAATGTTAGTAGAGTTCATGGCACAATTTTTTTTTTTTTTAAAAAAAAAATAGTGTAGTAGTACATGCACCAGTAGATATTAGTCGAGGTGTGTTTGATAAACATTTGGTGATAGTTCAAGTAGGAAACTCGCACACCGGATAGTTCAGGTATTAAAATCGAAAAACCGGTATACTTTAGGTGTGTTTTGACAAGTTCAACAAAAAATCTTCATTTTTTAGCTATTTTTTTTCTCTGGAGTAATGGAATAGAGAGAAAGAATAGAGGAATTTGGAGAAGTGAATGTTAGCTTGAATTTGTTAGTTTTTGGAAGTAGGAGATATCGGTTGTAAGATATGTTTGCTTTACTTGGAAAGATGTGATGTTCTTTTTTTCCCAGTTTAAACAAAAACAAGCTTTGTATACTTTTTGTTAGATATGTTTCTATGTTTAGAAAGATGAGGTAATATATCTTGTTATTCTTTTTTGTGTTTTATTGTTTCTTTCGAGGGAAAGACTTGTGAGTGAGTTCAAAATTGTGTTTTAAAAGTGAAAATGCATTTGAAGGATCCTGGATCGGACATTGGTTTTGTTTGTTTTCCATTTAACACATTTGCTGATGGGAACCTTTTGTGACTTATTTTGATCACCAGCGTCGCGGGAAAATGCTGCCTCCACGCCAACAACCACGGCCTGGTGGACTTCAGACGTCTTTATCCTTGGTCGTCTCTCCTGATGCCTGTGGATCTCCTAATCCTCAAGAACGTGGCTCAACCTCTGATCAGGCTCGTGACTCACCATCTGAAAGTGCTAGCTCACGCGAAACTTGGCCAACATCTGATGCTTTGATGGCGAAAAAGCTGGAGAAGGAGAAAGAGAATGGCTATGCTGAGCACTCTGTTGTCCGCAATATGTTAAACTCGGACAAAATTTCCCTTCGAGACATTGCCCGAGAAAGAGTTGACGTTATAGCTGACAGGATGCGAAATCTCCCAGATGAGTATCTAGAGAAGTTCAAGTTTGAACTTCGGGTCATTCTTGAGGGGTCAGGTGGTGCTCAGCATAGAAATGAGTTTCAATTCCTCCAAAGGCTAGTGAATAGTAGGGGTGAGTTGACAGATGGAATACTGTGTTTAACGCACCGCACCCAGCTAGAAATTCTAGTTGCCATCAAGACGGGAATTCAGGCGTTCTTGCATCCTAGTGTCAGTCTCTCTCAAGCTTCTCTCATTGACATTTTCTTGTATAAGAGGTGCAGAAACATAGCATGTGGTAGTGTGCTACCAGCAGAGGAATGTAGCTGCGAAATTTGCTCGAAGAAAAATGGTTTCTGCAACCTTTGCATGTGTGTGATTTGTAACAAGTTTGATTTTGAGGTCAACACTTGCAGATGGATCGGTTGTGATCTCTGTTCTCATTGGACACATACGGATTGTGCCATTAGCAATGGGCAGATTGGAATGGGCCCTTCTGTTAAGGTTGGAGCTAGCTCAGCCGAGACGCTCTTCAGATGCCATGCTTGCAGTAGGACATCTGAGTTATTAGGTTGGGTTAAAGATGTGTTCCAGCACTGTGCTCCAAGTTGGGATGCAGAAGCTTTTGTTAGAGAGCTCGACTTCGTCAGGAGAATTTTCCAGAGAAGTGAGGATACCAGAGGCCGTAAGTTATATTGGAAATGCGAGGAACTCGTTGAAAAGCTAAAAGGTGGTGTTGCAGACCCTATGGCTTGTAAAGTGATCTTATCCTTTTTCCAAGGTAAGCCTGACATCTTGTTTATTTTCTTAACTTTTTTCTACACTATTTGTGATTGGGGCGTAGTTGATAAATGATTGATTGTTCTGGACAACGCTTGAATTGGTCTGTCCAAGATTGAGAAAAGGTTGAAATGAAAGCTTGATGCATCTACAAGAAATCAAATGTAGCAGGTTAACGATAATTTGATTATTGGTCCTCTGCTCTTTGGCTTCGTTGATCTATAGTTAGTGTTCTTTAGTAGGCTAGGTGGAATAAAAAAGTGTATTATTATAGTGGCGGAGCCAGGAATTTTACTAAGAGGTGTCACAATATAAAAAAAATAGACACACGTAGAAAATAAATGAGTCAACATATAGCATAAATACATGAGACAGAAATTTTGCCCTAGCTAAACAATGTAATTTTCCACTGATTGGACACCCTCTGATTGGATCATTTACTAGATCGAGAAGCTTGTGCAATGTTTATCAAGTAGATTTATCTATTTGAGAAATAATAAATCATCTCATCTAAATATTGAACTTTTAATTCCAATATACTCTTGGCCAAACTTCGGCAGTTTTCACTAATCTACTAGCCATCCATTTTTTTTTTCAATCTTTAAAGCCTCAAGCATTCTGCATAGATTGGTGGTCCTAGTTAATTGGAATAGTGGAGTGATCGGAGAAGAGATGCATGCACACAAACCAATTAGCATTTAGGACAAGATATTGAAAGATGGATCATGGAGCTTAGAAGTAGATGTAGATAGAAGAAAGTAGTGATGTCGAAAGGAGACGAGTTGCATGCAACAAAGAATATGGTTGTGAACACTAAGAGGCACGAATCAATTATCATTTAAGGACATGATATTGAATGATGTAGCATGGAACTTAGAAGTGGATGGAGATAGAAGAAAGTAGTGTGATATTTGAAGGCATAGGACCAGAGGTGGAGCCAAGATTTTTAATTTATGGGTTCCCGATAACAATTCTTTTGGTTTACTAGGTTCTGAATAAATTACTTAAACTTACAAAATGGAATAAACAATCAAGACCTGGCTCAAGGCTAACCCCTCCACACTCAGGGTCAGGAACTTATTTATACATATTAAATGATTCTTTTAACACAAATACAGGGTTTGAGCCTAAAGCTACTGGGTTCTCCCTTGCCTAGGGGCTAGGACCTTGACTATTGAAATCATGGTGGTGGAATGACAAAAGATGGTGAAACCTCTATAGAGTATAAGAAGCTAAGAAACTATTAGCAAATTGGCTAAACCTTGGCAAAGCTATTAGGGACGTAGGGGGAGAAGGAAATGTTTAAGCTAGGACGAATGAGAGAGAATAGGCTGTGGATGTAAGTAACTAAGTGCGTTAAAGACAATTTGCAGAAAATTTTGACAAGACAGAGACAGATTCTGTATTGATCAGCTCGAATAACAATGATATCTTTGTAGATCTTCAAACATCCATGCAAATGATCAGGGTAGAGATAGGCTGGTTTGTAGAGAGGGAGAAGAAGAAAGGAGGAGGAGAATGATGTTTTGCGAATTCCCTTCATGTAAGAGGAGCTAAATTTTCCTTTAATGTCGCAATCCGGTGGATATAGTTCCCAGATCAGACCAAATTCACTCGAGTCATTACCAGATTATAATTTGAATCTGGAATAATCTGGATAAAATACGAGATAAGTCCAATCTAACTTAATATGTAGGCTAATCTTGCCTGCTAAATGACCAACCCTTTAATGGTTATAGAGGACACTAATTGCCTATTTAGTAATTTAACTATAGTTTTTTGAATTCACTTATACCTTATTCTTCGATTTTATTATTGCGTGTTGTTTCATATGCTTCGGTTATCGTACTGTTTGTTGTTATTACTGTTATTTTCTCCATTATTTTCTATATGTTTTCTTCTCTGCTGTATTTCCTTTTCGATTTTTGATATGTTTTACTTGTGCCGAGGGTCTATCGGAAACAAACTCTCTACCTTCACAAGGTAGGGGTAAGGCTGCGTACACACCACCCTCCCTTAGACTCCACTTGTGGGATTATACTATGTATGTTGGTGTAACTAAAGTTCTTTGAATTACCTCAAAGCAAAAAAAAGAATTTCTTTTGATGCAATTTAAGTTTCTCAAGTGAAAAAGATTTTGCTAGCCCTCACCCCACCCCTACCCACCCAAAAAAACGAGGGTCAACTAGAATGACTATATTCTGACAAAAGTTTTAGGCAGTTATTTGTCTGTGCATTTATTAGGTTCATCACATTTCTTCCATGAGAATATGCGCGGAAACATTTTTACTATTGTGTGGATATTAATTATTGGATTGCAAAATATAGAATTTATTTGTTAGGACATTTGGCCGGAAGGTGGATCTTATCATTGAATCAAAGTGGAGAAAGTGGAATAAATCGTGGAAAGTGTGCTTGTAGTTTGGTTTCTAGCTGCTATATCCGGGTGTAACTATGACAATCTGTGGCTAATAGTCCAGACTTTTCTATGCAATTTTGAGCACCTAAGTTGTGCATTTTATTTTAGTTAGTGTAGAAAGGATTTAATTAGTGGTTCATCACAATGTGCAACTAATTTGAACTGCCCGACTCATGAAACGCGATGGGAGAGGTGAGTATGTTGCTGTCTCAAATAAAATGTAAACTTGCCCCCAGGGCATTGGTCTAGTAAGAAGAGTGTAGTTTGTGATGTGTGGATTAGGCGCACATCATTGATTTGAACCATGTCATAGACAAAAACCTAGTATTTAAGTAGACAAGCATAGAGGAGCGGACCCGTCATCCACATAGTTTCGAAATTCGAACAATGCGCCACTAGCCCTCGGGGATTTCTCAGTTATTGGAAAAAGCATGTAAACTTGATTTTCCATTTTTTATGTTTATGGATTGTTTATTGAAGAAAGTTGGTTTCGTTACTGATTTTCATTTGCACTTCTTTTTTTTGGGTTCAAGTCTGAGAATTCAACGGACAGAACTTTTCATATTTTTATCAACTATTTATTCTAGCATTAAATGATTGATATGGCTGTCATATCGGTAAGGTCTACGTACATCCTACCCTCCCCATACCCCTTATGGGATTACATTGGGTATGTTGTTGTTGATTGGTGTTTGGTAAATTCCTGGCCTAATGTAAGGCATTTACTGTCTTTTTTTTTTTAACATAAGCTAGGTAATGGAAAAATCAAGAATCTCAAATACATCTATGTATAAGTTCTTTTCTTTTTCCAACTTTTACACAGATCTTGATGTGGATCCTTCAAAGAGTCAAGACAATGACGAAGGTAGTCGGCCCATAGCTCCACTAGAAGCATTCGGCAAGATTGCAGATGTAGTACAGGAAGCCATCAGAAAAATGGAAGCCGTAGCGGAGGAAAAGATGCGGTTGGTTAAGAAAGCACGGTTATCTGTCGAAGCATGTGATCAGGAGCTCAAGGATAAAACTCGGGAAGTGAGCATGCTGAAAATGGAGAGGCAGAAGAAGAAGCAACAAATCGATGATATTGAAAGCATCGTAAGACTTAAACAAGCAGAAGCTGAAATGTTTGACAAAAAGGCGGCTGAAGCTAGACGAGAAGCTGAGAGACTGCAACAAATTACACTCGCTAAGACAAACAAGTCGGAAGAGGACTACACTAACAGGTATCTGAAACAGCGATTATGCGAGGCTGAAGCAGAGAAGCAGTACTTAATCGAGAAGATGAAGTTTCAGGAAAGTTCACGAGCATCGCAGAGCAGCGCCGGAGGAAGTGACCCTTCCCAGATGATGTACAGCAAAATCCAAGATTTGATCAAGAATATATAGAGTTGTTGCTTTCAAAGGATATGAACTCTATTTGCTCTGAAATCTACTAGGCTTTCTGGATTTATGAATTGGTTTTAAACTTTTGGTCTTGATAATTTTCTTTTCAATCTGTGCTTTACCTTTTCTAATGGCTAATAGCTCTTAAAAAAAGGGTAGCCTGGTGCTCTAAGCTCTCGTTATGCGTGGGGTCTTGGTGCCCTAAGCTCATATTATGCATTGTGGGTGGGGGGGGGGGGGGGTCTGGGGAAAAGCTGGATCACAAGGGTCTATTATATGGAGCTTTATCCTTTTCCCTTGATAACAAGGGTCTTTTGTATGGAGTTTTACCATCCTTGTATGGAGTTTTCACGATTCGAATCGGTGACCGGTCTCATAACAACAATTTTAAAAGGTAGGAATTGCATTTCTCTTGGTGTGAATGTAAAAAGGCAACATGGCACACTAAGATTCCTTTTTTCCCCTTCTAAGTGTGACTGAAACTTTGTTCTCACACCCAACACTAACTTTCTACAATTGTTCAAACTTCATCAATAGTGTAACATTAAAAAAAAAAGAAGAAGCAAATAGGCTCTTTCTAGTTGATTTTTATGATCTGTTTAAAGTCTTAATGAACATGGTTATTTAATATATCTTCAGTAGGAGATAAATGTATCCAATAAAATATTCCAAAGCACTATCCTAAATATATCCCATAGAATATTAAAAAGCACCAAGTGATATAGCAGTCAATGAAGTCCATAAACGATCTATCGATTTTTCCTAATATGTTTACTTAATCATAGTAAAGTAATACATATAATCATCCCACCCCACCCCCACCCTAGCAATACAGGTTCAAAAGGACCATATTATTTGGCCAAAACTAGGGACAAAGTTACAAGTTGGGTCTGAAATCTGGGGACAAAAGAAGAAGATTGAGATATAACATATATGGTTAATGAGCAAGCATGCAACATTAATAATGGAGGCAACAACTCAAATTTGTTGTTGTTAAGTCATTAAAGGGAAGTAGTTATAGAGATGTTGAGGTCCCCATTAATAGAATTACAATCGATCGGGATCATTCAATACAACGGTATGAACACGTTATCAAGGCAAATTCATGGAATTGCCCTTTAAATCAAAGATAAATAGACATTACATAACTTTATTGCATTGAAAAAGACTATAATCTGGTTATTCTATGGACCACTCTTTTTCAGTCGATTATTTTAGAACAGGAGTTTCTATATTGTTGGTAATAATGAAACAATTTTGTTCGTAAAAATGAAACAGAAGCAAATTTATTCTATACTCGATAAGTACCAATACACAATGGGGAAGTTGATCCCATTTTCTATTTGCGAAATTATTGCTATGAAAAAGGACAATAAACACAAAATTTATGTTACAACATTATGGACTATTGGACTTGTATGGTCCTCCAAAAATGTATTTCCTCCGATACAATTTATTTGATCTATTTTGATTTGATAGAGAGTTTAAGAAAGTAAAGAAGATTTATAAATCATGTGGTCTTAAATTAATTAAAAATATGTCAAGTATATTAAAATGTCTTTTAATTTTATGATCTTAAATATGTCACGTGAAAACATAAAAGTTAAAATCAAAGAATTGTCAACAAAAAAAGAAAAGAATTCATTCTTTTTGAAATGGACGAAAAAGGAAAATAGGCTAAACAAATTAAAACGAGAAAGTGTATACATATGGGAGTTTCCTTATATAATATACTCCTTCAGTCCATTTTAACTATTGTTTTAGCTTCTTTTTTTTTTTTTTACGTTTATTAAAAAATAAAAAATAAAAAAATATAGTTACTAAGTTATTTCTATTTAGATATAAGTAGAGTAATTAATTATTTTGAGATAAAATGATAGTTAAAATAGGACAGAAAAAGTATCTCTCAATAAATTTGACACAGTACATTTCCCACTTCAATTCTTGACTATCCATGCAATAATAAAAGATGATAAATTAGGGTGGCATGTTGCCCTATTCTTTTTCCTTTTTTTGGAACCTAATACCCCTATAATAATAGTAAAGTTAGGGTGACATCAAATTAGGCGAAATTGACCAATGGTGCTTGGCCGAAGTTTTAGTAGGTAAGCACTCTCTTTTCATAGAATCATTACGTTAGATTTCCCTTTTCATACGATTCCATCTTAAGCTTCCATCATCAACGTTAACATTAAATCACTATTTATGTATATACATTCAATCTAAATTCTAGCATTTACTTTTTATATGGTGTCGAATAATAGTGCTTGCGTTGCTAATCATGGAATGTGACACGTAAGCTAAGGCACATTACTTTATTTGTTATAAAAAGAATTATAAGAAAAAAATCAAGAAAAGGTAAGACAAAAAATAACAAAATGGACCACCTTCTAATGCCACTTTTGCTATTTTCAGAAAGAAATGGGTCATCATAAATTCTCACACCTACCACTCACTAAATGTAGGATTAAAGGCACCACCTTACCCTCATCAATCTCTGCATCTTGGGATAAGAAAAAATAGGTAAGAATTTATTTGAGTTTGGTATTTGCATCAAATTATCCTATTTTTATTTTATAATTAAATAATCTCTCTGTTCATTTTTACTGGGCACTATTTTAAAAATAAAAATTTATTTTTATTGATCATTTTTAACATATCAAGAAAAAACAATTTTTTCATGTTAATTACTTATTTTTTAAATCAGTTTTGATAAGACTTAATAGTCTATCTAGTTCATACTAAGTGAATTATTGAGACATTTTTCATAATTTAAAATAAATGAATTATTCAAAGTTCAAAAAAATTGTTGGAACTTTATATATATATATATATAGACCCCTTGTTTAATGAGTTTCTTAACTAATTTACATTTTCTAGGAGACTAGTCTGAAAATAATCAAAAGAATAATATTGAAAAGTAGTCTTTAATTTATGTCCTTAAATAATTTGCTTAAGGAATGTGTCATACCCCAATAATTCACTTAATATGGACTAGAGGAAATATTAAACATCAATTAATAGAAGTAGTGTGTAAAATAGTCAGGTCAATTGTTGTTTTCTTAATTGATGTGCCGAATTCAAATGTGATAAGTAAAAGTGAACGAAAAGAGTAAAAATTAAAATTGAAATATATATTAATTAATTATAATTTGTCTAATTTTCCGATTATTATTATTATTATTATTAATACACTCCTATAATCTTATTCTTCAATTTGATTATTATTTGTTTTTTAAAAAAATTGACTATCGTTGTTATCTGTTGTTGTTATTATTATCTTTCACTATTTTCTACACGACTCTCTTATTATTATATTTTTTTTAATTGATTGTTGTTATGCTTTATTTAGACTAAAAATTTATGAGAAACAATCTCTTTACTTTTATTAGTTGATCATTATACTAAAAATAATTGTTTCATATCAGTTGTCCACCTTACTAAATTGAGAAAATATTAATTAAAATTTTTCTATATTATCCTTCCAATTGATTTTTTTTGAAAATATTCACATTTGTTTGTAAAATTCCCAAGAAGTTTTTTAACGAGTGATTTAGTAAAATTATCTTCTTATTTATGATTTCTTAAACACTGCATAAAATGAAAAATGATCAACTAATATGGAATGGAAAGAGTATCAATAAAACTGCATTTTTTTTCTTTTCAAACTCTAGTTATATAATTAGATTGAATATATTATCCTTTCAAAAATATTGGCTTCTTCCCATTATTTCTGTCCTAAATTTCAGGTTTTGTTTCCCAAGCTAGCTACTTCTTATTAAATGCTAACCCCACATTTCAGATTGTTCTCATTGAATGCAAAATTTATTGTTTTTTTGTTGAGAAAAAGATCAAAATAGTCCTTTATCTTTGAGTTAAGAGTCAAAGTAATTCTTGTCTTTTAACATGGAGCACTATTAGTCCTCCATGTTTCAAGAATTGGTGCACTTTTGATATTCTCTCAAACATCCGTCCAATTTTTAACGGTGATTTTTGTGCACCCAAAACAACAGCGAAAAAGTATAAAAATTGCATAAAAAGGCACTAAAACTACATCAGAAAAACCTCAAAATAGTGTCGAAATTCAGACAAAACAGCAGCACCATTTCGCTGCACTGAAACTGCACCAAAAAAGTAGTAGAAAAGCACCAAAACAACACCAAAGTTGCATCAGGAATTAGGAATGGGGAAGATAACCTGTTATATACCATAACACTGTTTCCGCCATAGCTAACCTGCATATCTTCCCCATTCCTAATTCCTGATGCAACTTTGGTGTTGTTTTGGTGCTTTTCTACTACTTTTTTGGTGCAGTTTCAGTGCAGCGAAATGGTGCTGCTGTTTTGTCTGAATTTCGACACTATTTTGAGGTTTTTCTGATGTAGTTTTAGTGCCTTTTTATGCAATTTTTATACTTTTTCGCTGTTGTTTTGGGTGCACAAAAATCACCGTTAAAAATTGGACGGATGTTTGAGAGAATACCAAAAGTGCACCAATTCTTGAAACATGGAGGACTAATAGTGCTCCATGTTAAAATACAAGGATTACTTTGACTCTTAACTCAAAGATAAAGGACTATTTTGATCCTTTTCTCTTTTTTGTCCTCCTTCATGGCATGGTGAAGTGACGTGCTTTTCTCTTGTTTATACGTAGATGCGTATTCAGAATCTCGAAAAGTTGGATGTATTATTATAAAAAAAATAAATTTAAAATAAAAATTTGATTGATCTGATTTTTAGAATTTTATTACTAAACTTAAAATTCTATTTTAAGAATTTTCAATGTAACAAATTTAAAAATTTGAAAGATTAATGCCAAAATAAATAAATAGATAATAATAATAATCAAAACACCAAAAATACTATCAATAACCATTTAAAGAGGAATTATCCAATTTTACAAAGAAAAAAAAGAAAGAGAAGAAGATAGATACAAGTTTTAAGTATTTAACCTCACTTAAAGAGGTGCACCCAATCATCATGGCATTATATGATACTTTAAGCATGAGTTCACTCATCAATATTTAAATATTTTTAAAAAAATATAATGCTACTATGTATAAAACCTAGAAAGGAGAGCGTAGGTTCACATGAATTCGGAGAACTACCCCTAGATACACCTATGTTTGTACACATGGCCAAAACACACACTTGTGGGAGAATTATTTATTCATTTTCGATATTTACTAATTCATTAATTTACAATCAAATTGGACGTGGTTTAAAATTAGGTTGATTTAAAATTAAAATTTTGTTTGGTTACACTATTTGATTTCTTATTTTATTTTTTTCTAATGCAACAACAATAATATATCAACTGAAATATCATTAGTAGGGTCTGAGAAAACAAAATCTACATAATCTTATTTTTATCTTGTAAAGATAGAGAAACTGTTTATGAAGGATCCTTGATTAATTCAAAGATAGCAAATTAAATTAGTAATGAAAAAAGTAACAGTGAAGGAAACATGAGAACTAATAGCAAAAAAGTATAGAACATTGAGAAAAGGAAGAATCACACATCAACAACATAGTACTATCACAAACACAATAAACAATTGATGATATAACAAAAGCAAGAAACTACATATATTAATGCTAATACTATGGGCTACGACATATCGATGCTCTAGATTATTATTAAGCATAATCACGTTGAAAAGTAAAACAACGCTCCATTACCTACTAATCTTCTATCCTAATTCGTGATCTCTATACCCTCTTATCTAAGGTCATGTCCGTGATTAGCTGAAGTTGCACCATATCTAGTCTAATCATACATCCTCAATCAATACTCTCTTCAACTTATCTCTAACTCATCTCAGACCCATTATTATATCCAACCTTTCATATCTCCTTACTAGGACAATTGCACATTTCATCTTCACATGTCCAAATCATCTTAGTTTAACTTCGCTCATCTTATTCATTATGAAGTCACTCCCAACTTATCTTGGAAATCCCCATTCCTAATATTATCGCTCCTAATTTGTCCATATATTTATTTCCGCATTCTCATTTTCATAATTTGTATATTCTAGATATAAAAAGTTCTTGACTAACCAATACTCTCTCCTATACAAAAAATCGATCTAACCACTCTTCTATAAAATTTAAATTTTAATAATACCTTTTTATTAAATAAAAAATTATAAAGACAAGTCTTCATTTCACCCTCACTCCTTATTTTATTGCTCCATTATTATTTGCCAGTAATATCATCATGTGAATATATAAATTGGACCAATAATAATATCATGTTGAACAGAAAAATTACTAACAATAATACATAACAGCCACTTAATTTCTTTTTGGTAGTGTTATGCCAAAGCTCAAAGCCATTAAAGTAGGACCACTTGCTCTCGAAACATTTTTTTTTTTTAATACTTTTCAAATTTCAATTATGAAATTATATTAAATATATTATTATAATTAATCATTCATTATTTGATATTTACTTCGTGTAACACTTATTTGAGGGGAAAACACTATTTTCTTAAAATCTTACATCATACAAATTTAAATTAATTTGATTTCCGATACCAAATATCGAAAATATATAAAACCAAAAAGAAAAAAAAGAAGAAGAAGGCATGATTGATGTGCTACAGCTCAGCTCCACCACTATAATATCTGGAAGTTTAATATTTAATGCCCGTTTCAATTTATTTTGTCTTTTTTTTTAGTTCATTAAAAGGTGTCATTTTTATGATAACTTTTAATTTTATTTTTCACGTGATATGTTTAAAATTACGGATTAAAGAATATTTTAATACATTTACTACTAGAAACAAAGTCCTTTTTCACCGCGAATCAATAGAAAATTTATACTATACAACAAGATTTTCCCACTTATTTTTTATCGAATAAGTTCACTCGTAAAATGCATAGTAGGAGATATATTTTCACTGAAATAATGAGAAATTTTCTAATTTTACTACTCGCTCCGTTTCAAAAAAGAATGACCTCCTTTCCATTTTAGTTTGTTTAAAAAAGAATGACCTATTTCCTTTTTTGACAACATTTTAATTTCAACTTTCCATATGGCATGTTTAAGGCCACAAGATTAAAAGACATTTTAGTACATTTGACATAACTTTAATTTAGGACCAAAAAATAGAAAAATCTTCTTTATTTTCTTAAACTCCGTGCCAAATCAAACCAGGTCATTCTTTGTGAAACGGAGGGAGTACTATTTTTCTTTTCTTACAAACTCAATATGTAGGAATAATTACGAACATTCTCCAATAAAATAAGTAATTCCACATTACTTTAGTTTAAGGTTTTACTCCCTATGTCCCATATTAACTGATCATTTTTTTTAAAATACTTATCTCAAATTACTTGATTACTTACTAAATTAAGATAAAATGAATTAAAATTTTCTCATTTTATCCCTATAATTAATATCATAAATGTACATAAGTTCCAATGATACCTTTTGTATGCCCTGCATCATCATAAATTATCTTGATATCCATCAATATGGATAAAGGGTAAATTTGTCAAATTGATCATCTTATTTATGATTTCTTAAATACTGCGTAAAATGGAAAGTGATCAGTTATTATGGAATGGAGGCAGTAAAATGCAATTACTTTTAAAGTTTTTTCAAAATTTCACGAGTCAAAATCCGACAAATAAATTGAACTAGCATAAATGTACTACTAAAATAATACCAAAAAAGTTAAAAACAAAATGTACTCTATTACTACCACATAAAAAGTGTGAAGAAAGTAAAGTTGAGTGGAAAAATCCTTCCTATATAAGGCCACAAATAAGGGCAATAAAGTTCTTTATAGTACAAAATAAAAATTTCTCTTTCACTAAGCTTTTGTGAGTATAAAAAAAATTATGAGTTATTTGGGCATTGGAGTGAGTCCTGGGAATGTTCCAGTTCATCATGGAAGTAATTTGAAAGTAATTGATAAGAGAGTAAGAATTATAGAGCTGATTTTGAGGTGTTTAATTTTAGGTTTAGCAATTGTTGGTGCTGTTCTTATTGGTACTGATAGTCAAGTTAAAGTTATATTCTCAATCAAGAAAGAAGCTAAGTTCACTGATATGAAAGTTCTTGTGTAAGTAATTCTTTTTTTTATTTTTACCCCTTCATAGGAGCTTTGCTGACTCGAACTTATAACCTTCGGATTGGAAGTGAGTAAATTACTATCTGAGTTACTCCCTCTTGTCAAGTAATTCTTTTTATTTCTCTGCTTTTTTCTTTTGTAGTTTGTGTTTCAAAGATTAGGGTGTGTTTGGTATGAAAGAAAGGATTTTTATGGTGAATGAATGATTTTTACTTGTTTTTTTTGTATTTGGTAATTAAGGAGAAAATAGTATTCAATGGCTAAATACTAGGAGGTGTGTGGGCCGTGGGGGTATGTGTTGGAGGGAAATGTCACTTACAAATGCCAACTAAATATTGAAAAATATTTTCTTGAAAATGTTTTTCTTCCATACCAAACACATCCTAAAAGGTTAAAGATTTGAACTTTGCTGAAGTTCTTGTGTAAGTGATGTTTTTTCTCTGTTTTCTTGTAGCTTGTGTTTCAGATAAAGGGGTGTTTGGTATGAAAGAATGTTATTTTATGGTGAATGAGTGGTTTTTACTTATTTCTTGTATTTGGTAATAGCTAAAAATAGTATTCAATGGCTAATTACTATGTTGGGTTAAATATCACTTATAAAATGTTTTTCAAAAAAATTGACCAACCAAATATTGAAAAATATTTTTCTTGAAAATGTTTTCTTCCATACCAAACACAGCCTAAAGGTTAAAGATTTGAACTTTGTTGAAGTTCTCGGGTAAGTGATGATTTTTCTCTATTTTCTCTGTTTGTTGTGCTTGTTTTTGTAGCTTGTAATTTCAAAGAGGGATCTTTGAAATACAAGCTAAAACCAAGCACAACAAACAGAGAAAATAGAGAAAAATCATCACTTACACAAGAACTTCAACAAAGTTCAAATCTTTAATCTTTGGGGTGTGTTTGGTATGGAATAGAACATTTTCAAAAAAATATTTTTCAATTTTTCTACGTTTGGTTATTCAAATTTTTCAAAAAACAAAAATTCACATTAATTATCTCCTCCAAACGCCCCACCCCACCCTAGCCTCGTAGCGCTATCCCCACTCCACCAACATGGTATTTGCTTAAGTTATATACAAATATTTCTGTTTAATTACCAAATACAAGAAGATTTTTTTTTTAATTAAAAAAAAGGTAGTGTGCTGCACTAAGCTCTTGTTATGCTAGAGATTTGAATAAGGCCAAACCACAAGCGTCTATTATATGCAGCATTACCCTGCACTTCTGCAAGAGGCTGTTTCTACAACTCGAGCCTATGACCTCTAAACTTTACAGTTACGCCAAGTATAGCCATCAAATACAAGAAAATAAATAAAAGAAATTACATATTTACCAAGAAAATATTCTCATTCGTGTGTGTTTGGTATGAAGGAAAATATTTTTTCCAAAAATAATTGATTTTCCCAAACAGAAAATATCATCTAAAAATATTTATATGTTACGGGTGGAGTGTAGGGGTGGTGGAGGTATGAGTTTTGAGGGGTGGGAGTGGAATGGACTGATGAAATTTGTTTTCTTTACTTTCACTAAGAAAGTATTTTTCTTAGTTTCAAGGAACTTGTTTTTTATAGAGAAAATATTATTCAAAAGTTTTGACAAACAGAAACATGAGAAATTTGGAAAATGTTTTCCTTGATGCCAAACACACTCGTAAAGTTAAAGATCAAAACTTTGTTAAAAAAATTGAACTTTTTTTTGCAGATTTTTAGTGATAGCCAATGGATTAGCTGCTGCTTACTCTCTGATTCAAGTTCTAAGGTGCATTTTCAGTATGATAAGAGGAAGTGTTCTTTTCAACAAGCCCTTGGCTTGGGTTATTTTTTCTGGTGATCAGGTACAACATATTCGTATTAGTTGTTACTTCTGAATTTTGATTGATAAAAATGGTTGATTAGTTAAAGTTTTTGAAATTAACCCTTTTAAAAGTTGAAGTAACCTTTAGACTATGTTGCTCGAACTTTTCAAAAATGTCGATTGGTGCCTGTTGGATTTCTCCAAAAAGTAGTACATTTATAGAGGATTCAACCCGGGTGCGGCTGCATTTAGAAACTGATCTGATTCAAATCAGGCATATCCTCTTGCACTTATCATGGATGCACCTTATTTTACTCCGTTCTTAGTGTGGTTGGGGTTGTTCATTGAGGGAATTATGGATAATATATTTTGTATCATGAACATGTAGCCGGTACATTGAGTGAACTAGAATAGAACTATACTTTGGATCAACATGCTTATGTTGGAGTTCTAAAAGGAGCTGGTTCGTTAGTGTTGGTATGATCGTATTTGTCATTCCTAGTGCTCTAAATGCTTTTATCCCCATTTTGGCACCTGCTTTTGCATTACTTCTCTTATTATCCCGAAGAGCAGTACAAAAGGTGTTGCTGCATCCTTCATTACATATAAATTGTGGGACAAGACTGTCTGTACCCATATGGCTAATCTCGGATTTAGAGTTGGTTAATTCTGCTCTTTATATATGTGCCCATTTTTTTTCCGCACACACATATATAGTAACGTTAGGCACAGCATGTTCTTTCGGACCTGCGGTGTTTCTAGTATAGATCTGCTACTGGTCTCTACATAGCAAGAGTCTCGGGAAACATTTTTGAGTAGCTTAAGTAGTGCAGTAAGAACCTTATTATACATTCTCAAAACAGGACAATTCTTCTATTTTTTATGACCGAACTATCTTGATCGCTAAACCCTCTAACCAGCAAATATGTGAGGCTTTTGAATTTGAGAAGGCTGAAGACGGATGATTTGGTGTTACCGCATATTTTCCATATAACAATTTCCCCGGAAACGGTTTCTCTACCCCACAAAGGTAGGGTTAAGGTCTGCGTACATCTTACCCTTCCCAAATCCCACTTGTGAGATTACGCGGGGCATGTTGTTGTTCAACAATTTCCCCGGAAATGCACTGATGGGCATTTAATACAGTCTAATGCTGCCTTTTAAGAACAAGTTCTTAGTCTATCAACTCTTGGGCCCAATGGTTAAAGCCACAGCCATAAATTGTGACAGCAGAAACTGGATGACAACATTAAATGTTCTCTGCACTTAAAAAATGAAATGAATGCTCTGGATAAGTTGGTGGCTTTGGCCCAAATTGCTCATGTTTCGGACATTATTGGAAAACCGTCGTGTAGTTCATAACTCATATAAACCTTTAGAAATGTGACACACAACAACAATGTCTATGGCTCAGTCCGAAACCACGTGGGGTCAGCTATATGAATTCTCATTGACCTGACCATGTTTCCTCAACTTCAGAAATGAGACACACCCCTAATACACGGAAAAAATATAAAAATCATCCTATGTACGTATAAGATCCGTCAAAACTTGTTTACTATTTTTGTGGTCCAAATCCAACAGTTTGGAAGTTCAATGTTGCATGTCGTTGACCATCTTTAAAGGGTAGTTCAATAAGCTTTAACTAACTTGTTTTGGGGCATTAAGATGGACACTTTAACTTAGTCTCAATTGACAACTAAACACTCCAACTTTGAGTATGCACATCTAGACATCTCAACTCATCTCCGTGTCAGTTAAACACTCCAACTTATAAAATGATCATCTAGAAACTGCCAAAATTTAAAAATTTATGTGCCATGTCAGCATCAAGTGTCAATGAGATACAGTTCAGACACGTTGGAGTGTTTAGTTGTCAGTTGAGATCAAGTTGAGGTGTCTAGATGTGCACTCTCAAAGTTTAAGTATTTATTTGCCAACTGAGGTCAAGTTGAGGTGTCTAGATGTGCACTCTCAGAGTTTAAATATTTATTTGCCAATTGAGGTCAAATTTGAGTGTCTGTTTATGTATTATGCCCTTTTTACTTTTCATTTGCTATGCAATACTCAAATTATACTCTTTTAGCCTTCTAGAGGATTGTAAATATCAAAGTTCAAAAAGAGTGTATTTGTAATTGTTACTAATCTAAGGGTTTTGGACTATATTTTTATTTAGTTTCATTGGTTGGCGGTATACATATATATTTTTTTCACACTATCAAATTATCTAAAACGTAACTACAGAAGTGTGACTGGTAATCTGAAAAGACAAGTTACGTGCTACAACAGAGTAAAATACAGTGACGTCTTTTTCACGTGCAGTTGATGGCCTACTTGAGTCTGGCTGCAGTGGCTGCAGCAGCGCAGTCTGGAGTAATTTCCAAGTTTGGTCAACCAGAGCTACAGTGGATGAAAGTTTGCAATTTGTATGGCAAATTTTGCAACCAAGTTGGAGAAGGCATTGCAAGTTCTGTAATAGTTAGCCTTAGCATGATTGCTCTCTCTGGTATTTCAGCATTCAGTCTTTTTCGTTTGTACAGGAACAATGGAGGAAAGAGTAATGCTAGATGATCATCTGTCCGAGCGTTAGTGGACAAAGTTAGTTGCAGTTATCCTTATAATTAGTCGAGATGCACAAAAGCTGACCTCGATACCACGATTATCAAAAGAAAGAAAAAGTAATGCTAGATGATGAGTAGAGTAGTAGTAGCTTAATCTTGAACTCGAAGATATGTAACTTGGTGGATTTTTGGTGTTTTGTACCATGTTGTTTTATGTTGAACTTTTGTATGATAAAATGATATTGGTTTTTCTTTTGTAAAAAATAAATCAAAACTAATGTTGTATGACTTCACCTTGTTTCTTAATTTTACATGTGTATCCATCGTTAAACAAAGAGTTATAACGTATATATATCGAGTTATATTTTACCTCGTTTCTTAATTTTACACACGTATCATATAAATAAAGAGTTTAACTTATATATGTTGAGTACTTTACCCTATTTCTTAATTTAACATGTATATCTTATAAGCACAGTTTTTATTTATATACACCAATTGTACGAGAAATTTTATATTCGTTGTAGAGTTACAAATTGTAACTTACAATATATATATTAGCTGTAATTAATTGTTAAGTGGCTTAAGTTGACTATCTAAGAAAGACTAGCCAATTGAAAAATATTTATTTTAAAAAAAAATTGAGACTTTGTTTTTAAGAAGGCGATTCTCTATTATTTTTCGAAGTTGATGTGAAAACAAAATATTTATTTTGTGACATGAGGCTTTAGCTTCAACTTCAACTTTTAAAATTATACCATATTATTCTCAGTAATTCAATCATGGATGAGATATATGTAGTAATAAAAGGTTGATTGACTCGGCAAATCATAATATTTTCATGTAAATAGAATATATAAAATATGAATTAAATTAGTAAAAACTTTTACTTCTTCAAACACAAAACGCATTTTATCACCACTATCAGTTTTGTTTGGTTAGAAAAAGTATTTTTTGCAAAGGTCATCTAATACAAAGTTTCTCCAAAATTATTTTCTAACAACTTTTTTCAACCAAACACCATCTAAACTAAAAAAAAATGCAGTTGATATTTGATAGTATTTATTTTAACCCTCGATTAGTTTGGATTCGAGTCGAAAGTTTTATGTTGGGGATTAAATACTTTCAGATAAAGAGGATTTTAACTCGAATCTAAGAGCATGTTTGGCATTGCTGCTAAAATCTGCTTATTTTTAGAAGTACTTTTTAAAAATAGCTTTTCAAAAAAGTGCTTTTGAAAAAAAGCAGTTTGCCTTTGGTTAATTTATTTGAAAAGTACTTTTGATAAGCGAATTGTATTTGGTTAATTTTTTAATGCACTTTTAATATTAAGATTATTTTAAATATCTATTATAAAAATTTTAATTAAAAATTTATTTTATTAAATTAAAATGTACATATTCAAAATTTCAGTCTATATTATGCATAAATGAATAAAAAAACAAATGTAATATTGATATATATTAACATGATGATTTAAATATAATTAAAAATATCAAGAAAATTAAATTTAAAAATTATTTCACAAACTAAATCATTACATACGAAAACCTCATCACAAAAATAAATAAACATAGGAGATATATTGGTAAATATGTATATATGATAGGGATATTTTGGTCTTGCCAAATATATTTTCTGCTCCTGCTTTTTTAAGAAGCAGAAATTTTTAGCTTCTTCCCAACAATAGAAAAACTGCATCTGCTTCTATCTAAAAACAGTTTTACTGATTAACCAAGCACCTTATTTTTTCAAAATAAATGTTTTTTACTTAAAATAAATATTTTTAGCCTTTCAATAGTAATGCCAAACAGACTCTAAGATTCATATTTGATAATGAAAAATTATTTATCACTCTAGTGTAATCGTCGAGGATGGTTCATAACTTCAAATATTCCTAAAGCTATAAAAAATGACTGGAAGAAAAATAGAAATAAAATAAAATAAAAATATTTATCTCAAAAAAAAAGAAGTAAACTTCACCAAAAAAAAACCCAAAATTTTTCAGTGTAACATCCAATAATTGTATCAACAAAATACCCAAATTGGGAAATTTTACTGAAAAATTTATCAAAATCAATTCAGAGTATGGGTCGCTCTCGTGGGAATTTTCAAGCTGATGAAGATCCCAGCCAAAGGTTGAATTTTTTTAATTTTTTTTATCACCTCTATTTTTAACAGTATTTTTTGGTTTATGGGTGTCTTTCAATTTGTATAATCTACTAATGAGTGTTGAATTCTTGTTTTTTTTTTTGCTTCTATTTTTTGGGGTAATTATTTGAATTTTTAGTCAATTACTGAAAGTGTTATTAATTGTAGGTTTTAAGTACTAATGGGTGTGAAATTGTTTAGGATTATCTTGTTTTCTTGGTAAAGATTAAATTTTTATTGCTAACATTGAGTAGTCAATTGTGTATCTTTGAGTTATAGGCTTCAAACTAGTAATGGGTATAAATTTGGTGGGCTTAACTTGTTTTTGTGGTAAAGACTAGATTTTACTGGTAATGATTAGTCAAATGTTGAGAATTAGCTCTAGTTTGTGCGAGGGTGAGCATTGGCGCAATGGTAGAGTTGCGATTTAGATTCTTATTCCTAAATTGATTAGTTAATAGTTGAGAGTGTGTAGGTTGAAAGTACTAATGAGTGTGAAGTTTTGGGTTTATCTTGTTTTCTGGTAAAGATTAAATTTTTATTGCTAACATAGAGTAGTCACTTATGGCGAGTATCTTCTTGTTATAGGTTTCAAATTAGTCGTAACTCATAGGTATTAATTTGTTGGGTTTATCTTGTTTTTGGGTAAAGACTAGATGGTAATGAATAATGATCAGTCAATTGTTGAGAATTAGCTCTATTTTGTGCTTTTAATGTGTGAGGGCGAGCATTGGCGCGATGATAGAGTTGCGTTATCAATTTTTTGGGTTTATCTTCTTTTGGTGGTAGAGACTATTTTATTGGTAATGATTAGTCAATTATTGAGAATTAGCTCTAGTATATACTATTACTGTGGGAGGGAGAGCATTGGTGCAATGGTAGAGTTGCGATATTAACTAAAAAAGAGGGCTACCCGGTGCACTGTCACATGGCAGCAACAACAACTTTACCAGTTTTGTCAATGCTCCCCTTCAAGTTGTGATATTAACTTCTTGTGTTTATCTTCTTTTAGTGCTAAAGAGTAGATTTTTATTGGTAATGATTAGTCAATTGTTGAGAATTAACTCTAGTATGTGCTTTTATGGGGCAAGGGTGAGCATTGGCGCAATGCTAGAGTTGCTCTTCCGTGACCTACAACCTCTTTGCAGAAATGCAAGGGGAAGACTGTGTACTATATGCTCACCCTTCCTCTACCCTGCACTAGCGGGGGGTACTAATGCCACATTGACATTCCCTTTTAATTTATGTGCGAGCTTATTGAATTTTGGCATTATTAATATCAAGCACCCTTTTCTATTCTCCAAAGAACAGGACGTACTAATGATAATGGTATGTGAGCATTACTTATGAATTTTGTGTCTTTAATAGATGGCATTAGAGGAAAGTGGATGCTGTCTTTTTTCTTTTCTCAGTTGATTCTTGCTGATTTCCTGTAGTTTTATTACCCGTTTTCCTTTATTTAGATCAAGGAGGAAAAAGAATGCCTCAAGTGGAGACAATTTAGAATCTGTGACTACTGGTAAGTTTCGTCTAACTAGTTTTTAACTGTTTAAATTCAGTTCACGTCTGATTCTTGTGGATGGCAGTTTATTCTAGTTGATTATCTTCTTTTCTATCCATTCAATTCATTTTAGGTTTTTGAATTTTGCGATCTGGCTAAGGTCTTGTTTCCATTCACTTAGTCAGTTTTACTGGTAGATGAAATCAAGGTGACTATTGTTTAAACAGGATCCTATTTCCCTTTTCATTTTTGAAATGACAATCCATGTCCTTTCACCAGAGATGGATAAAATTCCTAAAGTGCAGATTCTTCTGGATGTGTACCTTCACAATGATGTCATTGTAGCTCAATTGTCTATAGAACAATATGTTAGAGCTGTTTCTTGCAAGCATGAATTTCTTTTAGAGACCCGACTTTTTCGGTATAAACATATGGCAACAACCTTTAAATTATTAAATAAAGCATGGCAAGAGTTATTTCAGGTTCCAAACATTGGAAATATAAGAGTAATGGTGTACCTGTCTTGGAGCTTGCGTAATTAATCTGACTCCTTACTTTGGAGGTAGAATTTTTTGGTAAGAGATGATCAGAATCAGTATTGCATTTGCCTAGTGTTGGAAAAGAGACGGTTGCTCAAGTGGAAAAGCACCCTCCTCCTCCAACCTTGAGGCCGGGGATTCAAATCATCAAGGGAGCAAAAAGTGGGGAAGGGCCACTGCTGGCTCCTAGTTTTCGTGTAAAAAAAAACATTTTTGGATCAGGATTAGGTCTCAATATCATTATAATGCTTTGAGTGCATAGAGCATTTGAGATTTTTATTGGGTTGATTGGTTGAGTGGAATGAAAGGAAACAATAAGTAAAATGACATATCTTGCCCTAAATTTTACTATATTACTATCTTTATTTCCGTTCTTTCCCTATTCTTCAAACCAATATTTCCCAAGTAATATGACCTTTTTAATATTGTGGGATGCAATTCTAACCTTGTGGTCTGATGCCTGAGGGACTAATAGTCTTTCTTCTTCTTCTTTCTGATTCTTTTAACCCAATAATTTCTTATACTTTTCAAAAATCCAAATTCTGTACAATTTCCATCCTAAAAGCTGCTGCAAATTTGTATATCATTTGCATGAGCCATGACTTACTTTTGGAGTCTTTCAAATTTGCAACCACCCCTCATATGTTGACTAATGCTGTTGATTACTCAGGTCAAGGGACAGCTGATGGTAAAAGGGCCTTGTATCACTGCAATTATTGCAACAAAGACATTAGCGGGAGAACTCGTATAAAATGTTCTGTATGTTCCGATTTTGACCTATGTATAGAGTGCTTCTCTGTTGGTGCTGAGGTGCATCCTCACAAAAGCCATCACCACTATAGGGTTATGGTCAGTTCTTTCTTTCTTCTTTATTTATCTATTTATTTTTCGATTGATAAGCATGGTACTATGGTTAGTTCTTTCTTCAAGCTTGTCATATGAGTAGTAATACATATGAAAAACTTCACTTGCCAAAAGAAAAAAAAAGTGCACTACAGCATGGACTTGATGTTTTTGTTAACTTATGATTGTTAGAAACTTATTCATGTTTTTTAATGTTTCCCCGCGCCTTTTTGGGAGCTAACGTTCATCTTTTAGCACTAGGTATCAAAATTGATGTATTGTTCTAATGACCTTCTTAGTGTCTTTGAACGGGACATCTTAGCTTTCCCGCTTATTTGCCCAGACTGGAATGCTGATGAAGAGATGTTGCTTCTTGAGGTGTTATTTTGAGAACCCTCTTTTTTGGACACCTCGTGTCTTATTTATTACTGAATTTGACTTTTTACTTTTCCCATTAAGTAATCATTATGCCAACACCTCTTTTTCTTATTGTCTTGGTTACTTGAATTTGCTACCCCTAGGGAATTGAGATGTATGGCATGGGTAATTGGGCTGAAGTAGGTGAGCATGTCGGAACAAAGTACGGTTCTAAAACTTGGACTATCTAGAACCCCCATTCGCTTGGTGCTAAATACTAATCCCTAAACATACGATCCAAATATATCATAAAAATATATGTTAACTTATCATGAGTCTTGCTCAAAATCTCTTTCTAAAACATATCTTGATGTGAGACTTTGTTCAAATCTATGAGACGAAGCTTAAATCTTTCTTTCCAAAATCATATTCTAAAATTTATTTTTAAAATATTCTTAAATCATGAGAAATTTTTTTAGGACATGCATAACTTGTGATTTCTCAAAATAGCGGTCATAATAACATAAAGACTATAAATCATTCTTTGAAATAAAAGATTCATGAATCATAAACAATAACATGTCAAGAACTAATAATGATGAGAATGAAAAACCTTACTAAGTATAAAAAGGAAGTGCATTAGTCAAGAATCCATAATCATGAATAAAAAGTTCAAGAAATCATGCAATTCAGGTCATAAATATAATGAATTTGAAAGTGGATTTGATAATCCTAATCATGGAATCAAGCTCATAAAAACTTATGAGTTTTGGACATGAGGATGAAAAGAATTCCTCATTGAAGTCCTACATACCTTAGTGACGAAAGTTGATGAAGAACCTTGGACTTAGAGCCTTTAGATATTGCAAAATTGGAGAAATCCCTTTCTTGAAGTTCTTGATCTTTGGGGGAAGGAGAATTAGAGATTTTGAAAGTTGCTATACGTACAAGGATGTTATTAAGTTAGAAAATGGACATAGGAAAGTTAATTGAGGGTAAAAAGGTGAGAATACCCCTTTAGGGACGTAAGAAGACCATGAAAATCGAAGAAAACGACCTTTTAATGAATCCCGTCTGTCAAATCGGCAATTTGGAGGCACCATCGCCAAAATATTCAGGGGATCGCTAAAGTGGGGTTTTGTAACATCAAATTTCACAGTTTCTGAAGGCTTTCGAGCCATTTCGAGGATGCAAGTCTGCGATACATAATTTTGAGCTATTAATTGGCTAAGTTTATTTGACTATTTTGATAATATTTTTGAGCCAAAAGCATATCAACAAGATCATTTTTGAGTCATAAACATAACTGAAGATAAAGTCGACAAAATTCGGATACTCGAATGCATTTTTGGCCCTTTTACCTGTATAAAAGGAATGTTAAAACAATTACTACTTAGATAAATATTGAAGAAATTAGCCCCAGAATAAAATTAAACTTCAACCATCAAATCAATCCCAATATTACTTATTATATCAAAGAAAATAATAGTAGCAACGAACATATTCCTCAATGTACATCCATAGGTAGATGAAACAAGATGGAGAATGAAAATACATGTAGCCAGGGAATAAAAATGATTTTTAGTTAGGAGAAATAAAATTGTTTAAGGACAAAAAGGTCTACCCAAACGTGCCCTATGGCTAGGAATATTGAAGTGCCTAATCCTCCCTTGTTGTTCTACCAAATAACCTTCACAAAGAAAAGCCTTTGAAAATTGATCTTCCACTTTCCTATCAACATCATGAACAAACACATCCGTTTCTCCTTCTTGTTTGTTCCTAGCAATCAATCCACCAGTGTATATTGCACTCATCCTTCCTGGTGCTCCATCATGCCAACCAGTTGGTGCATCTACCATTATTAAATCCCAATCAATCTCCAACACTTGTTGAGGCAATCCCTTTAGAGCTAGCTGACATTTAGAGAATCTTGGATCTGTTACTTTCTTGCAATCTTCATTACTCATTCCAATTTCCATGAGTTCATCAGCTTGAGTTATTCTTGTGTCATATATAACATGGTAAGATTCCAAATTTGGTAATTGGCTCTGTATTTGATCTATCCATGACTTATCTTCTTCAAGAAAAACAGTTCTTCCACCATGGTTAAGACCTGTCCACATTAAACTGTCATGTCCTAATCCAAATACCAAGAAATTGCACGGAGATCTCTTTTCAAGAACTCTTAAGGAAACTGATATTTCTTTGAGTGTTTGTTGTGGAGTCACATTTGAAGTTGCATAGTGGACTAAAGCATTTGCTAGTGATGGGGATATCTTGTTGCAAGTTTGTGATGGACAAGCTACTGAAGATGAAGATGAAGACGAAGACGAAAAAGGCTGATCTTCATCTTCTGATGATGAATTTGAAACAACTGATGAGTGATCAAGAGATTGAGTTTGCTCATCAGGAGAAGGTGAATAAGTTGATCTAAGTACCAAAAACAGTAGAAAAACTAAGAAAATACCAATGAGAATGAGCTTAACATTGATGGGGCTTTGGCTTTTTGATCTCATCTTTTCTTTGGGAGAAGAATCCAGGATGAAAGTTATAATTTGGAAAATAGAAAATAATGGGTTTGGGGGATTTCCAAGTTGTTTGGCAAGTGCTATATAAAGTACTATGAAATATTTAAGAATGGAGATGTTAGAAGAGTTCTAAGTGAGTAGTACTTATTAAAAGAAAAAATGCCAAATCACTAATACTATTTTTTATTTTGCCATGCATATATTCAGTTTCTAACAAATTATTTTTAAAGAAGAAGGTAAGAATACTGCTGTATAAAATAACTTTTTTAAAATTACATATTTTTCAAAGAAAAAATTATAGTGGCAATAATTCTGCATGGACTTAAATTTTTGTTTTTTTCTTTAAAAACAAAAAAGAATAGTGGCACTCTTTTCTTTTTAATATGTTCTAAAAAGATGTTATATTACTATAATTAAAAATAATTTAACTTTAAAATTTTACTTTTACCCTTATAAAATGATTCTCAGCCACACAAATACTTAAATATTATTTTAGGCTACAAATTTAAAAAATCTTCAATTTTTTCTTAAACACAATATCAAATCAAAGAGTATCACATCAAATATAACAATAGAAAGTACTATTGTTTTGCCTTGAAATTGAAAACAGACAGGAAAACTAATGATGTTACTGATTGTGCAAGACATAATTATCATAGTTTGGTAAAGATCTGTAGATAATGAGCTTGTTGGTGTACTAAAATATGAGTAATACTCTTGCTTAACAAGAATTTTCGTTTTTTAATTTAAAGTAGTTGGCATATTAGGTGATACTATGATCAGATACATGTTGTACATTGACTTCAAAGTAAAATAAATATGTTAGCCACGTGGTCAGTACACTGGGTTCTTTATTCTTTTTTATAATTAAGTTTTGAGTGAGCAATTAATATAGTTTGCAAATATAGCCTTCTTTCTTATTATTTTGGATGCATAGAAAAGGAAAGAGGAGAAAAAGAAATGTACATATTCTAATTTCTCTTATTATATTATTTATATTTTTCTCTTATTATATAAGAGAGAGTTCAACCTCTGCTAGGGCATTTTCGGAAATAAATTTTAAAAAATATTTCTTTTATTCTACTTTATTTAATTAGTGTACAATTTTTTGAAAATATAGGATCCGTTTTAATTATGACTTTTAGTTTTAAATTCATATTTTTTAGTTATAATCTGATTATTTTGAATGTCGGTAAAATTTATGTATATTTTGTAACTGATTCCTCCAAAGGATTTTTACGAAAGCAACTTCTTTATTTCTCAACTTCCGAACTTGCCGGTCTAAAATCTCAATTGGAACTTCTTCATAAGAAAGACTTTCTTTTATACCAACCAATGGCACTATATTTGCCGGATCACCAACACACTTCTTCAATAAGGAGACATGGAAAACCGGATGAATCGATACCAAATCATCTATGAAGGCAATAACAAAGGAATCCAAATATGGTCTGAACACTCCGTTCATCAAGTCCATAAAAGCTGTTGGGGCATTAGTTAATCCCTTGTTCCAAATAGAAGCAACTAAAGTAGATAGAGTTTATGATATGCTTTTGAAGAAAGGAGTTTCACCCTTGTAAAAATTTGTCCAAACATTGTTTTTTAGGTTTAAATGACATCTCCCAGATTTATTTTTTACTCATTTTTCTGGCAATTTTATAGTATTTCCTTTCATTTCTAGTAGCATAGTTCGGTGTATTGAACTTCAGTTATGTGCGAGGTCAGAGGAAGGGTTGGACTACAAGGGTTTATTGTATACAATTTTACTCTGCATTTCTATAAGAGATTGTTTCCACTGCTTAAACCCATGATTATTATAAAAAGATCTAACTATATTTAAAGCTTAATATATACATAAACTCATGGTGGGGTTAGGTGAGAATAAGATGATGATTCTTCTTCTTCTTCTTCTTCTTCTCCCTCTCCCTCTCCCTCCCCCTCCCCCTCCCCCTCCTCTTCTTCTTCTTCTTCTTCTTCTTCTTGTATTCTTTTATTATTCTTTTATTATTATTATTCTTATTATTATTATTTTTATTATTATTATTATTATTATTATTATTCTTATTATTATTATTTTTGTTATTATTATTTTTGTTATTATTCTTATTTTTATTTTTATTATTATTATTATTATTATTATTATTATTCTTATTATTATTCTTATTATTATTTTTATTTTTATTATTATTTTTGTTATTATTCTTATTTTTATTATTATTTTTATTATTTTTATAATCATAGATAGTATTTAACTGAACTTTAGGAATAGTCCACTTGTTTAACAAGTCTAAGTTTTGAGGTAAATCTACCTCTTGCAATCTAGTACCTTTGGTACTAATCATTTCCTGTTCCATACAACAGTTAAAACAAATAAGCTTCAAACATATCTATGATAGATTTATAATCTTTAGAAATCTTGATTACTATGAAAATACCTAGGCTCTGATACCATAATTAGGATCTCCGTTATCGGGCGGTAGTCCGCCATAATAACCTTGATCTAGATCATTGTACAGAAGACAATCGAAATGTTTAAGAAGAATTTTATTTTCATAATAACTGTATGATAATCTTTTACCCAAGCAAATGGCCTGTCTAGAATCAAATTAAAGCTTGAATAATCTAAATCTAAAGGTTCTAACCGGGATTTATCTGCCCCTTTTTCTCCTCATAACGGGGACTTACTTTCCATCGGCTTATTAAACCCAGATTCATTCAAACTTTCATTAGATCTGACTGTACCACCATCTTGGAACCAAGTTAAGATGAACTTAAAATTAATCTTTTACATCTAAATTGAGTCTAGCTTACTTTCATAGTTACCAAAGACTTCTTCAGAATATTTCTACCATAGATATGATATGTTTAGCCTATCATTAAACTGAAAGAACAAATAAGAAATAAAAAGTAATTAACTTACTCAGATCCACCACCGATCTTGCCTTCAAAAGTTTGAAGATTTTATATATTTCTTTACAAAGAGAGAAAACTAAAAACTTGCCTAGAAAGGACTTGCTTCTCTATGTGAAGTAAGTCTCCTTAAATAGAAAAGAAAAATCTACTATTTGTACATTGACCCTACATCAATGGGTCCTACGCACTTGTTTCATAGTGCCTGTTACAGTATATCTACTGTTTCTTCGGGCCCCTACTGTGGCTTTACTGTTTTGCTTTTCCTCTCAATTCTTTGAGTAGGTCTTCTGCTCTTTTCAATGAGTCTTCTGACATTATGTCATCCGGCTCCACTGGTTGTGCATCAGTGACTGTAATGTCATCATTACTTGTTTCACTCCTCATCGAAGTGTCAGATTTATCAAATTGATTCAATGTTTGTAGAAGATTCCTTTTTACTTGTTCGAGGTATTTCTCGATCATTTCATCCTTATCACCTTCTTGCACTGAAATTCTTCTGGCGATATGTCTTACTGAGTTATCAACTGGAACTTCCTTTAAGGGAGTCGTGGAATATTCTTGAGTTTTTCCTTGAATTTCATCAAGGAGTTCTTGACCAAATAATTTTTTGGTTTTGGGATCTTTCTTTATTAACTTATCCCAGAAATTATTGTAAAATACCCTATATAAACAGGGAATTTGTTCTTCATTGAAACCAAGTTCAGGGGTCCATTTATGAATCCATGGAATTGAGAACTCAATAAAGAAATAAATTTGATCAATATTTTCTAAGTAGCAGATATGATCCGCTTGATATAACTCAGTTAACTTTGAAGAAACTTTGATCCATTCTTTGTATAATTTTAAAAAATTCTCAGGTAAAATCTTTACCGTTGGACCATGGTATGACCACCAATTTAAGAACCAATTAGGAATAATTTGTTCAAATATCTTTGAACATATTTTAACAAACCAAGTATGCTTGTGTCTGTCATTATTATAATATAGCACTCTATCAAATGCCTGGATATAATCCCAATATGTAAATCCAATTTTTGTTTGGTTAAGGCTTATCTGCCTCTCTTTCATCGTAGATATTCCCCATTCTTCAATGGTTATTATCTGCTTTATAATAATTTTTGAGAAGTTATAAACATTCTCACTTGAATTATAACCTGAAAAATGCTGAAATTCTGCACTTCCAGTTTCCTTCAAAATTGTTTCATAATATGAACGGGTTTTGTATGACTCACCCGGGTAATATAAACCATTTATCAAATACCGCTGGAATATCTTCCACGGATCATCTTTTCTTTGAATTTCGGCATTTTCAACAAGAAATATCATCTCTTGTTTCTGCATTTTTTCATAAGACTTGATATCATCATTGTCTTCTTGAGCTATTGAAGCAAAAGTATCTTTTTGCTTTTGTTTTCCTAGATATGCTTGTAATTGAGCATATAAAGGATTATCTTCTGGAATATCTTCCAAATGAATTGAACTAGTAGGTTGAGAAATCTTCTCATTTACCAAAGTTTTTCTTCCCATTTGTATGACTGGGAAACTTTGCGATGATGATCCATATGAGGATGCTTGTGAATATGATCTACTGTTTGACTGAGAGGATGATCTTCCTCTTCCTCTGCCTTTTCCTCGATAATTCGAGGATTCCATTCTGTAGAAGAAACATTTACTCTGATAAGTAATCATAAATAAATTCATCCCTTTCTTCTATCAACAGATCTTGAACTGCATCAATAATATCTTGACGCATTATATTATTAATAATTTTTTCAAGAATATTTTCTTGTAAATCTCTAGGTAATTTAATCACCTGAAAAATTGCTAATAATTTATCTTGCTCAATGAAAATATTTAAATGTTCAGAATTCATTGAATAAACTCTCTTGATAAGAAATCTGGTAAGGAGTTTTCACTTCCTTTCTTATAAACAATCTCAAAATCAAAAGGAGCCAGCTGTGCCTGCCATCTGGCAAATATCAATTTTGAAGCATCATGCTTAAAATCTTTATTAAACATGAATTTAACAGCTTGTGCATCAGTTTTTATCAAAAACTTTTGATTATATAAATCATCCTGAAATTTTAAAACACATTTTACAATAGTAAGCATTTCATGCGCAACAGTGGCATATTTCTTTTGAGCCTCTGTCCATTTACCAGAATGATATCTAATCAGATATTCAATTTTATCATGAGGGTTAATCTGTTTCAAAATCCCTCCATAACCAATATTAGACGCATCAGTTTCAATAATTTTTTGCCAAGCTGGATTAGCAAGAGTCAAACAAGGCAAATCATTAATCTTTTGTTTAACAAATTGAACTAAAGCAGTATGTTCATTAGTCCAAGGGGATTTATAATCCTTTTTTAACTTGTCAAATAGTGGCGCTAAATCTCTAGACAGATTCTTATAAAAGGAGAAATATAATTCAAACTTCCAAGAAATCTCTGCAATTGAGTTCTATCAGAAATAACATCAGGAAATTTTGATGCAAAATCAATAGATCTTTGAATGGGAGTTATCTTCCCTTGACAAATCAAATGTCCTAAAAATCTTACTTCAGTTTGGAATAAGCTCATCTTTGGTTTTGATATAACTAAACCATTTTGAATAACAACCTTTTTAAAGATCTCTAGATGCTTAATATGCATTTCAACAGTTTTTGAATACACAAGAATGTCATCAATATAAACAATAATAAAATCCATATAAGGATTAAAAATATCATTCATAATCTTCTGAAATTCAGAAGGTGCATTTTTCAAACCAAAAGGCATAACATTCCATTCATATTGACCAAATGGAACATTAAAAGCAGTTCTATAAGAATGTTCTTTAAATATCTGAATCTGCCAATAACCAGATTTTAAATCAAATTTAGAAAATATATTAGCATCATATAATCTTGATAAAAGATCTCTTTTATTAGGGATAGGATATCTAATCCATTTAAGGAATTTATTAAGAGGTTTATAATTAATTACCAATCTTGGAACACCTCTTTCTTTTTCAGCAGCGTTATTAACATAAAAAGCTGTACACGACCAAGGAGACTTGGAAGGTTTTATCAAATTCTTTTGTAAAAGATTATCAATCTCTTTTTTACAAAATTCCACAAGTTCAGAATTCATCTGA